>JAWZYV010015714.1:0-593241 GCA_038373885.1 Cheiracanthium punctorium
AACCTTTATTTACTAATGTTAGTGTCAATGTGCGATTGACTGTTTGGAAAAACGTTTACGCGAGTTTCATTATTCTTCTATTGAGATTAAGGAGTTTATATCTTTAGAAAGTTGTTTGTGTTAAACAAACTGCTTTCATTTTTAATGGTTCATTCTATAAACAAACCGAGAGTCTTTGGATAATCCTCTCTCACCTCGTTTATGTGATATTTATATGCATTATTTTGAAGGAGAGCCCTTCAAGGTCTTTAATTGTCCGTGCTGGTTCAGGTATGTTGTCGATACTTTCGTTCTAGTGGATTTCAATTGTGATATTCTAATTTACGTTTAAGTGTTAATTCTGTTGATCCGTGTATCCAGTTTACTCTGGTAGAGGAGTGCAACAACTATTCACCTTTTTTGGATGTTCTTGTTTCTAGGAATCCTGACGGTTTCACTACTTCTGTTTTCCGCAAACCTTTTACTATCTCTTTACCTCCTCCTGCCCTATTTAATCATCCTTAACAGCAAAAACTTTCTGCTTTTTACACTTATGTGTTTCGTGCTATCGAAATTTGCTCTGACTCTTCATCTCTTAATAACGAGATTAATTACTTAAAATCCTTAGCTGTCACTCGTGGTTTTAGCCCCTTTATTATTGATAAAGCTCTTTCAAAATTTAATAAGACTAATGCTTCTACTACTACTATTAATTTTCACAATTATTAGCACTACCTTTCTTTTCACCTTTATTCTACAAATTTTTGTTAATAATCTTAAACTTTCTTCCCTTAAGGCTGTTCTTCGAAAAAAAAAAGAACTCTGTATTTAGTCTTGGTACACAAATTGAAATAAACTAATAGCACCATGGTCTCCAAAAAATTCCAGATGGTTCTTCATAAGCTGTTTTACACACTGCGATAAGCGAAAAAGCTGTGGCTTTTGTGAAATTTTCAGAAAAAATTCTTAAACAAGGATCTGAGCTGCAAGATTTTTCGAAGAGTGGACACGCTTTGCGAAAATTTCCGATTTTTAAGAATTTTTTCTAAAAGTTTTAAAACTGATACAGATTGACCTGTCTTCGCAGTATGTAATACCGCTTGTAAAGAGACAGTTTCAAAATTTTGAAGTGCCTGGCATAATTAGTTCATTTGTACTTATGTACCAAAATCACATGATTTTTTCGAATAACACCGTTAAAGATCCTATTCCTACTGAGAACCGTTGGAATGTTTATTAAATTTCTTGTGTATCTTGTGAATTGGCCTACATTGGTCAGACAAGAAGAGTTCTCAAACTTAGGCTCAAAGAGCATGAGAGATATGTTTCTAAGCACGAGCTTTCCAAATCTTCTATTGCCTCGCATCGTTGGAATTATAATCATCGTTTTCAGTTTTCTGAGGCTAAGGTATTGTGCACTTCTCAGTCTTCCTGCCATCCTGATTTTTTGGTTGGTTTTTCCATCACCTAGCACTTAGAACGTCTTGAAAACGATGGTTCTTCCGTTCCTTTTATTCATTTTGCTTGGAAGCTGTTGTTGTAAGGTTCTATTCACTTTTTTTCTCAACTTGCCATCCTTTTTTTCTTCTGCTGCCAATTTTCTTTCTCTTATGTTTTTTTAATCTATTTTGTTTTGGTTTTTGTGTATGTGCTTCTGTCTTTCCTTTGTGTTTATTTTTATTTTAATATATTTATTAATAAAAAAATTAAATAAAGTGCTATCTTGTATGCGTAGTAAAAAATTACTGTTATTTGTGTTTTTTTTGTTATTTTTGTTTTTGGTTCTTTTGTTTGTTCTGTTTCCTATTGTTTTTTCTTTGTTTGTGTGTTCTATTTTGCTTTTTATTATTATTGGTATTATTATTTATTTATGTGCCGGTCGGCTAGCTTTGGGGCAGAGAGCAGGGGCATAAAGGAAAAAGACGTAGATCATTCCATGAAAACAGACCACTTGAGACAACAACACATTTTACTAACGAGAACAACGGTTACAACACACAAGTTACATTTAAAATGAATAAACACTATCTCAGAACATACGGTAGATGCTACGCGCGAATACGCGAGCGAAGAGAGAGATGAACGAACGTTCTCTCGCCGGCAGGGGGAGCGTCGCATGAAAGAAAGATGATATAGGAGGCGCGCTACATTTATGTATTTTTGTTTGTCCTTATTTTATTCTTTTCTTTTTATCCCATCCCCGTTTTCCCACTTCCTTTAATCTCCGTGGTTTCTAGCCTTTTCTTTTTCCAAGTGGCGACATGCTTGTCTGTTTATCTTTTCAGTGTTTATCTAGACATGTTTATCTTTTTCAGTTCCCACTTTTTTGTGAGACGAAGAGCTTTGTCTGACGAAGACTGAACAAATTTTCAGTCGAAACGGTCGTATCTTGTTATAAGTATCATTTTGTGTGTGTTTTTTCACAAAATTTTTATTTATTTTAACTACTGATAGTTTATTCTTTACTTTTTCTCTGAAATAAATATCGTATTTCAGTGAAAATAATAACCATAAAAACATTTCTTGTTTTTGAATTAAAGGTTCTCCAATCTGAATTTTTTTTCAAATAATACTTTTAAAATATTTACAGAACACTCTTGCTTAAAAAATGTATTGTTTTAATATCTCTGAAACGTATCATAATCAGTAAAAAGCAGTCGTAAAATTTCTCTTCAAAATATTACGTGTGAATACAAACTAATATCTGTGTATTCAATCATTGGTTTTTCAGGATAAGAATTGTCGAAAAGATTTTCCCTTTTTCTTAGGTTTGTGTGATTAAACTTTAGATAAAGATTTTCACAGTATTTGTTTTTCTTTTTTGTGAACACGCAGTTTTAAAAGAGACCTAATGTACATTTATCCGAGAAACACTCAGAAATTAAATATTGTGTTCCTTTTTAGTGCTGTAAAGTATGAAATAATATTTACATTTTTGAATAATCAATTCCTGAAAAAATACTTGCCCGTGATACGAAACGTTTAATTTTTGGTTGACATTTAGTAATTCAGGAACATATTTGGTCTAGTTAAACATTTTGGAATTTTTTTAATGAATAAGATACTTTATGCATTACATTGGCCTTTTTATTTTTTATTTTTTTATTTTACAGAATGCATTTTAACTCTACCGTGCTTGAGTTTGAGAAAATAAATGTGTAAAATGCACTGTTAAAAATATTTTAAAAGCTATGATTAAAGATATTTACCATGAAAATGTTGGAAGAGCTATTTTATATGTTATGCTTCAGAAACTGGTCTACTAAAAATGTATTATAAATTATTCTGGGAACATTAATTATAATTTTATTTTTCCAGCTATAAAACGTTTTTAAGTATATTTTTGCTTTTAGTTGCTCATTTATATTATTTTTATCTATGTACCAGGTGTAGAAGTATGAAACCAGAATTTACCTATAGATGGAGCTTTCTGACAGCTGACGAAGATTTTCAGCACAAAACATCCATGCACCCATATATTTTTTTTAACCTTAAGCATGTCGAGTTTTGTGCCTTCAAACTACGATTTGTGAACATCATTGGTTTTCTGTTATCATTTGAAGAAGACTGCTGCAGAATTGCAACAAATGCTTGTCGATGCTTACGGTGAACATGCTCTTGGTAAAACACAGTGTTTCGAGTGTTTAAAAAAAAAATTAAAAGTGGTGATTTTGACATGAGAAACAAAAAGCGTGGACCAACACAAAAAGTTTGCTGAGCTGCTACATTTTAAAACGAGCTGCTAAAACCAGGTGAAACCGTGAGAACTGATCGCTACCAACAGCAAATGATTGATTTATATCGAGCATTATGTGGAAAACGACCGGAATATGGAAAACGCAACACAAAATCATTTTTCTGCACGATAATGCCCCTTCATACACAGCAAAACAGGGCAGGTAAACCATCGAGGTGTTCAGCTGGGGAATACTAACTCATGCGGCTTATTCTCCAGACTTGGCTCCGTCCGATTATCTTCTATTCGCATCACTGGGACACGCTGTAGCTTCAATGCGTACGAAAATGTACGAAAATGGCTCGATAACTAGTTCGATTCAAAAGAACTGTTTTTTATTCGTATGCCATTCATAAATTGCCAGCGAGGTGGGGAAAATGTATAAATAACAAAGAGGATTACTTTGATTAAAATATTTTTTATTATTTCCAAACAACAGACGTATACTTTTTAGAAAAAAATCCGGTTTCACATTGCTACACCTGGTATTAATATCTATAGGTATTTATACTCTAAAAATCTGAAAATTACTAAAATTATGATGAAATACAGTTTCATTCTGACATTTACTTTAAAGCAAATTCAATTTAATCAAAATCATTGTCTGGTCTGATTTCTTATAAGTCGAAACATTTAATAAAATTTTGTACACTTGCTTATTTTTACATTAAAAAGCTACAGTGTTGACTGCAATTTTCATTTAATTTTTATATCACATTCTAATTTAAACAAAATAATCAGCGGAGCTGTACGTGATGTTTATAAACAATCAGGTTTACTTTACAGGCGTGCATATAATCTACTAATATATAAATGCCAATGTTTGTATGCATGTTTGTTACTCTTTTATGCTGAAACGATTTGACGACTTTGGATAAAATTTGGAATGAAGACAGTTAAAGTCCTGGATTAACAAACAGGCTACTTTTTATCTCGCGAAAAAACACTGTACCTAGAATGTACACAAAAATAAAACTATCTTTTATCCCCCCCCCTCAAAAAAACAAGAATTTTTATTTTACAAAGTCATCGACAGATGGCGCAAACTTATAGAATACGCAGTTTTTAATAAATAAAACATCTGATATTTTTCCGCAGGCGAACTCGAAATAATTGTTAGGCGGTTTCATTTTGTTATGAAATCTTAATTGAATGCGCCACGCGACAAACCATCAGCATGCTTTTTTTTCCCACGGCGTCTAAAAATCCTTTTTTAACAAATAGATCTGCAGCATTTAATATATATTTCTTAGAAACCCTTTGCATCAAGTGACTCATGCTCTATCATCGTTAAATAATGCGATATTTTATCGTGTGCTACGCATGACTTGGAATAAGAATACACCTGAATAAGTTTTTGAAACTTTCGTTCAGTTCAAATTGTGCAATTATCTGCGCAGCTTTTTCCCATTCTATTTCTATTGTATTACATCCAGAAAAAAAGGGTGTTAGAAATATCAATTTTAATTTTGTTTAAACACACTCATGAATAATGATACACTTTCCAACATAATTTAATAAGGAAAGAAAATAGGGAAGACGCATGGATTATGATATACTTTTAATATATAGCACTTTAGTGCGTATTTAAAATCTGAACGTTTTTCAGATTTACTTTCCTTTTTTTTAAATTTCCGTTTTGTGAGAACGACCAATACATCCAGAAGCTCTTTGCAATTAATATAGGAAGAAGATAATTTGTACCTTTTTGTAGGTTGTTATCATTAAAGCCGTCTTATTTATGTAATCAGGGGCGGCCCGAAACGATAAATTAGGTAAGCGTCGCATCGAGGAGCCGGCCTCGAAAGGGCGTCATTTCGAACTCAAAAACTAAGTAGAGCATAAAAGGGGACTTCCTCTTTACGTTAGCAGGAGGCGCCGCTTACCCTATAGCCGCCTCTGTTTGTAACCACCTTAATTTTAAATTACATTGAGAATCTGAGAGATTTGAGTGCCTAGGAAGTCGATGAGAAGCAGGATTCTCTGCGAACAAGATTTATTAGGATGGCGAACGAACTCGTCGGGTGGTGGCTAGTCAAATATATAAATAAATTAAACAAAAAAACATATGTATGTGAAACAGGAACGTGATAAGTATTAATGGAAATACTTTTGTAAGAAATTGCGTGAATTTTTTTTTATAACATGGAAAAATCCATAAATCTTCTCTAAACCTCTAAGATGAAATACCTTTGTCAGTTTTTCAAACAAAGATTCGACTTTTTTTAATCATATACCTTAATATATGGATAAGCTTTCCCTGTCTCAAAAGAAAAAAAAAATATTTTTGCACTTCAAATTTAAAATATATATTTATATACATTCTTTAATTCCTTAAAAAATCCTGGTAAATTATTTTTCAAATATTTTATTAATTATATACTCGCGTGTGCTTTTTCGGAGCCAGGTACAAGTTATCCCAAAGAAAACTTTTGAATCCCCCTACATGTAATAAAAAGGTTGGAAATAAACCATTACTGTTACAATATACTACTTCACCAGTAGTAAGCTATGTTACACTGCTTAAAATCCTCCTCAGAATGCCACAAAATTCATAAAAGTATTACCAGCGTTGGCATGCAATTTAGCGGATATAGAATGCAAAATATCTATATAGGTATGTGATAGTTTATTTATTATTTTTTCCCATATAATAATTAAGTGTTGTATATCCTCAAAAATGCATTTTGACATAGCTACAATCTTTACAATTCTAAAATTAAGAGAAAATGTCTAAATTCTGACTTTTCAAATTACTTTTGGCAACAGTACATGTTTAATCAGAAATTCATTTCAGAGATTGCATTTCCTTCTGCATATACATAAAAGCTGCCTTCTGCATATACATGAAAGTAATCATTTTATTTTCTATTTATGTGAGTTGAATATTTCTTTCTTTGTTTTTAGTAACGTAATGGTAAGTTTTAAAATGTGAAACATTTTTGCTATAAAGGTAACTACAGCTCTTTCCAAGCTTAGGTTAACTATACCTAAAGCGTAAAATGGGATTTGCCGAGAGGTTATAAGAACAAGGATTGGATTATCTTTCTATCAGAAAACAACACAATGAACAAACTCATATGCATAAAACTTAACTACTTTATCACTCATTCATCAGTAGTACATTCTATCAGCAAATATTTTCCTGGTTAGAAAAAATTGCAAGTAAATGCTTGAGAGCTAAGACTCTTTTCAGTGGATGAAGGAATACTTCCTGATAGCGAAATCGAAACCATAATTCGGTTGATTTGCGAAGTGAACGTCCTGATAATACAGACTCTGGAAACACACAGTTAGCAACAGTTAGCATTTTGACGAAAGATTGGGGGCGAGTATCTATTAATATCGGAAAATGCATTTTTAAAAATACTGAAATAAAAGTTAGAAGAAAGCAGTATCAACTGTTTCATCGACTACTTCTTGATTTATTAACAAAATGCAACAAAACAGGCTTGATTGAAAAAAAAATATATTTAAATTATTATTTAATTTTCGTAAAATTTTTCGTTTTCTTTCTAAGAAAAAAAAAGCAGTAGCTGTTTTTTTTCTACTAATCTTGTTTGAGGTTATTTGCTAATATCTAACCGGTTGATGAGTAATAGCCTCAGAAACGTTAGGAACTGCTGGGATAGTATATCGGCAATTATTTTTGGTACATGTTAACTTTCAAGGTTCTGTTTTTTATAAGCAATGGTCATCCGTAAAGTAAGTTTCCATCGTCTAATAAAAAGGACCCAAGCATTATTAGCAGGAAAACTTAAAGTACAGATACAAATCACAGATACAGCAATATTTCAGCTACTTCTCAACATATAAATAACCTGAACTGTAATACTTATCATACCGTGGGATAATTCTTTTTGTAGTCCAGTGCCATAGAAGTTTGCCGGTTGAGAAAGGAGCCAGAGTGTAAATGTTGTTTGCAATCTACTTCAACGGAAAAGTGATGCCTGAACAGAGATTTCTTCAGGTGCAAGTCACTGGAACATTAGGTTACCCCTAGGTTACCGATCTTGCTTCCATTGATTTGTGTGTTAACGGAATATTGCATAATGGTCACAAGTGGACTAATAATAAAAGACCTAATCGAAAAAGAATTACATCCATGAGCGATGATAAATTCATTCTAAGAATGGCATCTGGAAAAAATATTTCGTTATGAAAAATTGCATCCATATTGGGAGTGTCAAAAATTATCATTCAGAGGAAAAAAAAAACGAATCTAAACGAGTAACTTCCAAGAAAATTTTTAAGACGAAGTTTGAAAGAACAGCACAAAACTGTATGTTTAATATGGGTAAAGGAAATGATAACGTATGCTGATGAACTCATGTTATCAATAGTAAGTGACGAGAAAGGGGAACTATGATGGACCAGATAGATATAAATTTTACTGGTATGATTTAAGAAGCGAACCAAGAGGTTTATTTAGTAGACAGTAACGTGGAGTTAAGTATTAGTAACGAGTATTAGTAACGACTTGGGGTAATTGTAGATTTAATAGACATCTATTTTTTGCAATTTGTAGCAAAAAATGAACTTCCCGAATTATCAGATAATCTCTCAGCGAGAAGCATTTTTTTTCACTTCAAAATTTACTGGGAGGACAAGCTGTGTATTTCAAGAAGACAGGATTTATAATTTAATAATTTAAGTAATTATTATTTTTTCTCATGTAATATCATATGAGAAAGTGAAGTCATGCGGAATTATAGACATTTGTCTATAATTCCGCATGAATATCAAATCCCAAACTTGTGGTTTATTATGAATAATCAATAAGCCAAGGATTAGGCATACCTTTATCTGGAGTTAAATAGTATGGAGAACGTGTGAGGATATCTAGCGCGAAAATTACATGAAAATGACCGGCAATATTTTTCGACGAAGCACCACTGTACAGCAGGGAGAGTGCAAGCATTGTATGGAATGAAATGTGGGATTAAGGCCTATTATCTACGCGAGGAATCTGGACCGAAGGATTTTCACTGAGTGGGGGACTTTCTAATGGCTCCTGAACCGCATTTACGCGATGTTTCGGAGAAAACCACGATAAACTCTGATTTACTATGTCGACGGACGTGACCTGGGTTTGAACCAGGGACCTTCCGTCTCCCAGTTGAGAGCGCAAATGCACCCTGCCACTGGTAGGGCTGCAAGTATGGTATGAACTGTAGTGAGAGGTAATGCACTTGTACTTTCGATCGAAAGCCGAGCATCTGAGGTGACTAAAGGTAATGGAAACTCGATGAAATACTAGTATTTGTAACTGTGTTCCTCAATCTTAAGCTTAGTCCATAAAGCAAATAGTGCCTATAATTATGGGACACCCTATTTTCAGTTTATCTAAATAATTTCAGCATTTGTTGTGTTTTCTAATAAAAATTATTCTTAACTTGTGCTTCATTAATCTATGTCTATACATTTAAGTGCCTATATTATACACATTTAAGAAAAAAATATCTCATTCTTTTTTCTTTTTCTTTTTCTTTTTTTTTTACTGTGAATTATATTTTATGCTTTTGACTATATCTTTAAGACACACTATATATATCCATTTGTGAGACAACTAAAGCAACTATTTTCACCTACACATGGCTGTGACAATCCAGTTTGCATTATCAGTTCCATTTTATAAATTTCTTTATAATTCATACAATCCTTGGTACAAACTATCACAAAACTACCCGATTTAATAGATGTAATTTAAACATAGGTCAAATCCGAATATTATCTTGCGCTGTTTATTTTGATTCATACTATCAACCATATTCTTAAAAATGTATTTTGCTTCAAGCTATTGCAGCAACGAAAAAAACAGTTTTTTTTTAGATTTCTAAGTATTGCGCACTTAAAATACTAAATTGATGGGGAAAAATGTAAAAAAAAAAAAAAAAAATATATTTTATAGCAGTTACATCAGCAAAACGAACTTTAATTTTGTTAAAAGAATAGACAACGTCTTTATGATTACCTGGAATAATTTCTGGATGTATATAATTATATATAGCAATACATTAATGAAACGAAGCATACATTGTTTGCTCAAAAATACACTTTTCAAACTACGATTTTGTTTGAATTTATTAGTACAGTTAAAAGGAGTTCTGATTTGATATATTAATGGGTAAATAATGATATGCATGTTAGCTGAACACTAACTCAGTACTTGGAAACGAATGCTACTACTTCATTTCGAGCAAAGTTCTTATGAAACAAAATAGTCCCATTTCGAACATTTCTACAAAATGAAAACCGAACTTTTAACTAAAATTATCATTATTTTTTTATCTGTGTTTTCCTTGAATAACAAAAAATTGAAGCTGGATGAGTTTCATTATACAAATGCATTCCAGCATAAAATGTTTTCTAATATATTTATTCAGGATAACAGGATTTATTCAGGATGTATTACGTTTAAATGTAATTTTTTTAAAAGATTAACCTGATATAAAATGAACTGAGGAAGAATATGTAGATAAAATTAGACTTTTGTCTGTATATTACATGGAATTAAAATATTTTGCGATTTCTATCCATTTCAAGCACCAGGAAATCCAGTACGACCGTCAAGAAAAAAAAAAACGTTTGTCTGTCTGTCCGTTTGTCATTCTGCCCGTGACGCTTTTTTTGTTTGTTATCACGTACAATATCACTTAAAAATGACAGAAGCGAAAGAAATGAAATTTGGTGACATGATAGGTGGTCACTCAACAAATCAACTAAAACTGCCAGCGTGGATTTAAAAAAAAATATTAGATTTTGAGAAAATCATTTCAAACTGCGTACATTTTGTTCGAGCATCACGTAAAAATGACTGAGGAGAATGAAGTGAATTTGATGACAAGAGGAATTCATTACAAGAGGACGACATTAGGAAAAGATTTTTACCATCTCTTGAGTCAATTTTTGTTTTACATAATTTTCTTGAGAAACTGAAGATTCTATGGCTGATGTAGAAGACTTATTTAGATCAATTGGATCATTCAAACATTAAAAAGTAAGAAACTTACAGAAGCACGATAAATATAGTATACATGGGAACGCAATGGGTTATTGACCCACTGTACCCCATTTCAGGTGAAACATTGTGGCCTAGATGAACCAATGTATTTTTTTCACCTCAAAATTCCAAATCGTCAAAATATCCATTTAAATACAACATGAGAAAAAAGATGGTAATTTAGATATTATAAACAGACCGCATAACTCATATTTACTTGAAAATTTCAGGTGTAATAACTTTAAGTCTTACTTTTTTCCAATTTCTTGCAGATGATGAGAAAACAAAATGGCCCTTTCTTCCCGACGTTATCAAAGTGAGATGTTTAACTTTTTCCAGAAAGCTCTTTGATATCTACTTTAAATAATTTTCTCATTTGAAAACTATTCACTGAACCACAAATACCTTCAATGACCCACTGTACCCACTGAACCAATGTAACCCTCTCTCCCATAATCATTTTTTTTTCATAAAAGGCGGGAAATTGCCGATTAGACATTGTCCCTTACAACGGGCCGAAAGTGTGACCATTTTATTATGGGCGCACCCAGTGGGCGGTCAGCATTACCCCCTATGAAGGGACGGACACAATGACAACCACGCCCAGTCGGGGATCGAACCTCGGCCGGCGGGAGTTGAACCAGAAACCGGAGTACGGTGCTTTACCCACCATACAACTCGGTCGGCTCTCCCTTAATCATGTATAATTACTTCTTAGCTCTGTCTCCAGTAACCCGATCTCTCTTCCCAGAATTCTCTGCAGTTCTATTATTCTGTTTCTAATGTTTAAGTTTATTTTGTTTCTGTCGTGATGTGATATTCGTCCTCATGTGTAAATGTTATAAAAAAATACGTTCGTATTTTTATTAAAAGAAATATTCATCTTATATCTCGAAAATCACTGTTGTTATTTTTCTATATCAAGAGTTCAGATTTTGCGTTTTATCGAGACCGTTAAGCATTCCATTTTACTTGCTAACTAACATACATACTACACATTAAGTTGTGGACCAAATAATCAATTTTTCTTGAAATAACTAGACTATAAGTGTGCAAAGTGTGTGACTTGCAGTAACGCCAACATAGGCGTAGAGTTATATGGGCCCGTGGGGCTCGAGCCCCCCCAATAAATTGTGAATAGGGGCTGAGCCCACCCAATAATTTACTACTAAATACAGAAAACTCACTAACATAAAAAAAAGGATTTCACGCCATTTACAAACGTTCAAAAAAACTTTACTTTTAAAAATTTTCTTCTTTTGATTTCAATCAAGATTTAGTATTCATTGTGACGCCACGTAACACACAATGTTACTATAAGCTGCCCTCGCCAGGCGTTGGTTAATTAGAATCAGATTATACAATGTAAAGTATGAAATGAAAAAAAAGTTCAGATGGGTCTAAAATGCACTATGTCATCGAAAATGTTTTTTTTTTCCTTCTTTGAATTTTTCACTTTGATTCTATTTTTAACTTATAACATGGAAGGAAGATACTAACATGGATATTTACCTTACGTAGGTGTAGCATTCTATGGACCCATAGAGCTCGAGCGCCTCCAATAATTTACACTTATATATAGTAAGTCATAGCTGCCAACTACTACGGAATAAAATTAACCTTTTTTTGTAAACAGTATAATTTAATATTTTTTTTCAAAATAGTAACCAGCTCGCGCGCAGAACAAAAATTTTGCTATTATCTTAAGCCGAAAAATCATGTAGAAAAAGTGGTTAATTATATTCCGTAGTAGTTGGCAGGTATGAGTAAGTTATATGTACGTGAATCAGTGGCGTAGCCAGAAATTTTTCATGGGGGGTTATGACCCCCTAACCTCCCCTGGCTACGCCACTGATGTGAATATATGTGGTTGAGGGGCCCGGCCCCCCCAATAATTTTGAAAACTTTACGCTTATGAACGCCAAGATTCATTATTTAAAAGCCAGCATGCAATCCGACAAAGAAGAAGCAGATTTCGCAGACTGGCTTTTGCAATTTGATTATGGATACTTTGAGGAGCTTGCGGTTAAGAAAACTTTGCTTTTCACTGTGAAGATATGATTGATTGGTTTTTCGAAGATGCTTCTGATGTTTCAACTAATAAACTCTGCAGAATAAATTTATCACCAAACAATGATGAAGTAAATCCAATAAATGAAAAATATTGTCCATAATACGTGGAGAAGAAATGGTAAGCTACGAGTCAACGCTTTGCGGAATTGACAATAGTGGTGCAAGAGAAATGGGGGGCAATTCTTGGGAATCTGAGGAGTATCTGAATGCTTACTGCTTAGCCAGCTGAAAGAGACTGGTCGCATGATTTTGTGGACATTGCAACTTTTTTCGCAGCGTGAAAATAGGGAAGATGGGTTCAGATGTGCAAGAAAGTCTCTCGCTAATATATGTGGACAGAGTTGCTAATTTAGCTGCTTAGTCGCTATATCTGGTCATTTTTGTGGCTATATCTGCCAATTTAGCCACTTTGTGGCTAGATCTTCGCCGACTGTCAATACCAAAGAATCTTTTATATAGGAAATGAAAGTCCAAATGACTCAAAAGACAATCGCAGGCAAGCATATTTTCGCAGCACAAGCATTTAAAAGTAAACAATAATGAATAATTAATTGTTTTTTTAACTGCTTGAAAACATTTTTAGCCATTTATGGCCACTTTAACTCCGATTTCAGCCACTTTGTCAGAGTTGACAACACTGTGGTGCGGACAGGAACAGAAACAAACGACGCACAGTGGAGTATTTGTGTCAAAATCCTGGCCAAAAATATTTTTCATGTGTTTTAACGTTAAAATCATTACTGTTGACTTTTGACTTACTTTTTAGTATTATGTATTTCTTAAATTATATAAAAAAGCGTGTTGTCGCCAAATTTGGCGATATATCGCCAAACGACACGAAGTTGGTTTCTAACAAATGTCTTGTCCGGGGAGTGTCCCTTACTGGGAAGTACTGCTATTGTATAATACCACTTATAAATGTAATACCACGCTGCTGTCGATCTAACGGTCTGGAGTTTTGGGCGATTTTCTCCAGATGTCACGTGAATACGCATTAGAACATCTTAAAAAGCCCTCCGCACAAGGCAACCTTCCCGTTAGGCAAATTACCGTGTAGCTGTGCCTTAACCACAATAAAAATATATAAATGTAATAATACTTACAAATATAATACTACTTATCTATAAATCAATTTTTATCATAAAATTTTTTTAGATTTTTTACTTATCTAAATGTAGTTACTATAGGGATTTTAGTTTTCTAATGACTTCTGAAGATTAACTTTTTCATTCTGATTCTTTTGAACTCTGATATTCGTCTTCACTCAGAATCACTTTTTTTTTTTGAGAGAGAGGGGGGGGGGACCACCATCGGGCCCCTCTGTTGTAGGGTCTCGCTGTTGTAGGGTCTCGCAGTTGTAGGGTCTCGCTGTAATTAGGCTTGCTCTTTTTCGTTGGCCTTTGTCTAGAGCAGCTAAAAGGACACTGCTTAAAAGAAGCCTACTTGAAACCCATAAAATCTCATTCCAAGCTGGAGGAGAAAGTAATTTATTTCAAGCCAGCACTTCAAAATGACTGAAAGAGCTAGCACGTGTTTCTGTTTACACACTCACACTCCAATGACCCGAAGTCACAATTGCCAACCTTTGAGATACAAAAAATGGGGAGATTTTGCTTTGGACACAATTTACGACATAAATGGAAAACTAAGCTGTAAATAGATGGGACTATTTACAGGACTAAGAAAGGGCAATTTTGGAATATGTAGAAATTTTCTTCTTATAGCAAATTTACATCAGAAAAATAAGAAATTACATACTGAATTTAAAATACCGATGTTAAATCTAACTGAAATGAAATTTTATATACCTTTATCCAAACACTTGCACATAATTTATAGTTTATGAGAAGTACAAGCGCGTATGTTTGTATCCCTTTTGCGATCACCCATCGAAAAATTATCGAAAAAATAAAAATGGCGCTATATAAATATTTTTTTTAAAGAAATGGTGGATTTTGGGAGAACATTTTTTTCTTGGAATAGACACTGAATACTGTAATAATTACGATTATAGTTGAAATTAGGCGCGACAAGCCGCAACACCCCTTCAAAAAGCTTTTTGAAATGTGGATCTTTGAAAAAAATAAGAAAAAAAAGTTTACATTTTTAAAAAATAAAGTCATATTATTTTTTCAAGCTAATAGATACATATGATCAAAATACATATATTTTACTACAATTATACTTAGTATCAAATCAGTAAATTAATTTAAAGAGCCCGTAAAAAATGCAAGACGAAGTAATAGGAAACGCTGAAATCTCTTGCCGTAAATGAAGAAACTTGCTTTTAAACCGAGTGTTGCATCTTTTGGATATGAATTATGGTCGAAAAACATGCATTACATGATGCATCAGTTACTAGGCTATCCAAAAACATATATATTACTGTTTTTAAACAAATTTAAAATTTTCGACTTTTGGCCGGGATTTTGATACGAATACTCCACTGTGCGACGTAGAGATTCATAAGTAAAAAGTAATTGAATAAAATTCGGATTGAAATTAACTTGAGAAAAAAATATACTCAAACGGAATAAAAAATAAATCTATATTATTTTTTTTAGAAATTTTTAATGGTTACGTTAATCAATTACGTTAAAAATTAATTATTTACATTGATATGTTTTAAAATACAGCAAAATTAAACTCTGCTTCTTACATTGCGTTTCATTAAGCAATAGTGTAAAAACAACAGTAAAGAATATTTGGTTGATTCCAACATTAGGACCCCACTTGGCGCGATTTCAAAAATCGTCAACTTGGCGCGTTTCCCCGTATTGTCACCGATAGCTGCAACGTGAAATCTAAAGCAAAGTTTTTAAATTCTAACCGCTAGAATTTTCTTTTAGCGGCAGTCATACCTTAGCTAAATCATAATCAAAAGAACGTTTTCCTTACACTCACATAAGTAAAATAAATTATTTAAAATGTAAAACGAATCTTCTAAAATTCTAAACGGTAGAATTTTCTTTCAGCAGTAATCATACCTTAGTTAAATCATAGCACCAAGGATCAAAATTCTGCTTTCACAAGGAGTGCCGTATGTTCACAGAAAGTCGCCAAAATTGCCACATTTATACATTTATCACCAACTTAGCGTACACACAAAAATGCATATTTTTCCGTCCTTCTCAGTTCTTCCTTTCTCCACTTTGGAGTGTTCCATTTTTTGGAAGCTCGCCAAAGTCAGCCTCTTTCGTTTGGGCGATCAGTAAACGCCTTCTGGAATGCCACCTCACAAGCGTAAGTTAAAGGTTTTCTGCATCGTTATGCTTGTTAGGATTTTGTCAATATCTGACGAACTGTAAAAAGATATACATCTCTCGGATTAAATAAGTAGGTAAAACAATTAAACTAAATTAAATGAATTAAGCAAATAAATAAAATAACATCAGCATTACTTATAATATTAGCAGCTATTACTTCTTAGTAGGTACACAATTAATGAAGTTCAAGTAAAATCTTGAGCACTTATACATACATTTACCAAGGTAATTACACATGTTATTACTTGAAAATCCATACATACAATTATTAGAAAATCAATTATTAAGTCGTATTTTAGATATAGCGTATACTGCAGTGAGTTTGCTTATTGTTTGTAATGAAGTTTATGCTTATAACAATTTTGGTAATATACAGACCGCGGATTATATGCAATCGCATATTTGCATATGCAGTAGCATATTTCAGGTGTTTTTGATGATTTTGCATAAAATGACGCATTTTCTCTGTTTGATGCATATTTCAATCTTTTTAGCTTTCAATTTGTAACCCTTTTTTACCTTACTTTCAGTTTTTTTTTTCTTTAAGTCCCACGCTTTGAAAAATTTGTACAACCTCAGGTTCCCAGAAAAATAGCATAAACGCTTTCAGTTTTTTTCCGTGTGTATTTGCAACAATTTGAATTCGAATTCAGCCTATCTATTAAAATTTCAGAAATGGCTAGAATGAAAGCAACCATGCCAACCCTTATGAAGACGTGGATTTCGGATTATGGACAAGACCTAACTCAATGCTGTAGTCAATGCTTTGGACAGCTTGAATTCTTCTTCTTGTTTCATTGCGGAAAAATGTTTCGCGATATGTCCATACGAAAAGGTCTATCAATAATCGAAACATATTTTTCCTCCTTAACATCAGACATCACAAAATTAGAATATCAAAGTCTGCTTCTGAGTGATGCAATGAGTCAAGTTGTAAAAGTACAGGAATGTGTTGGTAAGATACCAGAGTCATTAGGAGAAGAAATCAGTGAGAAGCTGAACTTTAGTTTAAATAAAAATTCAGGATTTTTGGCAGTGAATAAAATAAATAATTTTATTAATGGTGCGGGGAGCGAATTACCGGAAAAAGTAGAACCATGCAAAGCGAAATATTATTAGTACTGTCCAGTGACATTCGTTGATGCTGAAAGAGCATTTTCAGCATAAATAATAAATCAAATAATTTTAGATGATAAAAGACAAAGCCTTGCTATTGAAAATTTAGAAAAAGACTTAGCTATGTATTGCAACAAAAATTGCTGAAAGCAGTTTTAATTCATATTTTATATCACTAAGATAGTGAATAAAAATTTCTCATTCTGTCTTTCATGATGTTTTGAAGTTTCAAAAAGAAAAAAAAAAAAAAAAAAAAAAAAAAAAAAATGTGTCGTAATTGCAAGGTAAGTGATAGAAAATACTTTTACAAGTAAATACGTTTTTATTTTCTGTTAATGTGTGAATATTTTTTTCAGTTATTTGTTGCTTATTTTTAGATTTTTAGTGCATATTTTTAGATTTTTACTGCATATTTTTAGATTTTTAGTGCATATTTTTAGATTTTTAGGTGCATATTTGCATGCATATTTTGTCCCTTTTTAAGTGCATATAATCCGCGCTCTAGTAATATATAATAAAATGAGCAATTAAGTTATATGCCAAGCTTTTAAGGCTTGTACGTTCTGATGAATATAAACTCGCATATCTCCTCTCTTTGACTTTCGCTCATAATCGTAAAGTTTTCAAAATTATTGGAGGGGCCGGGCCCCACAACCACATATATTCACGTCAGTGGCGTAGCCAGGGGGGGTGTTAGGGGGGTCATAACTGCCCATGAGGAGTTTTTTGCCATACAAAATGTATATTCTTCTCTCCCTTATCATACACACGTATACATATATGTGAGTTGCAGAAGTCGTAACCCCCCCCCCTTCCATGAAAAATTTCAGGCTACGCCACGGATTCACGTACATATAACTTACTCATAGCTGCCATCTACTGCAGAATATAATTAACCACTTTTTCTACATGATTTTTCGGCTTAAAATATATACTGTTTACAAAAAGTGGTTAATTATATTCCGTAGTAGTTGGCAGCTATGACTTACTATATATAAGTGTCAATTATTGGAGGCGCTCGAGCTCTATGGATCCGTAGAATTCTACACCTGTGTAAGGTAAGTATCCATGTTAGTATCCTCCTACCATGTTATAAGTTTTAAAAAAAGCAAAGTAAAAAATCCAAAGGAGGGGGAAAAAACATTTTAGATGAGATAGTGCATTTTAGACACATCTGAAATTTTCTTCATTTCATACTTTACATGGCATAATCTGATTTTAATGAACCAGAGCTTGGCGAGGGCAGCTTATTGTAACATTGTGTGTTACGTGGCGTCACTATGAATACTAATTCATGATTGAAATCCAAAGAAGAAAATTTTTAAAAGTACAAGTAAAGGTTTTTTAAACCTTTGTAAATGGCGTGAAATACTTTCTTTTTATGTTGGTATAAATTAGTTTTCTGTATTGAGTGGTAAATTATTGGGTGGGCTCAGCCCCTATTCACTATTTATTGGGGGGGCTCGAGCCCCACGGGCCCATATAACTCTATGCCTATGCTTTCGCTTGTACATTCCAGCCTTCATAAAATACTTTTACTTCAACGGCACTTTATGTCAGATTCTGCTTTTTGCCTGACGAAATGCACATGTAAAACATTTCCGTCTATTTAAACATAGTAGCTTTCGTAAGTGGGATATGCTAGTTTCTCTGTCTGGAACGACTAAAACATCGCTGACCTCTTTAAAGTTTACGACACCAGTCTAATGAAGTATGTTTATTCAGCAGCGAAATTCTAGAGAGAGTACACATGATGAGCAGAAACATGCGTCGCACGCAAGTGCGTAATTCAAAATATGTATGTAAACGAAATTTTTCATTCTTCCTCAACGATCGCGTTGTGAGTGCACTTAATCCAGATTAATGCAACTACATACTAATATGACAATGAAGACTTCTGTGTTATTGTTAGCCTTCAAAATTACAGTTCTAATTATTTCCTTTGCTGTCATTGGTAAGTTACTGCAAATTTCAATGCTGGATCAATTACATTTAAACTTGTTTCCGTCACTTTATAATGAATGTATATATTTCTTCTATTTAGTATGTGTAAAATTCCACTTATAAACCCTTAATACATTTTACGTTTATTTTTCACTAAATACTTCGTCTGTTTTGGTTTTTCATGTGTTTCATATGGGGTCTATTGTTCATCTTCCAAGCAAATATTCGACTATAAGAGAAATTTTCTATTTTGACTTTGCAAATAACTGATTAGTTTTTTAAAAACGTACAAATCGACAGAATAAGGAAAAATATTGCAATTTTGTGTAACTTAATTCCTATTTTATGATACATAATTTTAATAAGCGAAACACACGTAGGAAGTTTGGCTTGTTCTGGAATATTTTATTGAGAGAGTATGCTTATGTGCTGCATGTGTAATACGAGTGTGTGATTATTGGCCTTTAAAATAAATGTTTAAAATTATGTATTTCTTATAAGATTTGCATTATGTATTTCTTTGAATGATTATTTTGTCTTTAAAAATATATTAACAAGATGTAAGCGTTAGCTTCCATAAAATGCACGTAGGTACTTCGAATTACTGACAACTTCCGTAATTATTGTAATATATATAAGGAATTTTATAGTCTTCAGTTTACGATATGGGGATACTTAAATTCAGAAAGAAAGAAACTAAACCCAGTCGTTTCCTGGACATCAATATGGAAAAATCCATATTTCATACCCTGTGCTTAATTCCCTTTAATTAACGTTAGATATTTCAAAGTTTCTTACACACTAAGTAGTACTTCGAATCCTATTTGTAATCATAACTTTTACTGTCAGCCCTCTCGTATAGAAACAATAATGATGTATTTCGACACTAATACGGCAGTACAACTTTGCTGTAGGAAAACACGGTAGTAAGTTTCAGATTAACTATACATACAACGGTAACACTTTTTATCATACTTGCGTATTACCTTTAAAAATAGTAAATATAGCATTCCAAAGATTTTTGGCTTCAAACTTATTTGTTCCCATTAGCTTTCTCAGAATAACAAGAACTGAGAATCTCTCGTAGACAACACTTTCCTGAAACTAAACAAAAATTATTAATTGTGCTTCGGTCTTCTGTGCTTCTTTTGTTGGCCCTTCAAGCAATATCAGTATACAACTTTTGTTGTTGAATAAATGGTGGTAATTGGATAGCGGTTTCTGCAAATTACACCAGTCAAAATTTGAGATAGAGATATTTTAGAATTTTTTTTTGAGATTAAAATGGAAAATATGTTGAATTTAGATTGTAAATGCAGAAAAATTCAGAGATTTCGAGATATAAAAGTTCTAGAAATAAAGAGGTTTTAGAACGATCGATTTTCCATTATAAAAGCTTTCATATTATATAGCCAGAAATTTTTATTTTATGAGATGAATCACTTTGTAAAATGCATAATTATTTACAAACCTAGATTTGATTGTTTACAAACTGCACAAGCATTATTCCATTGTTCTCGTTTTAGTTTAGTTTAACGAGATGTAGTTCTTTGGTCGTTTACTATAAATTTGAAGAATTTTGCAATTTAAAATCACCTAATATTCTGAAGCAACCAGTACTGTAGCGTTTGTCAATAGTAGCTGCACAAAATATGAATGGGACTACCACATACGTGCACAGGCTCTTTGATGAACATTATCATTATCGTGTATCGCTAACATAGTATGTTTGTCAATTTTACACCGTTTAGTTGAGAAACACCATTTCTCTGCCAATATCAGTTTTACCCTTTGTTAGAGTATATCACTACCAAATATGTATTTAAGGGAGAGAGGTTTCAGGGGGTCCGCCTCCCGCCACCGAAATTTTGATTTTTGCTACTAAAATGATAGTGATAAAGACTTTTTTTATTTCTGCCTTTTTTACCGTTTGGACCTCCTCCGAAATGTTTATCTGGATACGTATCCATAAAAGCATTTTGGAGGTACTCATTTTCAGGTAAGTGTTAACCCTGAAAATCTACCGCATAACGAACCTTTCCGTGTCCAAAATCCGTTTTTTTTTTTTGTGTGTGTGTGTGTGTTTGCTTGCCAGATTAATTTTCCGTAGCAGGATTAACATCGCTGTAAGTACCCCTACGCCAATTATGACGACTACCCGTTATAACGGACGCCTGCCCGTCACTTACCTAATAGGGCTGTGTTTCCTGACTAACTTAAGCACGCGTGCACTTTGGAATCTTTATTTTTAAACAACGAGGGGGGAACTGAAATTCTGGAAATGCTTTTAGTCGTCAAGCAGATAACGTCTAATGCAGCAACACATAATGTAAAAATAAAAAGAACAGAGCGGTTTAATTTTTACAGTTATTCGTTTCGATTAACACGGACTTCCCAGCTAGAAAAAATAAATAAAAATAAAGTAACATTTCTGATTGCTTGTTGTATCCGAAAAATAGATAATAACCTTGAGAGATCGTTTTAGGAATATAGCAATATCTTTATTTAAAATACAAAATATTCCTTTTAAATACGTAGCAGCCGTTCTATGTCACAAATTGATTTTCCGTCACGTATGCGCGCTCGCCGTTCTTTGCTCTAAATTCCCGCTTGGCGCATATACGCAGCACTATTCCGGAAAGGGTTGCATGCTACATTCTCATTAACTTCACCTAATGCCTAAAAACTATGCTTGCCATTAGGATTAACAAAATGAAAGCTATGAATAAAATAGACAATTTTCTTACATAAAAAAATCGATTTTTCTTACATTATTTATAATTTATCTGCGCATTTTAAACAATTTACCGATGTGATGTATCTATATGTTGACATCAGTACTACTACTACAACATTATTAATACATTACCTAATAATATAGAAAGCAGTATTGGTAATGAATTATTATTTTTAATATTGCTGAAATGAAAAATGATTCATTCTATCCTGTACAAGCATTTAACTTTAAATCATCTTTTAACATGATGATTTAAATATTTTTAAATTTAGCAGTTATATTCATTACAACTCTACAGGGTTCTTGCTTTAATAAAAATTAGATTAAGGTATTATATATATATATATATATATTTTTTTTCTTTAGTATCAGCACATCAGAATGGCGGACTACATGAACTGTATGACAAATTAGAATGTAAGTGTTTGACTATAAATATACTACATACATATATAACATAGATAGAAATGAGTTTTTTACTACGATATGCATACTTATTATGGGGGGCTATTTTTTGATAGCCTATTCTTTTTTATTCTCATTCTCATTAACTAACACTTATACGGCACTTATTTTTGCGACACCCATTAACACTTATACCCGAAAGAATTTCAGTACATTGTGGTCTATGGACATCTTCAATATATTACGTCTATATTCAGTCACTGTTCGGGTCATTCCCGAAATCTCGCCAACTTTAATCAAACTTGGCGATTTTTTCCAAAGATTGTTAGATTCGGCACCAAAAATAATCACATATTTGGTATAATTCTGAAAACTTTATACTTCAGAATGCTGATATTTTGTATTTAGAGCTAATACATTCGACTGGGTAAGCAGGGCACACGAAAGACTTTTAATGCATTAAGATATATGGATACTTCCAATTCATTAACAAAAACTGGGTTCGATTACCATTTAGGCTATGCACAAAATCTTCCAAACTACCGCAAGCTTGTCGGGTTTTGTCGAAATATCGCCAGATTAAGTGCCGAAAATAAATCTTCCAAACTGAATCAAACTTATCTCAAATATTCGGTTTGAAATAGCTAAAACTTAATATTATTGCAGTATTGTATCTCTTTCAACCTAAATAAATTTAGATTAAGTGCAAAAATTTGTAATGATTTTATAAGCTTACGAGTCATGTGGTGTCCATATAAGATGTTTTTAAATTGCTTTTATATTGTTTAGTTTGTACATTTTTCCTTTTTTCTACTCTTTCTAGATATGAATAAAAAGTATGACTTAGAGAGATATTAGTCTACGGAACTCTAAGCAGATATGGATTCGCCATCCATCTTGACGTTTCTGAATCGGAGACAAAACTGCACAAAATGCTGTAACAATTAAATGCTAGTTTCTTCATATTTACTAGATAGCTGAATGAAGTATTTGAATTAAATTAGTCCATTAAAGACTTGAGTTTATATTAATAAATTATATTTCTTTGTGGTCAATAACAATCGAGATTTTTTATTTTAATAAGAATCAAACTGAAACTTATTGCTTAACAACTTAAGTAAAAGTTTTAAAATGTGAGTTTAAATTAATAAGCTTACTTCTTGGAAAAAAAAAAAAAACTTTAAGTGAAATTTGTATGTTTAAGAAATATTTTCAATAACTTTTTATGCACTGTAACATTGTTACGACCAATTTCCGGGCACCGAGGTTTGAAATTTGTTATTCTAAAAAAAAGAGAAAACACTATTCTAAAATGTGTTTTGTTATTTTCATTTGATAGTAAAGTACATTTATATGTCTAAAATATACGTTAGATTGAAATATGCTTAACGAAATATTTCCTCCAGTTTCATATTGTTCAATATAAGGAGTTAAGCCACCAACAACACATATAACATCATATATTCATGTATGTAAAAGAAAAATTTGCAAAAATGCAAGACGCCAATTTATATACAAATTTTCTTCCTAAACGAGTAGAATTAACAATACTATCTGAAAGAAATTGCTTCCTGAAAAATAAGACTTTACATTAAATCACGCATTAGAACAGGGTGAGCCGGCTGTTCGGTCATTAAATTTAGGAAGCTCCTATGCGACTGCATTTTTTACAATTCAAGAAAATATTATGTTTAGAAAATTTAGCGAAAATCATATTTTAATATTTATTGTACTGATTCTTTTTACATGTATTTTTCTGCATAGTAATCGGGGAAAAATATTTAACCCCCCCCCCCCAACATAGACAATTTGCGCTTAGATAAAAAATATATCAAAACGTTTACCCATAACACTAAAAAATAGGTGATAAAAGACACACTCTCTGTAAATAAGCAAATTTAACCACATAGATCGCTGCTCAGAAGCACAGAAGCAAACTCAAAATGTATGCTAAACTTTTCTAATGTTGTAATCAACTTAGGTAAAAAATTAGAAAAATAATAAAATATACTTTTAAATAATTTTTAAAAATATATCACTTGTGTTTTAAAACGGACTAAAATTCATAAAATATTATTCTCCTAGTCTCATACAGATTTATAGATGCTTGAGGATTATCCTAAAATGTTGACCGTGATTCGTGCTTTAATGATGTGAAAATTGTGTGAGGTTTAAAAGGAACAAAAAATGGCCACTGTATAATTGATGTATGAATAGTTCATGCAAGTTACGAACCGAATAAATACACTGCCAAGGATATGGACTGCTGCGTCAGTTTTCTTAAGAAACTTTCTGAACTTTTCTCAGTTATCTATGATTGTGTCCCACATTTTTCTTTTTGAGATCGTGAATTTTTAATTTAGTTTAACTATAGAAATCGTACAAGTACTTTCGTGGTTGTATGTTTATTATTAACAATTCACGATTACAACAATTTATGTGCGGTTTTAAAATCTGTACGGGCCTAGGGGGAATTATTTTATATGTTTTAGCCCGTTTTAGAGTTTTTAAATAGTATATTTAAAAATAGTTTTTTTCTGCTTTTCTAGTCTTGTGTGTTAGAAATTTTGACATATATTTTAAATATTTTAATGAAGCAAATTATCGCAACCACATTTTTCAAAATAAAACAAAAGAAAGAGAAAAAAGTTTGAAACTCGCAGTGACACTTATCTGGCACGAAATTTGATGTAATAGCAAAACGCAAAAAATTGAAGGATTTTAATACTTCATCTCTAAAAAAAGAAATGATTTATCCTATATAGTTTGCAATCATTTAAGGTTAAACCCCTCAATGAAAAGTTATTAAGCAAGAAAATTAAACTAGCCAGTCTTGGAAAAAATAAATAAATAAGTAAAAATTTAACTTACAGACCTTATTTTGGTTAAACCTAAAATTATAAAAGTTTAAGATCACTTTATAAGCAGAGCAATGATTAAGTAATATGCAATGCTAGTCAGAAATTACAATCAACATATATCTCTCTATTTCAGATGAATCTAGAATAATGGCTTGAAAACATGCATATATTCACTTTTTGATATGTCGCATTAGTGCAAAAGTTGATTATTTCTTCACATTAAATACTGAAGATCTTACTTGAAGGATTTAAATTCGACTGATATTTTTCTAAACAAGATACTTTAAAAGAAAATTTAATATTCTGTGAAGGAAAGTAATTTCCTTTAATAATGATTTACAGTATTGTTCATTTAAGTGCAATCTAAGTGTGCTTAACAATCCGCAATCATGAATTTAACTCTTCATTTTATTACTGATTTAATTTGAGGTATGATTATTAATCATTTTAGGATGACAAAATAACTTTTGCGATCTTAGATTGGTATGCTACTCTTAAAGCCTGAAATCAAGTTTCAATTTAATTTCAGCATTATGATTTAGACGCATAAAAAAGGTAAGAATTTTTCATCTTAAATTAATTTAAATTTAAAGAGAAAATATTTGAAGAAAGTAAAAATAAATGCTTAGTTAGCAAAATACATTTTTTTCGTGGATTTATTTGGATGGAATTCCTGATTATAAAAGATGTATATTATTATGATAACTGTAGAATGCAATATTGCCTATTGGTGACTCTGCATTATGATTTAATTTGAGATTAGAAAAAAATTAGGTGTTTTATTGCAAAATAAAATAAATAACTAATTTTTTATAATGGTCAGGTTAGGAAAAAATCCTTCTATTAAGTTCAAAACAAATAGTAGATTAAAAGAAGTTGAAAAGCGTAAAGTTTTGGATATAAAGGTGAATAGAACGTTAACTGATTATTAAAAATTTTGTATTTTTATTTATACACCTAAACCTATGACAATTTTGCTAGAAAATAAGAAGCACGTACATTAAGGACAAAAGTTCCCTTATTTACACTCAAAGAAAGTATATTCGTGAATGTTATAAAAGGTTTGTGTTGTCAGGCTTTCAGGATAGACAACTGTCAGTGCATCTTGCTGCCTCGATGTTGGGATTTTTGTAAAAACGACATTTTCATCTCTACCTACAAGCAAAATCTTTTTTTGTAGTTTGAAAGATCCGCAGAATTAAAAAAAAATTATCATTATTTAGGATAACGGAAATTGGTATTTTTTAGATTATTTTTTAGTGAAAGAATTTACTATTAATTTGTTTATTATTTAGGCAAACGGGACGTTACTTTTTTAGATGATTCTTTTAGTTAAATAATTTACTTTTATTTTCATTACTATCATTTTTTGGATTCGGAATATATTATGCATATTTTTATGAGAGATTTAGCATTATTATTATTATTATTTCTTTTAACTAGGATCTTATCACATATTTCTTCACGAGATTATGTATATCTCGCTAATGTTAGCTGGTCAAGATAGTCTAGGCTTGTGGGTCCAACCATGAGTTTTCTGTTGGACGACCATCGAAAACACAGTGCTGATTTTTTGTTCAGTGATTGTTGTAAAAACATGATTAATTTACATGCGAACAACAGAACTAGCTCATTAGCTCATAATTTCTTTCAAAACAGTATCCCTTAAAACCCATTAATACCCGTCAAACGACGGGCTACACAGCTAGGTATGGATATTGTGGCTGAAAAAAAAAGACATAACATATCGAATATTATGAAAATTGTTACTTCACTTTAGATGTGCTATTTTATTATGTAAAGTACTATTGCAAACAGTTCTAGTTTTCTGTGTGCATCACATATCATTTATCTGAAATGATGAACTGGAAATATTATCTAAGTTTTAGTAAGTTATCGATCAGTTTTAAAATAAAATTTTAATAAAACTATCTTTTGATATTTCAATTTTTTAAAAATTTCTTATTTTGTGGGATAACAGTCGATTATCTACTCCAAGGATCTAGGCCGTAGGTGAGGGGGTTGCTCTCAGTGAGGGTCTAAATATTTTAATATTAAAACTTCTTAATACTTTTTGTTTAATCCATAATTATTTTAATGGTTTTAAAATTTCCTCTAGCATAATTATGTAAATAAACTCCCTGTCATTTAATGTAAACAAGTATGACTAAAAGATTTAAAACTTAATTGAGTGTTTTGCAAAATGTAAATTACTCTTAGATTTTGAGGGGGGAAAAAACATGTTTTAGGTATTACTCAAAAGAATAAATATTCAACGTAATTAGAATAATTAATGAGGCCATAGGCAATTTTAAAATTAAAATGTATAATCGTTATCTTCTTTAGAAATACAGCTATCGAATAAGAATAATTAAATCAAGAGACTTTTCATTCATAAAGACAACGAAAGAAAATATTTGCAGAGTTTAGCATAATTAGCAGATTAAAAAATGATTTATGGTAAATAGTGCTTGTAAATACAAAAAAGAGTATATAAAATAAATACTGATTCAATAAAGCTATAAAATTAATCCTTAAGGAAATATGTATTAAAGTGTCTCCATGTTTATTAGACTTTTTTACTCGAAATAATCGTATACGTATTCGTGCATTTAATGTTATTGCAAATTTTTATGAGATAAAGTTAAATACGGATCATTGGAATAGTCCTCTTTCAATGGACTATGAGTATCACAGTTATCGGAAAGCTAAAACAAAATCAAATTCTCCATTTTTTTAACCCTGTACTAATCTTATGCACAATGAGTCATAATGTTTTTTAAAATAATTTGCCGTTTTTAGAGTGGATATACCTTAAGCCGTTAAATGGCGTACTGGTGACCGAACGATGAACTAATTCTACGTTAAAGCACTCCTGTAGATCTCTAGGGATGTTGAAAAACTCTGCGTCAAGAGCATCGATATAGAAGAACAACTCGGTAGACTGCCCAACGGTGAAAAAGTGCAGCCGTTGTCATCACTCGAATAAGCTACCAGCAACTTAGCGGCCGATGGAATCGCCAATCACCTGCTGCACACATCTTTCTAGAAGAATAACAACTGGAGAGAGTGTTCAATGCTCAAATATGTGCAACCGTTGCCATCGCTTGACTGTCCAGCAGCAACTTAGCGGTTCAACGAATCTCCAATCTTGTGCCACGCAACCAGCTGTGAAACCAAGAGAGACCAGTATCTGACCAACAAAGAAGTACATTCTTGGATACGACAGGCGATTCCATCGGCCGCCCTGCTACAGGTAGTTAAATCGAACAAAGGTAACTGTTGCACCTTTTCAATGTTTGGCCCATTGGAACAGTCTAGCCCGTTGTTCTTCTACACTGATGGCCACGTAGCTGGATGCGTAAATTTCTCTGGTTCTATGGCTCAGGACTGGCTATTGGATCGACCGTCAATTTGCTGGTAGTTGAATCGAGCGAAATCAATGATTGCACTTTATCAGCTTTGGGGGTATTTTGGACAGTCTATTCAGTTGCTCTTCTGTACCGATGGTCAAGAACCGAACGGCAACAGTGACATAGCCCCAAGTCATTTTGTGCTACTGATCTGACGTCGCATATCCGTAACAAAAAGGTGACCTAAAGCGATCCTAGCGGGGGAAAACACACATACGTTTTCTTCCATAGAGGTAGAACTATCTACCGGGTAACACATACACTAGTTGTGCCAAGTGAAGGAGAAGCAATGACGGTATTGAATGCAGTATTAGGCGTCCAAAGAAAATACTTTGTAAAATTGGATTTTATAATATTTGTCATAAGGTAAGCATAAACTTTCCTATTTATTTAGATAAACAGTCTTTCATGTACAGGATTATGGCTTGGCTTACTGAATGGAGTATATATTTTTAGATTATTATTTAGGGTAAATCCAATGTCAGAAATACCTAGGTGCCCGAATGATGCATGCGCTGGGATACCTGAGAATGGTGATCATGTATATTTTTGTGATATGTGCTTCAATATTCCGATGGCTACGAAGACTTCAAAGTGTCGGAAAAGGGCATTATTTAATTTATTTCTCCCTTTACTGTAGGCCATAATTTTTGAATTATAATTTACAAATATTCTATTTTATTGTTTGTGACACATTTTTTATCTTTTTAGGGTAAATTTTAGTAAAATAAATTATGTGTGCTATCTGATTGTAAAACGTATTTTATTTCATTATGTATAGTCATAATTACTTTTACATATTTTTACTATGCCGACAAAACGATTGTTTTTAAACGAAAGATCACTCTGCCCTTCGGTTTAGGGTAAAATGATCCTTTAGACACATTTCAAAATTCTACTTTTTTAATTACTCAATTCTAGTATAAAATGTTATAGAAATATGTTTATAATAAAAAATATAGCGTAAAACATACTAACAAATTGCCAACGTTTTATTTAAACATTTATGTTATTTATACAAATTGTCTCAGTAAGGGGAGCATTTTAGGCCACCTTACTCTTCTTATGTGTATTTCCATGACTCGCACAGATTTTTCTGCTATCTCACATGAATTTTTTTTCTATAAGCATGTGCTGTATTCACTGAATATGACATCCGATATTATTATTAAAAATAATGTAAAAAATAATACAAAAAAAAGTCTACGGAAACTTTCAGTAAGAATATTTCTCAGAAACTAAACTGAAACAGAAGTGAAGTAGAGGCAAGGAAAAATTTCAGATACCATCGACGGTCGTATTTACATAATAACGTAATATCTAGGCAATAATACGCAATTTTAAGAGAATTCCTTTTTCTCGAATGCGATTTTCTTTCCGGGAAACAGCTAAACTCCCCATTAGTATGGATATTTCGTTTACGATGGAAAGGTAAATAAAGGAACTGAAAGAATATGTATGTTATCCGCATGTCAAAAGTAGCGACGATTTCTTTCTGTACACAAGAAAATGCTTTTACGTTTCCCGCATTTCTTTTTCACCGTGACTCCGCATTCCACTCAGTGCATTTTATGGTAGTACGAGCAATGCGTTTTTGCGTGTGGCTGTGCGGACTGTCTTTCCGGAAACTCAACAAGAAAATAAATAACAAGATATATTATCTATTGTATATAGGTGGTTTTAAGGTAGCATGAAAGTTGTTGTCAAAAGCATTTCACTTGTTGAAAAAAAGGATATTAGAATAAACTGTCAGTTTCCACGAATTTCAAGGTATTGATGTGATCAAGTGATTGAAATAGTTTGTTCCAATTTGTAAAGAGTGTATGTGCGATGCAGATTTATTACATATTTTTAACTATTTTGTGTTTGGCTTTTCTATTCTAAGTTTAATATATTTCTGCATTTTTAAATACCAAAATTATTCTCTTATTGCCCCCGTTTTATAAGATTTTTGCTGTGCCTGTTGGTATATTAATTTTATTTAGCAGAAGGCGTCTGTCTTGTCCTAAAAATAACTTCTCTGCCCAACGTTTTCATGTCCGTTATATAAATTACTTAGCGTTTGCTTCTGATTAAGGATATTCCATTTTCAATTGTTTGCTTATGACCATATAAGGTATACAAATCTAATAAAAAACATTGGCTTTCATTTTGAATTACAATAGTTGTTACATGATTATTTCATTCTTTTGGCACGACTGAATTTTAAAATGCTTTCTATATGATATCGCTACTGGATTAGGCGTCAGTCGTGAACGGGTGTGTTGTTGGTGTTTTATTTGGCGTCCGTTTAGGGCTCCTGCTTCTGGTCTCGCCCATTTGGACCTGGCAACTCACGTTTACTTAAATACTTCAGTTTTGGATATTGTTCTAGTGGGACGTTAATTGCTGCCTCTTACCTGGGCACCAGCCCCCGACATCAATACATATCAACAATTAATTAATAATTTTATTTTAATAACCTCATTTGAAGTCATATTTTGTCTCAAATTGCTCCTTGTGCGGCTTTTGCCAGCATCTGTACTCAACTACTAATTACTACCCGCATCCAAGTAATTTAATATTTTAACTCTACCGCAATCACACCGCATGTGCGTCAATCTTTTCACGACAGGAAAATGTTTCAAACAGTTGCTGAAAAAAAAAAGAAAAACTGACAAATGTCAACTCGTCCTCACCCTGTCTTCAACACTTATTCCACTAAAAGTGCCATTCCGTTAGCAAAAGTGGAACGATATACATTTTTGACCTCCCTAAATCAAGGGTTTATTAATTTTGACATTTGTACCCTAGTTTACCTAACGTACGAAAGAAGTAAACAGTAAAAGTGTAAAGGAATAGGCATAGACTCGTTGACATAAACACTTTGCAAATTCCTTGACGAATTCTATTTGCTTGCTGGTTTAAGAATCAACCAGCCGTTCTCAATAGTTCGATTGGAAAAATAAAATAAAAATGTATAACAAAATAAAGGTAAAAGTATTTCTTTACGGTAATTGGAGAATAACTGTGTGTGCCGTTTCAAATGTACCTTTAAGAACCTCTACACCATGTGAAAACAACCAAGAGAATGAAGTGAAATTTTGTTGCAAGAGGTTTGTAGTAGGTTTCGAAATTAAAATAAAGGCTTTGAATTTTCTACAAACCTGAATTTTTTTTAAGATATGACATGAACTATGAAAATAATGTTGCGCGCATTGAGAAAAAACAAACATATTAACTTAAACGTTCGATTGTTAAATGTTGAGTGACTGCTATTTCCAGACCATTTTCCAGACATTCTCTTTTCAATTTCATAGTTTCATTGGTCGGATCCTCTCCAGTAAATTTAAATATCCTCTTGACTTTCAAAGCACTTTCCATTAAAATAAAGCGTTATTTCAGAAAATGAAACATTTCCTCTGTTAGCAATTTGATTCAGCAAACTGTTACTCTCTAGCCTGTAATCTTTTTAAAAGAACACAGAAGTTACAACGTCGATTTCAATACTTTTGTCAATACGCTAATTTCAATGTATTCACTCAAGCAGTTGAAACGAAAATTAATACTATTTAAAAATCTGCACTTTTTTGTAAACATATTGGGTAAATTTAATTTTTAATACAATTTCTAGCGTTCATTTAATCCCTAGATTTCTGACTACCCACCTTTAAAATATATGAAAGCGACTGGCAAATCAGAAAACTTCCTGACTTCCCATTTGGCTTATCTGGTTATACAAACGAGCTTAATATATTGTTGTGAATTTTTGGGGCGATCTGCTCTTCTGCGTATTAAATTAGGATAAAATTCATATTCTACGAGTCAAGTAATTAAAATTTATATTTTGTTGCATGTAATCAGTTAACTAGAAAGCGAGATAAAGGGTTTTGGATTTCCTTATTCTTTAACATACTGTTTCGCGGCTTCTCGCTAAATATTGGTAATATCGCTTAACTGACATCAGTTTTGAGTATTTGTTTTTACGCTTATTCGGCGATATTTTCCTAAATGTTGCCCGGCTTGGCGATGTTTTTATTTTAATAATGGGACCTGTAATGTTTGATTTCCTACGTTGGTATTGCGTAGTAGCATTGGTATTAAGTCATCAATATACACGACTAAAGGGAAATGTTCCCGTAGGTATAATTGCAACGAAAATACTGGGAATTTTGTCAAATGCTATAAAAAATTGGGTCACTCCAGAAGTTCATCTCAGTTGTGAATGAATGCTCGTAGTTAGTTCACTGCATTAGTAGCAATAAGTTTAGAATCGTATGCTTTTTTGAGTAATTTTCTTATTAGTTAAGAAGCTTATATCTGAATGCTGTTCCAAAATTCTTCGTTGTTGTATCCTGAGGAACAGCTGAGTTTCCCTCGTGAATTTCCACATAGACTGCAGAAGGATTTTATTGGATACTAAATACAAAAGTCTGAGAAAGCTTCTTTGATAGGCTGACTCTTAAAAATCAATTTATTACCTATTAATTCTTGCGATTTGTGTACTGACGATTGTTCGTCAAATTTCTAGAACCAATAAAATTTGGGTTTCGTCCTGTCAACTGGGCTGTTTACTAGATTTTTTTTATACACTGGACTTTTAAGCTACGACCACGAAACCTAAGTAGAGTTATCTGCAACAATACCATATCTTGAGAAGACACTTTATGTTGATGATTCCAAAAGGTCAAAAGGAAAATTCTATAGTCTACGTAATCTGAAGTGCATGAAATTATAAATGAAGAAATTACTAGAAATAGAAAAGCCAATCTATTTATTTTACGGTATCTCGTCGGCATGCAACATTAACATGAAAAATAAGAAGCGATACTGGCCTTAAGCACGTCTTAGACACAATTATGGTTTTGTAATTTTTTTCATATGTGGTAGTCATGACCGTTTTATACATCGATACGATTATTTATGCTTTTATATGTTTATATGTTAATAAAAAAGTCTAAACTGTAAAATAAAGTATAAGTACCTAGTTATATAATTTTTAATTATTTATCGATGTTGTTCTTAGAACTACTGGACTTTTATTGTTTTTGAAATCCCATTCCAAGAGCTAAAGCTGCCTTTTCAGGTGAAGGAACGACTGAAAAGAATCATTAAGCATTACAATATAGGACACTTACACAGTAAATGTTACATATTTATTTCAGAAATGTTTTCAAAAATCTAGCATAAACTACCGATACTCAATACGGACTCTTGAATTCGAAAAATACCCACATTTAGAAGTAAAATATTCACGCCTGCAAGAAATTTTTTATCTCAAACATTCTGCTCATGTACTTTTAAATCTCTTCACGTTCCATATTTGTTTTTGTTTTTTTTTTGTTTTTATTCAAAGAGGGCGCCATTAAAATTCAATGATTCGCTTTAACGATCATTTCAACATATCAGTAGACTGTATTATCTTTCTGTATTGGTTTAATTGTTTAACATCCGTGGGTCTTCCTTTCGAAACAAACAAAGGGTAAATGAAATATTAATCTTGAGCACATTCAAATAGTATTTCTATAACCTCCATTCAGTTGTCAATAAAAAATTAATTCTAAAAAATTACGGCGGAATCAAAAATTGACATTTTACGGGAACATTTTTAGAGTGAGTGCAAAAAGGTTTCTGAGCATCTTTCAGACAAATATAGAAACTTTTGTACCTATTTTTTCTCCCAGATGTGAAAACGTTCGTGAATATTTTTCCGTACCATGCGGAATCACTCCAGCAGTTTTAGACTACAAATGTGTCAATGTAATTTTGGGGTAACGTTTCCAAATTTTACGATGTTCCGCCAAAGAAGATGCAAGTTTAGCAATGCAAAACCAATGTCAATCTGAAAATGTGATGCAGGATTTTGCGCAATATGTTTATTACATATCACATAAACTAAAGCAAACAAACAAAAATAAAATCTTGAAAATATTTTTTATACCCTGTACAGTAAAACTTTGAGCACATTAGGTATGTCCCTTTTTTATTAAAATAAAAAAATTACATAGATTTTTTATTGACATAGCAATATATTGATAGAAAATTGCCCTGTTGATGTACGAAGGGATCAACATATCACTACCACCAATACAAAAACGCGAATTCGCAACTTTGGCAATGTTTACTTAAAAGGTAACATTTCCGTGGTCTCTAAGCAATAGTTATTCTGAAAACATAACATTCTGTTCCGTGTATATACACATATTTATACCGAAGCAACAAGACTTGGAAGGCGCTTTCTATAAACTAAGAAAAACGCAGATTCACGTTTTTAGCGTAGTGGTAGCAATATAGTTGAAGATTAAGCCAATATCCTAAACGCAGGGCACGTAATATTCTTGAAAATATTAAATTAAATTCAAAAATTTTTTTTGAAGTAACTATTTAGACTGTAATAAAAATATATCGTATGAAGAATTTATTTTATATATATATATATATATATATATATATAGTTTGTTGCGAAAAATGGGTTAACACAATCACATTTTATCTGAAGTCGCAGTTCTATTTAAAATAAATATCTAACTTATTCTAATGAATACAACTCTTTCTCTTGTATTTTATAATGGTATAATTATAAACATGTTTAAATTCACATTAAATTATTTATTTAAATTGATTTTCCTTTGGACGTAGTATATTTCCTTTACATTTCTACTAACTAAGCCTTTCAAGCTGATCTCTACTAGGGTGGTGCAAAAAACATTTTTTTTTATTCGAAACGTCACCAAACGTGTTCGAAACGTGTTCAATAATTGCGATTTTGACAGTAAAATTAAACCCTAAAATTTGGACAAATTGTTTAATATCTCAGGCCTCTTCAAGATCCACGAATTTTGGTAATTATAGGGGAAAATACTTTAAAATCAACTGTTCTTTTCATTAAAAGAAAAAAAAATGAAATGTCACCAGGTTATTTATTTGCACTTTTGAGTACATAAACATTAGTAAAAAGGTAGTCCATGTAAAAATAATTCTTAGGCCTCCCCAAATCCCTTAAAGTTTGCAATTTTTATTCCAAAAATAGCTCGATAAATTGGATAACAAACTCGTCTACATCCACTTCGTTACCAACATGAGCTTGATATTAACAAATCTCACCCTCTGAGATACTTTTTGTAAACATCGTCCTGATTTTCAGCTAGCATTTTTCTTTAAATTATTACTCCTCCCCCCCCCATTCTATCCCAGAAAGATCCTAATTTCATTCCACAGCGCTCTCAGCTGATTTTGAAACCTAAGTCTCAAATAGAATTATCTGTATTTTCCAGAAAGTGTGATAGGCGAAGCGTCAGTGATCGAGCTGCAGCTGATCTTGCGTGAGCTTTGCTTCATGATTAAGTGAGCATATACAAGAACAGACGGAGAAAAGTATGGGAGGAGCATGTTACACTAGTTGAAGAACCCGGTTCTGTCTATTTGGGACATTTTTCACCGAAGAGGAAGAGTACAAAGGACACTTACGATGGTATCTTCAGCTTATTAAATGAGAAACTTTTGATTTACCATAATTAGCCTTTCTTGGAAGTGATGGAAGTAACTAATACCGTTGTAAATGCACATGTAATTAGACACCTTGAGGAAAAGTTCAATTGTTCCGTGCATTGGACAAATATGTCAAATTCATCTTAACAAAGTGCCTTTATGCCACCTTACAGAAGCAGTCGACGGGAAAATATGAAGACCAAGCGCATTCAGTGGATTGATTGGCAAATCCCCGAAGGCGTGCTCTAACCTCCCTATCATTAAGTTCCAGGATATCGAATTTTCATTGTCCGATATTGACTTAACCCATTTGTGCCTGGATGTTTTTGCGACTTTCTTCGATTTTTACTGATAACAGAAATAATAGATAAATTTCTGATGTCAACTTCTTGAACAAGGGATGATTTCTTTTAAAATCATTATGCATAAAAATCGATATATCATCATCTTACTTGGTCATGTTAAAATATTTTGTAGAGTTGAGGTTCAATACTCATGAACAAAGGCTAGGAAAAATAAATAACGTTTTCGACTAATAGCGAAAATACCGTCCCAAAAAAGGGACACTAGGCATAAATGGGTTAAGAGATCTTAGCACCGACCAACGTTATTTGTGGGAAATTCGTAAGGCTGTTTCCTTTGGTTATTGCCCACAAGATCTAGCAGAGACCCTTGAAAAATTTCTCATTCTTGCTGGCTATCGTTCGCAAATCGCATTTTGCGTTTGTATTTTGGAACATCTTATGAAACACCACAATTTATTGTATTAGCCACATTTGTAATGAAAGTATACGCGCCAACATGGTTCAGAATCAAGTGTAAAAGTGCCTTTCAGGATGGCCCAAATAATTAGCAATATTTTATGTCTCGATTTCAGTTTCTCCCAGATAATTTAAGGGGTATAATAAAAAACGTTGTTCAAAACAACGCGTATTTTGCTCATGCAGAAAATGTATTCATTGCAATGTTATTCGACGACAGAATATATGTCCATCAGCTTGCCATTCAGCGTATCATTAAGGCCAGAAAATCTTCGGAACAAACAATGAGCATTTGAAGATTTCAGATTCCAAAGGTGAATTTTGAAAGAAATGACTACATTTACCTTATCCATTGGCAGGAATGTCTTGTGACAGAGCTTCCCATCACAAAAAATGGACAAACAGTGTGTTACAGGAATTACTGAAGTCGAATAAACATCAAGTTCTTGCGATAAATTTCTAAAAATACCCTGCCATTCCCAAGCAGTTGAGAGGATGATTAGGTTTGTGACAGAATCTGCTCTTCATGTGCGTGGCCTCCATGCAAGAGATGGATTCATCTGTGTGAAATAACCTACTCCTTAAATGAGAAGTTAAGACTAGTATCTTTTCTATTTACATATCTTTGCGTACCATTTTCAGTGAAAAACGCTCAACTTCAAGGAATTTCGGGAGGCCTAATAATTAATTTTACATCGGCTAGCTTTTTACAAATGTTTTAATACTCAAAAGTGCAAATAAATTACCTGGTTATAATTCATATTTTTATTATTTTTAATGAAAAGATCAGTTGATTTTAAAGCACTTTTATTCCAATTTCCAAAATTCGTGGATCTTGAGGAGACCTAAGATATTAAACAATTTCATCCAAATTTCAGGGTTTGATTTTACTATCAAAATCGCAACTATTGCAAATGGCGACGTTTCAAATTAAAAAAAAAGTGTTTTTCGTACCGTCCTAATCGCTACCCTGTGTACCATTTTACCGTAACTAACCTTTCAGTGTAATCTCTACGCTGTGTCTTTTCATTTCGTTCTGTCAATTGGTTATTTTTATTTTCGAAGAATTTCAGGGTTTTAAAAATACCGTATAAAGAATGAATTGCATGTTTGGTCACAATTCATTCTTTATACTGTAGTGTGTAGTGCCCATTAGTGTGGTAGTGTATACGGTAGTGTGTAGTGCCTTATTGTAGGTGCCCAGAGGTTATCTTTTTCAAATCACAACAAGTGAAACAAAATGTGCTTTTCTTAAAAACTAAAATGTGTACACAAAAAAGAGAAAAGCGCTGTTTGCTACAAACCGTGGGGATTCCGTATTTTTTATTTTCCTTTTGTGTGGACTTCTCCAATTTCATAAATGGAAAGGGCAACCTGAATTTTCGCTCGCTGCACTCTTTGTAGCTATTTTAAGTAGAAGAAGAATGCCCTAGGCTTTCACAAAATTTGAATGCTGCGAATAACATTTAATGTATCTCTAAAACATTCTTTATAGTTTCACAACTAAAATTTATTCACAATATTAACGATTGCTTTGTGAAAACTTATTAAAAAAGTCATATACTTGCTGCAAATTGGTATCTTTAAAAATTATTTTAAGGGAAGTTACCAGTAGTTGACGACTTTCAAACTTTAAAAAATACATTAGTCATATCTAGTGGTAAACAGGAGGTAATTGTAGGTGGTAAACATGTATAAGTATAATAAGCGGTTCATGGTGCTTTTACCTTATTTTTTTCAAATCCCAGAATCGTGTATTTATTGTAATTTCTATCGAGTGGCTAAAATACTAACCAAGTTTTTGGCAATGCCAAAATTCTATTTCTGAAGCCCTTGATTTAAATTAATTTTAAAACATAGTTTCAAAACAAAATTCTGTGAAACAGAATTCTGTAAAACAAAATTCTGTGAAAAATAATGGTGGCAACTATAAGAACATTGAATTAGACAACTTTAGCAAAGCCTCCGAACACTCTTACGATGAAAACGAATCCACAATTTCTGAATATGAAAATGAAGTTTACGATGATCATCATGAACCAGCTTACATTCCCCAAATGGACTCTGATGAAGAGATAAATTACTCTAAATCTATGCTTTCAAACCCCCCTTGTAAGATTCCCACTGTCACAATTACACCTTCACCTAGTGATTTGAAACACGACTTTCATACTCCCATGCATACAACTGATGCTGAAAGTGATGTCGAAAGTGACACTGAATTACCTGGACAGCTTGTTCAATGGGTAAGAAAAGCGGTTGAAAAAAAAAATTGAGCCGGGTAGATATCATATTTACTATTATTCCGGAGACAAAAAAGATCGCATTTTATCTCTCCCACAAGCTAAAAGGTACTGCCTGACTAATTCACTCTATTTTAATAAGAAAAATTTTTGATTTTTCATCAAAAAATAATTATTCAGGACCTGTAACATTAGTAACCTCTAAAGATTTTGTTACAAATGGCGAAAATTTCCAATCTGTAATTTTGACTTCCGAGACTGCATGACTAGACGTATTTGTTCCCAACTCGTACGAGCAGGCTATTAGCTGTAAAAATCGCGTACATTGGTTACGAGCAATGAAAGAGGAATTACTTATGATGAACAGTCGACATGTTTGGGATTTAATAGACAAACCTGAAAACGCTAAAGTTTTAGGTTCACGCTGGGTGTATAATATTAAAAAGGATCCCACTAATTCTATTAGGTACAAAGCACGCTTGGTAGCTCAGGGACATCGCCAAAAAAAGGGAGAATCTTATACAGAAGTTTTTTCACCTGTCGTTAATTTTACATTAATACGTTTTTTCTTCTCAATTTTGGCTTAAATGGACTCATGTACAATGTGACGTTAAAAATGCCTAGTTATATGCCAATTTAAAGGAAGATGTATTAATGAAACAGCCTCCCGGTTTTGAAATTGATCGCAAAGTTTGTAAACTTAATAAAGCTATTTACGGCCTTCATCAATCGGGGAGGGAGTGGTTTTATGAGATTGATAGCACACTACAAAAACTAGGTTTCCAAAAATTTCGTACATGTAAATGCACATATACTTTAAATACAAATGTACTTTTATTAGTTTACGTAGATGATATTGTTATTTTTGCTAAAACAGAAAACTATATTAGACACTTACTGCAAATATTACAAACTAATGTTGAACTTAAACTTTTTGGCCCTATAAAAAAACTTTTAGGTGTTGACTTTAGTCAGACCGATAATAAAATTTATATACATCAAAGAGAATACATCCAAACAGTTTGTAATTTATTTGAACAATTTCATTACCCTATTTCGTCATTACCAATTAGTAAAGGTTCCATTTATTCGAAAAATCGGTGTCCCAAAACACAGCATGAAATTCAAGAAATGGAATAAATTCCTTACAAAAACCTCATAGGCTGCTTATTTTTCATAGCTAATCGGACTCGCCCCGACATATCATTTGCTGTGAATACCTTCAACCAATTCCACCAAAATCCGGGAATGGTACACTGGTCAGGCTTACTGAAAGTCTTGGGCTATTTAAAGTATACAGAAAGTATACAACTAGATTTATCCCAAATTGACGCTAAAAAATTACACGTTTATTCTGCTGCAGATTTTACCACTAATAAAGATAACAGAATTTCTATAGGTGGAAATATCGTATTAGTCGATAAAGTTCCAGTAAGCTGGCATACATTCAAACAAAAGGCAGTTAGCCTAAGTACAATGGAGAACGAGCTTATCTCTCTTACAGAAGCAGCAAAAGAGCTCATATGGCTCCAGCGCATTTCTAAAGAATGCACTAAATTCACTGTCGTTCCCCTTTCTCTCACAGAAGCTATCATTTACTGTGATAATCATGCTACAATTCATTTTGCAAATAACGAAGTAGAATCTAATAAAAGTAAACATATTGATTGACTAAATTATTTTTTATAAGAGAACTTCTACATAAAAATGAATTCAAATTACAATATGCCAAGTAAAGCTAACATCGCTGACATTTTTACAAAACCTCCCACTAAGTTAGAATTGCAAAAGTTTATGTCTGCAATTTTTGTTAATCCTGGAATGGGAATTGACTCTGAACTTTCCCTCTCCTGCGTCTGAACCAAACAAAAAAAAAGGAGGGGGGACTGGACTGTTTAATTCATAGCAAGTGTTTTCTAGTTGAAATGTATATCACTTTGTAATCTGTATATGTTTTTGCATATATTTATTGTAGACTAGCTGAAGTACCCGTTCTTCGCACGGGAATGAATGGACTTTTTGATATTAATATTTGTTGTGATTACTATTTATTGTAATAAAGAGATATAGCAAAATGGATATCGCGTTATATTGTGTTCAATAATCATGCATACTGAATTTCAAGGCAATCGTTTTTACGGTGCAGAAGGCGATGCGGCGTAGCGCAATCTAGTGGCGAGTTTTAGCAAAACGGATACGGCGAAAATATTCTTCGCATTCAGATATCGATGTATATGAATTTTCATGACGATCGGCTGGACAGTCCTGAAGTTCATGTGTTGACGCGACATCTAGTGGCAAGTTATAGGAAAATGGATCGTGCCAAGCTCTTCCTCGAGTTCAAATATCTATGTATACCTATTTTCATAGCGATCATTCGCACAGTCAAGAAGAGATACACTGCAGGGCCATCTAGTGGTTAATTAAAGTAATGATTTGCTACAGCGCCGTCATGTGGCGAATTATAGCAAAATGGATAACGCGAAAATATTCTCATTGTTCAAATAGCTATGTATACTGATTTTCATAGCCACCGTTTGAATGGTCAAAAATTTGGCCTGCTGCAGCGTCATCTAGTGGCGAATTAAAATAATAATGCATTGCAGTACCATCTAGTGGTGAGTAACATCAAAAGTAACACAGTTAGAATATATTCTTCGTGCTTAAATGTGTAAGTATAAAAAATTTTATGCCGATCGGTCGAACGGTATAGAAGTTGATGCGTTGCAGCGCTATTTAGCGGTAAGTTACAGCAAATGGATAGTGAAAAATATTCTCTGTGTTCTAATATCCGCGTGTGCCAAATTTCATCGAAATTCGTTGGACGATATTCGCATTGCAAACATCTAAACGGAATAGAATTCGACGTTCTGCTGCGCCACCTAGTGGCAAGTTAGAGGAAAACGGATAGCATACAAACCTTCTCCGTGATAAAAGACTTAGGTGAACCAAATTTCATGGTGATCGGTGAAACGGTGCTGGAGTTTTTCAACCTCCTACACACATACCAACATTCATTTTTATCTATAACCAGTCTTATTATACGTATATACCAGTCTCAAGTAAAATCCAGTTTCAAATCTAAGCCTCGCCAAAGTGCCAGCATACGCCATTTTGCAAGAGTTTTTTCAGGGAATCATTCGAAGCATTGACTTAGCAGCAATCAAAATGGGAAATGGTTCGACCGCCAGGCATTTATTTAAGAAGTGGAATCCCTTAATACAGCCGCATTTTTTAAATTATCAACTATAACATGTTTTATTCATCGTTACCTCGATGCACTAAATGCGAAGATTTCAATTTTCTGAAATTTGGCGGATTTCCCCCAAGTTAAATCAATGTACTCAATTGGCGAGAATTCTGAAGCTTCATCGCTTGAAATGCCCTAATAACTGCATTATTTCTGCACGGATAGTTAAAATTTAATTTTGTATTCTAAGAAAACCTATACACTTGTTTTCAAAAATGCTATTCCCTTAAGCTCTCAGTAAATTGCGCCAAAAAGCCTAAAACTGTGCAAACCGCTAGAACTCACTTTCTAAAAATCGGACTATCAGCCATTTTATTTTTCGCCAAACTAAAAAAAATTACATATTAGTCTCGGATATCTTCGATCCTCATTGTTTTGCGTATAAAACATTTCATTCCTGCTCTCATTTCTTATACGCACACGATATTACAATTAAAAAAATAACCTTACAAATATAAACTAAAAAAAATCATTATTATTCTTTTATTTGTACTTTATGAATTTAAAACATTTTATTCGGCAAAATCGCCACAGATGGCAACCAAGATGCTTATTTCACACACTCTTTTCACTACAGGGGTTACAATTACGTAAAGCTTCCTGCGTGGAGAACATAAAAAATCTCTTAAATTCCGGGAACGGGTGGACTTTCAAAGTTTTAAAGTGGACTATCATTTATTCTATATTATTTTACATATCTGTGTAAAATTTCAGGCTGACAGGTCCATTTTTGTGGAATTGTATACTACCCAAATCAACAAATCAACAAATTGACAAACAGAATTTCATTTTTATTTATAAGATAACCTACGCTTGTTTTTAAAAATACCCTCTCATTAAATTGCGCCAAGCGCTAGAATCATAGAAAATCTGACACACTTTCAGATTTTAAATACGCACTAAAGTGCTATATATAAAATGAGTTATAATCCATGGGTCTTCCCTATTTTCGTTCCTTCTTTCATTAAGTTGGAAAGTGTATCATTATTCATGAGTGTGATTAAACAAAATTAAAATTGATATTTCTAACATCCTTTTTTCTGGATGTAATGCATTAGAAATAGATGCAGAAAAGCTGCTCAGAAAAATGCACAATTCCAACTGAATGAAAATTTCAGAAACTTATACGCAGGTGTATTCATAACCCAAATAGCAGACGATTAAATTACGATAAATAGCGCCAAGCGTTAGAATCCTCCTCAAAATCGCACATCAACCCCTTTTATTTTTCGACCAATTAAAAAGTTGCACATTTATTTTCGGAAAATTTCCAAATTCTATTTTTCTTTTGAGTATAAATCATTTCATTCCCGCTCTGATATCACATGCACACGATATTTTAATTTAAAAACAACCTTACAAATAATCTAGACAAAATTTTAAAAAATCGTTATTCTTTTATTTTTACTTCAAGAGTCTGAATCATTTAATGAACTGCCGAATGTGGCAACCTAGATAAGCTTAATCGTCGCTTAATTGACTGTGGGGTTACAATTACGAAATGGCGGAAAGCAAAAATTAGCCTTTTGCAATACGTTTTTATCGATATTTCCTAAAATAGTTCGAATTTTGAAAAAATCGCTTCGAGGTGTGTCGGGGCCTGTCATGGAGAATTTCCGTTCAAAACTTGGTAGGTCTGCGATCACCCGTTTGCGAGCTACGCGAGACAGAGACAAACAAACTAACAGTTTACACACATTGTTTTATTAATATAGCTACCAGTCTCAAATAAAATCCAGTTTCAAATCTAAGCCTCGCCAAAGTGCCAACATACGCCATTTTGCAAGAGTTTTTTCAGGGAATCATTCGAAGCATTGACTTAGCAGCAATCAATATTGGAAATGGTTCGACCTTTAAAAAGTAAAACACGCTTTTATTTGAAAAGTGGAATAATTTAATACAGCCGCATTTTTAAAATTATCAACTATATAACGTGTTTTATTCATCGTTACTCCGATGTACTATATGCGAAGATTTCAATTATCTCAAATTTGGCGGAATTCCCCCAACTTAAATCAATGCACTCAATTGGCGAGAATGCTGAAGATAGATCGCTTGAAATCCCTTAATAACTGCATTATTTCCGCACGGATCATTAAAATTTAACGCTGTATTCTAATAAAACCTTTGCACCTGTTTTCAAAAATCCATTTCCTTAAGCTCTCAGTAAATTGCGCCAAGCCGGAAACTGTGCAAACCGCTAGAACTCACTTTCTCGGCATTTTGAGCCATTTTATTTTTCGCCAAACTAAAAAATTTTAACATATTAGCCTCAGAAATCTTCAATTCTTATTGTTTTGCGTATAAAACATTTCATTCCTGCTCTGTTTTCCCATGCACACGATATTATAATTTAAAAAAAATAACCTTACGAATATGAACTAACAAAAAAAATCATTATTATTCTTTTATTTTTCTTTGAGAATTTAAAACATTTTATCGCCACACATGGCAACCACGATGCTTCTTTCACACTTTTTTCACTACAGGGGTTACAATTATGGAAAGCTTTTTGCGTGGAGAGCATAAAAAATCTCTTAAATTCCGGGAACGGGTGGACTTTCAAAGTTTTAAAGTGGACTATCATTTATTCTATATTATTTTACATATCTGTGCAAAATTTCAGGCTGATAGGTCCATTTTTGTGGATTTGTATACGACTCAAATCCACAAACAAACAAACAAACAAACAGAATTTCATTTTTATTTATACGGATTAGTAGCTAGTATAAATATGCTAATAATATCCCCGGGGATACTATTAGCATATTTATACTAACGCATAGCATTACTATTAGCATATTTATATAACGTTGTTTAATACTATTTACATATACTATTAGCATATTTATATAACGTTGTTTAATTATGTCTGTATATATTTTTTGGATATCCAATGTTTCTTAGCAATGTGCACATGATATATATTTTTTTCTTTTTATGCAATTTAGTGTTTATATTCCTTAAGCTCAAGGACTTTGAAGTAATATACTCTAACTTGTATATGAAAATTTGAATCTTGATTAACGAAGGTTCAACTATCGTGTCGAACAGACAAGGAGGGGGGAATATTGATAGAACAACGAGCATTTTCGCATCTTGTCCTTGTCTGCTTGACACGTAGTTGAGAAATTGGCCAAGTACTTTACCTGGTAACTTTCAATGCTATTCAGTGTGCGTCAAGCTGACGTAGGGTGCTCATGTACTGAATGTAACGGATATCTGGATTGCTTTTATGAACGCACCCTTGTAGAAGTATTTTACCGTTGCAAAGATTGCCTGCTATGTTATATATTTAGTTATTGTACGCTTTATAAAGTTGTCTATTGGAATTGAACTTGGAAGACGCTTAATGTAAGTCATCGATGAAGGTATTGTTTGTGTTAAAAAAGTGATTTTATATTTTATTAACACAGCTTGTCAATGTTCCATTTATCCCACTACGCTACTCTGCAGACAGCATTAGAAATGCTGTCAGTCAAATGCCGCATAGTTAAACATTAATAATTAATCAATCGTATCAGAACATTTTGAGAACTTTTTTATTTAAAAATACATTTTGTCTCAAATTTAGTTTAACAAGGCATGCTTCCGTAAAAATGCCGCTGTTTCAATTATTTGCACTCACAGTAAAAAGATAGGCGGACAGCTGAAAAATTAGCGACTAGTGGCGAAAGTTTTTTTTTTCTATTGAAACATTATTTTTTTTCTAATTATCATCTAATATTATCAATACGTTAACATTAAACTAAAGTAAGTTGCGGTTAAGCAAAAGAATTATATTTTAAAAAGTTCTTTGAATCAGTTTTACATTACATGTAGGAAAATTAAGATTGAAACGTACTTATGTATTCATAAGTTCTTTTAATCAATAAAATTATTTGGGAATATGAAAAGACTTTAAGTGTGAAATAAATATAATAAATAAATTAAATATATTTATTTTTATCGAAGTTTACATTATCGATATTCATAAAATACGCTAATTGTGACTATTCAAACTTTTCATAATTGATGTGGCAATAGTCTAAATTTAGGAATAAAATAGTTCTCAATATAAAATACTAATTTTACTTTCTTTAATACTCAAACACACAACTTTTAAATGTTCTAGCAAGAAATAATTGCTCATGGAAATATATTGCATTACTTACATTTATTTTTTTTCAATTTACTTATGGTAGCATATTCATATTTTTATAATTATCCAGAATAGTTCAATGGTATATGAGTGAGAGACAAATAAGCTTTGAGTCAAATGAGTCTACATTTTTTTCTATTATTAAGTGCGTAAACGCCAATTTGTATATCATAAAATGGAAATTTGAAAATGTGTGAATACATTATTCATATTGTATAAATGAGAAGTGGATAGCTTTCTTCATCACTAAAATATTATTTGATTTAAAATGATTAAAGATATTATAATAAATTATCTTTTATTTCATCTGTATTTTTTTATTTTTAATATGATTACTAATGATTTGATCAAACTTGTATTAAAAAATTCTACTGTTAGTTTAGAGCCCCTGAACAGTTATTTTTTTAAATAAATCCTTATTTAGTTAGCTAATGATATGATGAAAATAGAAGAAAAAAAAGAATCTTTGCAAATTTCTTAAACAGCTAACAAACAATATTTAATAGATTTTCTATTTTCCCAAAGTAATGTTTTATGTAAACATTGGCGCCATATAAGATTTAATCTTATATATAATAAAATCCGAGAGTAAACATTGTATGTAGCTAGGTAGGTAGGTAAGTTTGTGACCACCAATCTTCTTGTGCGCGTCTCTCGATCGCATTGCGCCGAGACGGTTGGTCGCAGACCCACCGAAGTTTGCATACGGCTTCACTAGGACAGATCCTAACACGCCTCGGAGTGATTTTTTTCTAAATTCGAATTCGAAAATGTTTTATTTTATGTTTTGTCCGATTTTTAGCGATTTTTCTCGCTTAATACGTAATAACGTCGGTAATTGCACTCGCAGTAAAACGAAATTTACATCATCGGATAGAGGAGAAAATTTTCTTTTAAAAATTGTTTGTTCGGACTGTGTAACATAATTTGCAGATTTTTGGGAATTTTTCAAATAAAATTAAATTTGACGCTGACTTTCGTAAAATATTTTTAAAATTGCTGCATCTTGAATTCTATCCGTCATAACTTTTTTATATTTTGTCAAATGACGGAGCATACATTTCGCCCTCTTTTAAAAGAAAAACCAGAGGAAAATATAAATTAGGAGTTTTTTTACGAATTTTTAAGTAAAGAAGGATTTTCATTTCAATCGCAGCAGCTTAAAACTTTCGGTATGATATCTTGCGGTTTGGTTGTCTTGGAGACAGTAACAATGATTAAAATTGCCAGTTGAAAAAAAAAATAAAATTATTTAAAAATAACCGAGTTTTCACATGTGAAATGTGTGCCACTTTGACGTCACGAGTTTAAAACCCCTTTCGAAACTCAATCAGAATAACGGACTCACAAGCAAAACATACGGCGCGCATGTGAAATAATTCTATATTTTACTTTACGTTGCCAGAAAAATAATTGAATGCTGTTTTTTCACAAGTGAATTATCCAGCATTATTTTCAATTGAGATTTTAAACGGGTCACGTTTTCGAATAGCAGGAAATATATTGCGGTGTTAAACAGGGCCTGATTATGGCAAACAGGGACTCCATTGATGAATTTGAGGGCCTCCATCTATGAAATTTGTTTTATTTTTCATAAAATATGTTTATAAAAAAGAATATTTCAGAACAACATTTGAAATTGGGGGCCATTTCTAGCCGGAGGCACTGGCCAAAGTCCCGATTTTTCCGTGAGATAATAGGGCCCTGGTGCTAAATACGCCAATCTGACAATAATTAAGCATACAAATGTATGGAGAGCTGTTTTAGTGGCAACCATAAAGTGAAATGATTATCGTTTATACTAGTGCGTAAATTGCAAAAGTCACCAAAGAATAAAAGACTACATTCGTGGCAAATATCTAAGCCGTTTATTTAAATTAAGTATTAACGACTGAAAAACGAAAATATATTGTATTGGTATCAGTAAAAGATAGTATAAGTAATAGTTAGTAGATATGCTAGGGCAATATTGATCAAAGCACAATATACCGCATTAATAAATATTTCGTGAAACTAAGTGTTCTATTCCTTTTTCAACAACCATCTTACATCACAGCTAAGTAATTCTACGTCACGTTAATATATCCCGCGGTAGTTTCAACAGAAAAGATTGTAACTGAACTTTTTTTTCTTGGAGATTCTGTTTGGTCACGTGTAGTTATAATCACATTTTGGGAAAATGTTCTCTTCTTGCCTTGCAAAGAGCGGGTACACAACTATTTAATTATAAAATAAAACGGTTCTCCACATCATGTAGTATCTAAAGTATTAATGGCATAACTTAAATCTAAAAAAGAGTATGATGCAGAAATGAGACATTTTGAATATTAGGAATTTTCACTGCGAACCATCACGCTTTTCTTTTCTAATTGCGAATGACACCGACATAGTTTTTTGCGTCATAATATTAACAATGGTCTCAGGTCAGTACTTATACTAACTTTACAAATAACTAATGAGTAACTTTACGCCAAGAGTCAAATCATTTTGCTTATATTTAGATCCCAAATCACTGGAATCAATTCGAACTATACATGTAAGAAAAAAATTTTGTTCCCTACCGTGCGGAGAACGGGTACGCAGTTAGTATATAATAAAATCCGAGAGTAAACATTGTATGTAGCTATGTAGGTAGATAAGTTTGTGACCACCGATCTTTTTGCGCGCGTCTCTGGATCGCATTGCGCCGAGACGGTTGGTCGCAGACCTACCGAATTTTGCATACGGCTTCACTAGGACAGATCCTAACACGCCTCGGAGCGATTTTTTCGAAATTCGAATTAGAAAATGTTTTATTTTATGTTTTGTCCGATTTTTAGCGATTTTTCTCGCTTAATACGTAATAACGCCGGTAATTACACTCGCAAGAAAACGAAATTTACATCATCGGATAGAGGAGAAAATTTTCTTTTAAAAATTGTTTGTTCGGATTGTGTAACATAATTTGCAGATTTTTGGGAATTTTTCAAATAAAATTAAATTTGACGCTGACTTTCGTAAAATATTTTTAAAACTGCTGCATCTTGAATTCTATCCGTCATAACTTTTTTATATTTTGTCAAATGACGGAGCATACATTTCGCCCTCTTTTAAAAGAAAAACCAGAGGAAAATATAAATTAGGAGATTTTTTACGAATTTTTAAGTAAAGAAGGATTTTCATTTCAATCGCAGCAGCTTAAAATTTTCGGTATGATATCTTGCGGTTTGGTTGTCTTGGAGACAGTAACAATGATTAAAATTGCCAGTTGAAAAAAAATAAATAAATTATTTAAAAATAACCGAGTTTTCACATGTGAAATGTGCGCCACTTTGACGTCACGAGTTTAAAACCCCTTTCGAAACTCAATCAGAATAACGGACTCACAAGCAAAACATACGCCGCGCATGTGAAATAATTCTATATTTTACTTTACGTTGCCAGAAAAATAATTGAATGCTGTTTTTTCACAAGTGAATTATCCAGCATTATTTTCAATTGAGATTTTAAACGGGTCACGTTTTCGAATAGCAGGAAATATATTGCGGTGTTAAACAGGGCCTGATTATGACCAACAGGGGCCCCGGGCATTGATGAATTTGGGCCCCCCCCAGTCTATAAAATTTGTTTTATTTTTCATAATTTTTTTTATAAAAAAAGAACAACATTTGAAATTGGGGGCCATTTCGAGCCGGAGGCCCCTGGGCAAAGTCCCGATTTGCCCATGCGATAATAGGGCCCTGGTGCTAAATACACCAATCTGACAAGAACTATGCGTAAAAATTTATGGAGAGCTGATTTAGTGGCAACCATAAAGTGAAATGATTATCGTTTATGCTAATGCGTAAATTGCAAAGAATCACCAAAGAGTAAAAGACTACATTCGTGGCAAATATCTAAACCGTTTCTTTAAATTAAGCATTAACGGTTGCAAAACGACAGTATATTGTATTGGTATCAGTAAAAGATAGTATCATTAATAGTAAGTAGATATGATAAGGCAATATTGATCAAACCACAATATACCGCATTAATAAATATTTTGTGAAACTAAGTCTTCTATTCATTTTTCAACAGCCGTATTACATCACAGCTAACAAAACATTAAGTAATTCTACGTCGCGTTAATATATCACGCGGTAGTTTCAACAGAAAAGACTGTAACAGAACTTTCTTTTTTCTTGGAGATTCTGTTTTGTCACAAGTAGTTATGATCACATTTTAGGAAAATGTTCTTCTCTTGCCTTGCAAAGAGCTGGTACACAACTATTTAATTATAAAATAAAACGGTTCTCCACTTCATGTAGTATCTAAGGTATTAATGGCATAACTTAAATCTAAACAAGAGTATGATGCAGAAATGAGACATTTTGAAAATTAGGAATTTTCACTGAAAACCGTCACGCTTTTCTTTTCTGATCGCGAATGACACCGACATAGTTTTTTGCATCATAATATTAACAATGGTCTCAGGTCAGTACTTATACTAACTTTACGAATAATTAATGAGTAACTTTACGCGAAGAGTCAAATCATTCTGCTTATTTTTAGATTCCACATCACTGGAATCAATTCGAACTATACATGTAAGAAAAAGTTTCGTTCCCTACCGTGCGGAGAACGGGTACGCAGCTAGTTTAATCTTAAGAATTATGTTATTTATTTATTTTTACTGCACAAGTATAGCTTCAATAATACATGAACTAGAGCGCATATGATTACTTGAAAATGATTGTATTTTAGAGTCATGTGGTAAATATGGAATCAGGTTGATTCAAGTTACTTGCGATACTTAACTGATCAAAAAGATACTGTTCTGAACTTTATCACTACTCTTTGTATATAACTAGAGAAATTACGAGTGATGCAGTAAATATAAACAAACAAAACAGTTTCCAATGTATTTTCTGTATTAAAGTAAATAATTTTCTCAACTTAAAAGAAATTTGCATAGTCCCAATCTTTGAATAATGAAAACTCTGAGCTCGCAATTTTATGTAATGTAACAAGATTATCGCCTAAAAATATTTACATTTTTATTTATTTGAGAACATTTATTTACAGTATTTCTATTTGAATTTTATTCACTAACCAAAATATACTTACTATATGTAACGCAGAGAACATATTAATTAAAAAATTGAAATTTCCTAGGAGCAATAATTAAAATAAAACAAGCAATTTACATTACCTAACCATACTGATCGAAATGAATTGCTCTTGTATACTGCTGTCCTTTTTTTACAAAAGAAGAAAAAAAGAAAATTTATAGCCAAATTAAAGATAATATTTTATAAACAAAAGAATTATCTACAGTAGTACAAATTTTATTACATATATAAACAGAGTTCTCTATATACTATACATATTAAGTTTACAAGATTTATTAATGTATTTATACGATAAAAATCCATATAATCTCCATTACACTCTATATTTCTTACTTATTAGAGTTGGATGAACTATACTTATGCATAGGGATGGCACAATTGTGTTTTATATTTCATATTTTACTATTGATAGAATTGATAATTCCGATAAATATTGATGCAGAGCGTGTAATATTCTATGGAATATTTCTAGAGGACATTTTCCATTTATGTAAGCATTTATCTACAATATACATTATAAAAAATACAGAAAAATAATAAGGAGGATTAAATAAATATATATCAGGTACCATTATCTAATATGACGCAATATAGTAAAATCATAACACATGTAATATTACTTTTGCTTAATTCTGTTTTCACGCATTTGTTTCTAAAGCAATTATGTTATCTAAACTCAGAAACATTTGCATCTTTGCTGAATTTATTCTTTAAGTTTCGGAGTTTTTAAGGGTTAAATTTTTCGGGGCAAAAAATAAATTGCTTACTCAGTTAGAAGACAATTTAAACAAATTCACTTTTACTTGCGATAAAAACAGAACAATCGTTAACTTAAAGATCTACGAATCAATGATTCTTTTAGCTAAACCAGTTTCAGTCCATAAATGCAAATGCACAACGTAATTTTTCTTCCTATATGTATTTACAAAGTGCATTTATAAGAATTCAATTATATAAAGAGTGCATAACTTTCTTTGAACAAAGATATAAATAATTTAGTAAAATAATATAGCTCGTTTTTGAACAAATAATTCATGTGTAATGCAGTGTTATCGTTTAGCAGTAATACTCAAAAAAGCCTTTTTCATAACAAACAATAAAGTGTATATACTTATAAGAAGGCAACATAATACTGCTGAATACCAAAGAAGAAAATATTTTTGGTTTGTTTAGATTTTATATTTTTTTATTATAATGCTTTTAAGACAATAGAAGCCCGTGCTTTAAAATATCCCAAAGACTACCAGCTTTTATTTCGTATGATTTAAGTAACCGAATCTCAATATATCTGTAAATTAATAGAAGCTTCATTTCGACTAAAAAGATGTAATATAGTAACAAAGAGAGTACTATCGATCTCCCACAGCTCATTTATTTAAAAATATAGCCCAAACATTTATAATTTTGTTAGTATTTTAAAAATGAATATTCCCTTAATTGTTTACATAATCTATGAGAGGTGAACTCGTGAGTTATTTCTAACGGTTAATTATTTTTTAACTATTAGTTAAAATTTGCAAGCATTCTACAATGATTTAGTACGCTATGTTAACAATAGCACGTAATTTCGCTATTGAGCTAGTCACTTTTATTTAGCTCGAAGACTGTAAATGACGAATGTGAAAAGTTATGGCTGAGAACAGAAATATTTCTAAAATGCCAAGAATTTTAAATTTGAGTTATTCGATATTATAATTGTCTATCACGCGTGTATATTTCATATTTCACGATTAATAATAAAAAGCGTTCATTAACTAAAATTAGTTTCAGAAATCAACACTCTTCCTGAGTTCGTGATATCTTGTATACATTCTTTTATTTTTTTTTAAGATTTCCCTTTTTTTTATCTCCCTCTAGGCTTAAAATCCTGACGTTATCACTATTGGAAGTCCCATATGTGTCTTTCTATATATGTCTTCAAAATACATTAATTCAAGAAGTTTAACAGCTGAGTCACTTTTTCGAAGAGGGGAAAAAAATCTTAGTAAACAGTTCTTTATTCTTTTGAAATCAGACTGTTCGCTTTAATTTTTACTTTAGGCACGATAATATTTGAAGAATAGTAGCTAAAAGACTTTCCGTCTCTTTTTTAATCGATTGCGGTATAAAAAAAGCCATTATTTAAACTATTTAAAGTAAAACACACTAAAGACGGAGGGGGAATTTCTTGTTAATTTTCTAGTTATATATAAAAATTCTTGAAAGGAAATGCCATCATATTTTTATATTATTTTAATTCTTTTATTTTCCATTTATAAAGCAGATTAATACAAATGTTTTACATATTTTCATATATATATATATACAGGGTGTATATGAAATGCTTCAAGAACGATTATATCAAGAACGATTTCCTAGAAGGCGTTGTCCTTATCATACCACTTTCGCAACAATTGACCGATGCGTGATGGAAACTGGGTCTTTCCATGCAAGATCCTGCGATAGAGGACGAAACCGCCATGTGCGCACTGCAGAAATAGAAGGACAAGGGTTGCAGTCGTTTACGGACTTGCCTATTACCAGTACGCGAGCTGTTTCAGCTGAAGTGGATATTTCGCGCATGTCAGTATGGAGAGTTCTACGATATGATCAGATGCACCCTTTCCACATACAGAACGTGCAAGCACTTGGCCAAAGTGACTATCCTCGTCGGATGAAATTCGTACGCTGGGTAACGGATACAATGAGGAATGATCCACAATTTACCTCCAAAGTGCTATTCACAGATGAGGCTACATTTACCCGAAATGACATGTTTAACAAGCACAATGCTTATATTTGGACTACAGAGAATCCTCACGCCACTGTCCCACGAAATGCGCAACATCGGTTCAGTGTCAATATCTAGTGCGGCGTTCTCGGTGATAACCCTGTTGGCCTGTACTTGCTGCCTGACCGTCTCGAAAGTCCAACTTACCTGAGTTTCCTACGGAATATCCTACCAGGATTGCTTTCTGCTACACAAGACGGCGTGCAGCAACAAATTTGATACATACACGATGGTTATCTGCTTCATTTTTCTGTGGACGTGCTTAACCACCTTGATGGAGTTTATCCTGCAAGATGGATTGGACGTGGTGGCCCTGTTGCTTGCCTCTACACTCGCCGAACAGGAACCCTTTGGATATCTTCTCCAGGGGACAGATGAAATGCCTCCATTATGAGACGTCATTAGAAAGTCTAGAAGTAGTAGTATCACGTGTTGTGACCGCTGCAGCAGAAATCCAAGAAACTCCCGGAATCTTCGAGAGTGTCCGCCAGTCGTTCCTCCGTCAATGTACTCTGGGTAATATTGTCCGCGGTCGACACTATGAACAATTAATGTAAAAGCTTTGTTTTCTCTGGACATTACGAGCTGTGTTGTACCTATTCTGTGCTATAAATAATCTTCTGGAGTGTTTCTTTCCTGTCTCAGTTTGTCCATTTCCAGACGAATTTTCTCGATTTTCAACCATTAAACGTCATTTACGACCCCGCGTTCCCACTGCATTTTTTGTTCGTCTTGATGAGTATTATCATCAATCTGAGTTTTTTGAAGCATTTCAGATACACCCTGTATGTATCAACCATTGGGACTACATGTATTAACGTAGAATATACATTGAGAGTTTTTATATATAGATATTAAGATATAGGTTGTCCAGTGAAGATATCCATATCATTTGAAAAATACTTTTTAAGTTTCCGTGAAGGGTGAAGAGATACTGAGGTTGAATCGTGCTTTGTGCGAAAAATGTTACGGACAGACAAGCATTTTGATAGAAAACGTGTAAAGTTTAATAAATTACACCAACGTTCACGAACTTTATTGATATACCTGAAAATATTTTTACAAAACTATCATTAATTAACATTTTACAGACCAAAGCTCCCATTTCGGAACATCGAATTAAAAATTTATTCAAAAATGAAATTTAATCAATATCGAGGTAAAAGAAAATTAGCACATAAAGTTAAAAGATGACTTGATTTTTTGAAGTAGAAGAAACAACCATGAAAACAGCCATTTTCAAATATTTTTACAGAGATATCTTGATACATCCGCACTTTAAGCGTAATTCATATCTTTATAATTTAAAAATAAATCTTATCTTATCAAATCTCGATATTTCGCTTATTATTTAAACTACCCATCAGTATATTCCGTTTTTGAAACCAATGTAAAAGTATAGTCAGAAATGACTCATCCTCCCATTTCGGAACACAGTGAAAATTCTATAGAATATTTTTTTCCCAATTTAAACGACGAATATCCTTTAACTCGTATTTCATATTTCATATCTCCTTTTTCATATGCATCAAAAGACAACATACTAAAAAAAAAAAAAAAAAAAAAAAACATTGTAAAATATGCCTGGATCTCAATCCGGTCTGTAAAAGATTAACTAATGCATCTTTTTAAAATACTTTCTGGTGTGATCGTTGTATTTACGATGATTATGAATTAATAAAAAAATTTCATTCCATTATTTTTACTGTAATTTTCAAGCATTCACAATCATCTTAATGCATACCAATAAAACAGCACAGCAGTTAGTGCCGCGTAATGCCATTACCAGGAAATTATTAATTGTCTCCATCTTTCATTCGATCCGGAGTTTTTGGCCGTATTTCAAGCGAAGGTAAGATAATTAAATATTTATATGGCATTACAATGATAATCTTCAATAATAGATCGCCTTTAATTTCAACATCACTGACAGATATTTAATTATAGTCATAAAAGCATACAACGATGCAGTGAAGAGTGGGGTTCAATAATATAAAGATTAAAGATAACTCTAGTTCCTTTTCAATTACCTGACTAGTTTAATAAAATAGTATTTGCACCGTAGTATTTGTGTTTTGCATCAATATAAATCACACTTTTGTACAAGGTATTATCTTCTAAATGGTATAAAGTTTTCGGACTTACAAAATAATAAGAGACGAGTCTAAATTACGCAACAATGTAGAGTCCCAAACGACGTCTTCATGTACTAGTTAAATACTAAATTTAGTAAAGGTTTTGAAGATTTTCTCTTATTTATTGACTTCAGTTGTTTCTGATATAATAGATTATACATAGTAAACGCCAATGAAGTTCGTTCAAATAAGAAATTCCTTGAAATACAGAAAGTATGAAAGAGAAGAAGCGTATGTAAAAAAAGAAAAAAAAACATTTTATTAACATTTCATATGCTCAATTCAACAGCTCAATAGCAATATCTGTGTTAGTTTGTAACAAAACATGCGGTTATGACAAGCATTGTAAGAGTATTACCTTGCACTAGTAAATTAAAAAATGCTCGTTCGGTTCGATTACAAACGAGTTTAACGTCACCTTAACGGCAGATACCTGCAGATAGGCGTTTATAAATGGACGGAATTAAACGGTTTTGTGTGTTTGTAAGAATTTTATCCTATTCCTGCTATAGATAATCTTTTAACTGTTGTATATGCTGTACATTGTGGGGACATCTATCTCTTAAGCATTCTCGTTCATGGGAGAAAGATCTGCAGGTACAGGTTGCCACTGTAAAAGTAGGCGCACGTTTCATACGTAACCATGTTTTGGTTATTTCCGTTATATGCGGCCTGGAAAATATATCGTTGGAAAATATATTGTTTTCTGCCAATCAATCACAGCATTGATGGACGTAGATCCATTATAAGAAAGCGTATATAGTCCTGAACCTTTATCTCGCCCGTATAAAAACGCAAATTGCCAACCCCATTCGCTGCCATCCAACCCCACACCATCACAGAGCTTGCTTTAAGAACCATGCACTTGTATCAGGATGGATCGTTAGCTCCATCCTTCTTTCTAAACCTTTCGGCCAATATTTCCACATGAAACCTGAAAATGGATTCACCTGTCCACAGTACCTTCTTCCACCGAGATGAGGTCCATCTAAGGCGAGATCTGACACACGCAATACGGCGACGTTTAATCTATTAAGTGAGAAATATCTTATGTCTAACTTTGTATAATGTTTAGCCACACCCTTCTATATATCAATACACAGCTGCTCAGGCAATGGTCTTTTTAAATTTTGACTTTCTCATGTGACAGCATTTGCGACTGCCAAGGGCCTATTTTTACGAATATTTTCACAAAATCGACGTACTTCCCGATCAGTCAACATTAGACTCCGACCAGGAGCCTTTCTTTGACGGATATTTCATATTGTAGTGACTTGTTTTATAATATTGCTCACTGCAGATTGTGTCAAGTGGAATATTTGGCTAATTTGGCACTGCGGAACACCATTTGGGTGGTGTTATATGATTTGTTTGAGCATTACAAGAGCAGTAGCTCGTCCCCTCATTTCATGCTGCTTATGCTTACCACTAATAGCGATTGGGTATTGTTTGCACTTACATGCTATTTGTTTCCTCTGACGTTACTGTATGTACACGAAAAGGCGGGATTCTCGTTCTATCTAATGAACAAACTGAATTGAAAAGCGTTGGGATTAAAAATGCAACTTTTATCCTAACTTTCAATTCTTTCTTTGTTTTTTCACCTGTGACGTTTGTATATAGTGAAGAATTACATATATTTATGTATTTTACAACATTTCAATGAACCTAAGTTTTTAAAATTACGAAAGCATTAGTGAATGAACTTCACTGAAGTTGACTATGCACATTTTAAAGAATTTTTGCAACTGGAACTGTGTATCTCTTACAAACGGTTTAGGATATACCCATTTGACACCGTTAGCACTGGACGCCTGCATAATACAATAACAATGGAAAAAAATAATAATGCAAATACTTACGGAAATCTTGATCAACTCTATATAAAGGATTTCTGAATAAAATAAAGCTGATGTTTAGTCTTAATTCATTCCTTAGACAACTTTAAAACGTTATTAGGGCGAAACATCTCTATTAAGAGTCTCACTGTGGTCATAATTTTTCTAGTGTTTTAGTTTTGGTTTTACAGATGAGAGCGTTCAGATAATTCATTTTTATAACGATTACTATAAAAGGGAATTGATTTTCGTAATTGTCTTGAGTCCTCTTGAGTGCTTTTACTTATCATTCACTTAAACTGCAAATGTATGATTTTCAAAAAATATTTAAAGATCAGCTCAGTAAATGATAATAATAATAAAATACATATAATAGTACTAAAAATGTTAAAAATAACACAAACAATAATAACCCTGGTTTATTTTATTTTTTATTGTAATTTGATATCTTATTTTAAGTGGTGATAACGACATGAACAGCATTTAACTATGATGATATTACTGGACAATTATAATCACTGTCAGTATTTAGAGAAGTAAGGTTTCTGGATTTAGTCTTATTTTACAAAACTATGCACAAAAACATTCGGTAATTGAAAAAATATTACCAATTTAGCTTAATTTTTCACTTTTTAAGGTGAAAGTTATCAACCTTATTTGAAATTCAGAAATAAGAAGATTAATAACAGTAGACAAATAATGTAGCTAACCGAACTGATGCTCTAGTTTACTTTTCAGTGGAATTACTGTTATATTTTATTATGTTTAATGATTAAATTAATATAAATAATTTTCTTTAAAGAGATAATGTTTCTTTTAAATTGTTTTCAATTGCAATAGCTGTCAATTAATTAATAAATAATTGTAATTTCATAAAAATGCGTTAATTAATGGTTTTATGTAATAAAGCTTCGTGGACATTGAATTTTGCCTCACATCAGGATATTTTGGTGGGGTTGGAAGGTAGGGGGGGGGGCAAATAACCTTTGCATGAATACAGCAAAAGCTAGCACTCTTCATTTAGGGGAACCTGGGGAGCCTTGACCACATTTTCAGAAAAACATTTTTGTACATTTTATTTTGGCAGCAAAATAATCTTATTATAGTGCAATTTAAAGGAAATTTTATTGGCATTAAGAATATATTTATGATAATATAAATTGTGCATTTCTTCTTTTCTGAATTTAATATTTTTTTAAACGTTGGAAAGTGGGTCAAGGCTCCCTTTATAAGGGAGCTCTAACCCATGGTATGGGAGGCTTGGCCCAGGCAATAATGTATAATTTTAAAATAAGATAAAAGTAAATCTTTTTTATTAGTTATATAAGCATAAGTACCAGAGTAAGTATAAAATCTTCAGTATGATAATTGAACACTGCTGTCATCATAACTTCTGTGGAGTACTTTTTACGAGCATTTCCTTTTGGTTTATGAAAAAAGGGCATCCTGAGAAAAAATAATACTTATTATTAATACAGCATTTCAAAACATCTCATTTTTATATTAATATTCACAATAAAATGAATCAAAAGAAACATCCAGAAATTAATAGTTTTTCAGTAAAGATAACATTTATAACCCCCCCACACACACACACACAAAAAAAAAATAAATAAATAAATAAAATTTGTTAATCTCTTTGTATAAATCTGGAAAATTATTATACTTGAATTATTCATAATTTAGTATTAAATTTTGAAACAATTTTTATTGGACAATAATTGGTAGGTAACTTTTTGTCAACCACCTATCCTATTGTAAACATATAAAATTATTTATATTCATATCTAGGTATTATTTTAATTATGACAATGTTTTAAAAGCAGTATTGCTATATTTTCAAAACTATTTAACTAAGGGAGCCGTGACCCAGTGGTCAACCCTCCCTTGTATACAGTGGGTCAAGCCTCCCCATCACGCCATTTTGTAAAGAATGGTGCATGGTGATTTGAAACCTGATTCTTTCTATAAACTTTTTTACTTTAAAAATAGCTTAATATGACAGTATTTATAAAATCCCACTAGCTCAAAGTTAATTCATTTACTTTCTTTGAAAAACTCTTACAAAGTGTGTTTAAAATACTTACTTTTTAGGCAGAAAAACTTTCTTTCTTGTTTATTTCCACTCCACTATGAACTGACTGGATGAAACTATGATGGGTGTCTGATTACATCAGTAGCTTTGACTGCCATCTAGTGAGGGAAAGCTAAAATATTTTTAAATACTGAAATTCAAGGGTGGGTCAAGCCTCCCTAATGGTCAAGGCTCCCCAGGTTACCCTACAGTTAAAACTTCAACTAAGAAAAAATAACTCTAAAAATATATTTAATATATTGAACATAGTTTCAAATAAGACAGCAAATGCAAAAAAATAATTATAAAAAATAGAAGTATGAATACAAAAGAAAACTAGTAATTAGTTATCAGCAAGAAATATTCATTGAAGGTTCTTTTTACTAAATTTCGGAAGCATCGAACAACCTTCAATGCGCGTGGAGCTTTTCATATACATAATATGATTAGTCACTATATAGGGTGTCCAGTGATAACGGTGCCCAATGGCTATTTCCTAAACCATTAGTCAGAGACAGATGGTTCCAGTTGCAAAAATGCTTTAAATTGTATAATCTATTATACCAGACACAATCGAAGTCAATAAACCAATTTTAATAGAAATTACGAAATTTGAATTTTTATACGGTCCCCCGGAAATTAAAAAATCTTCCTGCTACGACACAAATTCGCCGATTTATGAAGCAGCAAACATTTTGACTGAAGTCACTTTTCCATGTTTAAATATTTCCCGTTATGGTAAACCGTTAAGGGACAGTATAAATATTGAAATTTTAAATTATAGGTTTTAATTTCATTTTCTGGTATGATGCAGAAAAAGAAGCAAATCTAATATTAGAATACTGATCTTCAAGCAGAGGGCTCAAGCAGAGTCAAGCTCTATGAAAATTTATCTGGTGTCAGACTTTCTAAATCGTACATGTGTAGCATGAAGATGTGTGACATATAGAGTGTGTTACGCAAAGTACAGGAAGAGTTTTCTGCACGGGTGCATATTTGCATTACAGTCGAAGAAAGCTACTTTGAGCAAATTTTAAGCTAACAGGATTTGTAATATTATTTTAAGTTTCTATCATGCATACAGTCGTATTTTTAAATTTTTATTTTCTAATTTAATGTTTAGTGAGGTGTTTCATTCCCTCTTTCTTACTTTTTACATTATTTAACATCAGTTCATTTAAAATATTCTTTAAAAATAACTATTTTCAGTATAAGCTATATTTTTATGTTAATTTATTGGATACACAAAATTAAACGTTAATCTTCTTTATTCCAACCTAAATTCATAAAATAGTTAATGAAATTGCTAATAAATATTACAAAGCTCAAAATCATGTACATTAATTCTCATATTCATTTTGTATACAACCCCTATTGCGCTGCTCGAGGAGTACTCTAACTTTAAGGAGCTGTAACTCTGCGAAATTTGGTCATAGAAGGACGATTTGTTTTTTATTGTGCATTAAATTGTATAAAGAAGGTCTTTCTAAATATAGCTGATAGGACAGGGGGACTGTATAAAAATTTAAATTTCGTATTTTTTACAGGAATAGATTTATTGACTTCGTTTGTTTCTGATATAATAAATTATACAGTTTAAAGAATTTTTGCAACCGGAGCTGTGTGTCTCTGCATAACGGTTTAGGAAATAGCCATTGGGCACCTGTATATTAGTTATTTTTAAATTTCATTAATCTACGAGATTAATTTTGATTTAACATTTCTTACGATTAAAGAGCTTTATCAGAATGTCCAACTTCTTATACTGATCAGCTAATAATTACAAAAACGTGATTTTGCAGTCTGTTGTCTCCTGCAAAGCAAGAAATTGAATTAAATAATTGTTTGATTTAAAATATCACATTTTTACTGTCGTTATTTTATAGGTATCAAAACATGAGAAAGAATCACGAAAGCCCATAAAGATACTATTTTTATTTCCAATCTGCATTGAATCGAAGCAGTCAAATAAAAGAAAATGATTCTGATCGTTTTCCTTACGCGTTTGGATTAACGTTAATGGTAGGGAATGGTTGTAAAAAGCTATTGTATTTCAGAAATGATTTGAATGCTCGTTTAGCACAACATTCTGAGATAAAAAAGATTTACTTTTTTAAATCTATAGATCAAATACTCAAAATTTAAACTGTTTTTCAATAAAAAGTGAAGTAAAGTAAATGATGTAATAAAAAAAAAACCTTGCAGTGTGTTTGCTAAAGCTTATACATTGCAGAATATTTATCGAAATATGTAATTAAAAATGAGAAGTTGTATATAATGGTACAGCTGCGGAAATAAAAGGCCCACTTGTACATTTTTCGGCCGTCGTTCGTCGCACAGCAAAGTTACAGATACCAATCGTTTACGATTGACGCACACTTTAATTTGCTATGCATAAAAATTGCATAAGGGGCCATCTACATATTAAAATTCGCACCAACTTTTTTTTTCTCAATAGCAACCCCTAGATTTCACTTCATATTTCAAAAATTTAGCTCATTTTAACCCCGGACACCAATTTTCAATAAATTTGGACAGAAAATGAGTGAGTTATGAGCACCCAAAATCCCCCTCCCCCATCTTAAAATATTTTTTCATACTTCAAATCATATCTCATATAATATTGGTAGTAAGAAGCTGATCTTTATTCGTACTATTAGAACTAAACGACCCAAACATAATTTAATGTTATTATGATTTTTAATAAATCATTAATATGAATTATGAATTATTAAATTAATATTCAAAAAAAATATGAATAGCGACCTAGCCAAATTTCGATGGAAATAGATGCAGAAATTAATATTAAATGGCTGTGCAAAATTTCAAATTTTTACGTTCAGTAGTTTAATTTATATTAAATAAAATGTGTTATTTTCATGAGTTAAGGGACCATATATAAATTTATTAAGTGAAAATTTTTTTGAAAATTGCATAAAATAAATGTAAATTAGATTTATTTTGTGCAAAAACACAGTAAAAGATACCAGTATTAAAAATATCAAATTTTGAAGCAAATGAATTAGAGGTTTTTACAGTTTGTTGGGGATTCTATAAAGCGTGTATTGTTGCGTCCGCTACCATATTCCCCCAAATAAAATATTTTCCAGCTATAGAATTAGATGCAGTAGATGTATGTCTTCTAATACAACGTCCTATTTCTGAAAAACTAACATCCTCAACTTTCCAGGCATGAATGTGACCTTTTTTAATATCGGAAACATTTGGTCTTTGGAATTCCCCATACTTTATCAAACATTCAAAATCACGTTTTCCTGTAAAAAAAATTTCATCTAACTATAAATTAAAATACCGCCAAAAGTCTTAAGAATATTGCACATTGCAGGCGATAGTATTAAATGAAGAAAGTGAAATAACAAACACAGTGATAATATTGGGTCGGCAAAAATTAATTGCGTTTTTTACATGAAATTCAAACAAATAAATTTTCAATCATGAAACCATTCTTTAAGTTCGACCATAGCTGAGTCGAGCAATATTCATGCTTGTAGTCAGAAGAGCAGGGAGCAGCTTCTAACTCCTGCCAACATTATAGCTGTCTAAGAGAAACATCAAGGGAAACACTGAATAACAATTTCAAAATTACAAAGATTTTCAAAATCCTTAGCAGTCATTTTGCATTTTCCATTTAAATCATGTGTAGGAACCAAGGAAGTTATGAACTCACGGGCCATTTGGACCACAGACTAAATATTCTATTCTACCCTTGATATTCTCAGTACAAAAAACTTTAGGAGAGATGGGAACAATATTTTCCTTGAAAATAATATTAATTTCTTTTAATTCTCGTGAGCGAAATAAATGAAAGGCGAAAAGTTCGGAACCTACAAATAGCGTTTTTCAATTTCCAGAAAGTCCCTTAAAAACGCGCAAAAATGAATTCGCAATATCTTCGGAAATTATCGTAGAAAATTGGTGAAAACTTATATTTAGGGTAATTTGAAGGTTTTCTTCCGTTTAATAAAGTCAAAATATGGGGTTGCCATTGAGAAAAACGAAGTTGATGCAGAATCAAATATGAAGACGGCCCCTTATGCAAATTAAATTAATAGTAAATTAAAGTACGCGTTATTTGCAAACGAATGGTATATATAACTTTGCTATACGACGAACGATGGCGAAATAAAGAGCAAGTGGGCCTTTTTTTTCCGCAGCTGTACATGGAATCAATCTTTTTTAACTTGTCGTCACGGTACTGAAGATATAATCTAGGACCAGCAAGAACTTTAGCAAAGACAATAATTTTCGACCTTTTTTTTAATGCTCTTTTGTGAGAGACCTTTTTTTTCCAGAAAATTACTTTCTTATTTTCGGAAATTGCTGCATAAGCGTTTTATTCTGAAGTAAAAAGAGCATGTATGGTCCCGTTCCTAAATAAATATCCTTCTGTTTTATAAACTGTTGGAAACTAGAAAAAGTTTATTAAGTGCGGTTCGTTTTTAAAAACTTCCCGAACGATTTCAATTTATTTAATTCTGTTGCTTGGGTAATAGTGTAAACAAATAAGGCATCGTAAACAATAAAAACATGCACTTTCGAATTGACTAAAAAAAAAAAGAAAAAAAAAGAAAGAAAGAAAGAAAAGAAAAAAAATACCGTTGTAAACTTCCATACCTTCGGTGCAGTTATTACATGCTTATATACCTTCTCTTCTGGGTAATAACATCTGGGCATACAATCCATTGAACTTTCGGAAATACCCGAACAACCAAACAGTTGCACTTTACACGGAGAAATGAGTGAAAGTTTTGAGAAAAGAGCAAACAGCAAACTATATTCAGAGAAAGAAAGGAGGAAAATCAATCATCAAAATCTTCAATAAGATTTTGATCGAAGAGTGACAAAGAATGTACGCTTGTCACTTCCTCTATTCGACACGGGGCGTTGGGAACGCTGATTTCTATATTTTGACCTCGGTTCAAGATCTCCACTAAACCTCGGCTGAGTATATACAACAAAGTATTCCCTTTCTAACGTGATTAGGACCAACGTTCGGAGGGAACAGTGAGAACTTCGGATTTTGGTTTCCAGAGTGCCTGGGCTCAAGGCCCTCAACTCCGCTCATATAAAAATTATATTAGCAAGGCAAATGCAATTAATAACTGAGCATTGGTAATAAACATGAATAATACACTAGATGGGGGGGGTGTACATGATGAGTACATAACTATGTTAAAGGTCGTCCCTAATTTGCTAAATTTTTCTGAGTTGTGAAATATAAATTCTAAAACAATTATGAGCACTTGTAGTGCCGATACTTGATCAGTACATATACATTGAGATATAATAAAATAGTACAATAAAAGACAGGGGTGCAATGGTTTGTCATTGCAAAAATAAATTCCTGGGTTCTTAATTTTTTTTTTTTTTTTGTGATTTTCGAGAAAATCATTTGGTTTTGAAATTTTATTTTATTTTTATTTTTTTTTTTTGGAACAGTAAGACACACACCCCGAAAGCACAATTATCAGCAACGTCATAGGGGTGTTGAAAGAAAACTGACGAATATGAACAGATGAAACAGATGTTCGGCCAACTTTCTACCGATTGCTCTTTTTGCCTTGGTTATCACTGTCTAAAAGAAAAAAAAGAGTTAATTTATAGATTCCCACACTTTCTAAAATGTTGTTATGCAAATGAAAGTTTGAAATGCAATATTCCTCTGTTTATTCTTTCTTTTTGTCCCCCTGGCGTATTGAAAATATTATTGAGTTGTTCTGGTAAAGATAAAAGATGAAGATCATCATGTAAAGGAAGAAAAAAAATGTTGTAGGTTCTTGTGAAGAAAAAAAATTTCCCCCCCCCCAATGCATTGAGTTGATGTAAACATTATCTTGTGAAATAATCCCTTTAGAGCGATGAACAAAATTAATTAATTCAAATGATTTGGTGTTTTGCATGGTTTCCTTACAATTAAATGAAAAGTCAGTAATTTTTTCTTTAAATATACGAGGCGTAACCAGAAAGTAAGTTCCGTTCTGAAAAAAAAAAAAAAAAATGTTTTTTTTTTTTTTTTTTTTTTTTTTTTTTTTCAAGTCAATTTTATTTTTACATGAAAGAGCATAGCTTAAACTATTTTTCTGCGTAGTTTTCGCCAATATTCAACCACTTGTCGTAGCGGGTTACCAGATTTTCTATACCTTCTCTATAGAAACTTCCCGCCAACGATGATAACCACGAATCTACAGAATTTTTCACCTCATTGTCGGATTCAAAGTGCTTCCTGCCTAGCTCCTGCTTCATGTGCAGGAACAATTGATAGTCGGACGGCGCCAAGCGGTAGTCGGACGTTCAAGGCTGTATGGCGGGTGATCGAACTGCTCCGAACGAACTGTCGAATCACCGTTTGAGTGTCACCAGCAGTATGGGGCAGAGCATTGTCATGGAGAAAAATAATTCCTTTACTGAGCATTCCTCTCTTTGTTTTTAATTGCATTATAGTTTTCTTAAAGTCGTGGTTATCGTCATTGGCGGGAAGTTTCTTTGATGAAGGTATAGAAAAGCTGGTAACCCGCTACGACAAGTGTTTCAACATTGGCGTAAACTATATAGAAAAATAGTTTAAGGTATGCTCTTTCATGTAAAAAAATTGGCTTGAAAAAAATTGTTTACTAATATTTTTTTTTCAAAACAGAACTTACTTTCTGTTTACGCCTCGTATATATATATATATATATATATATATATATAATCTTTATTAATCTTTCATAGAATTTTTCTAATCATCATGCTTTTAAGGGGACAAGGGACGTTCAATATTCAAAATTTTCAATTTTGAATTTTTACTTGTAATCATATGTAAAGTTGTTTAACATAAAGTCATAGTTGTTTCACATAATAGTTTGCATCTATATTGAAACTAAAAACTCAAAAATAAATATTTTTTTAAATGAAAACTTGATATTTTTTTTAAATACGCCTTCTTTTTTTTACTTAAAATATCCCATGCGCATTCCAAATTAATAAAAAGCTATAATTTTTTAAGTATGCATTTGCATTATATATATGAACATATCTGCGCATTCATTTTTATGTGTGACAAGGGTAAGCTTTATAGAAAAAATAAATTCATGTGAGATGTAGCTTTTTTTTCAAATTTACAACCTATTGTTACATTTAAATTCCTATATCTCTATTAATTAACTTTTGTTTGAACATTTAATGCGCAGTTATGTTCATATATGCATTGCAAGTACACTGTAAAAAAATAACAGCTTTTCATAATTTGGAATGCGCATGGGATATTTTGAAAAAAACATTGAATGCGCGTTTTTTTCGCAGATATTAATATATTTTTTAAAATAATATTTAATTTTTTATTTTTAGTAATTATGTAAATGTAAGCCTTTGTGTTAAACATTTTTACGTATGATTGGAGACTAAAAATTAAGAAATGACAGTTTTCAGTTTTAACGTACCTTGTCCCCTTAAAATTAGTATGCTTTATGAAGATCTCTAGGTTTATACAAGGGTCGGTCACTTGGGTTCGATTTCTATGGCCTTATTGATGTTTCTATGAGCCTCATTTCAGTGAAAAGTGATATGGTTATAATGTATTAATTATAATTGCTTTAAGCAATTTAAAATTGACGCTAAGCGTGCATAATTTCAGCTTGTCGAAAACAGATTTAGAGCAGATAGTGTAGCTTTAAAAAATAATTTTTAAAGATATTTACATTATCCAATGAGCATTTCAAATTAAATTTGATTAAAAGACAGCATTTTTTTCTTGTTCTCTTTGAATTACCTTACAATTACGTGTTATACCTTAACAACGCCTTAATAAAAGCAAATATATTTAATTATTTTCTACTGATATTGTTGAAAACCACAAACTAAAAATTCAAACACTAGATTGACTGATTTGAATGAAGTATTTTCAAAATAAGGAAAATAAATCCTTTTGATATGCATAAATTTTGCATACTGCTGCATAGACTAATTTCTGTTTTGGAAGATCTCATATCGTCTAGACGAAACGAAATTTTGTTTACCCAGCTATATTATATAAGTAATATATTTCGAGTGCCTTAAGCTGCTGAGTTCATATGTTAAATGACACTTTATACGTACTGAATAAACATGCAGTTTTTGATTCTAAGACAAAACCTAAAAGTACTACTACATAAATTGAATCGTTTCATTTATAGAATTTATTTTAAGGTATTATTAGTTACGCGGATATTATTTTTAGCGATTTTGCAGTGTTTTGTTTCTAAATAGCCTCAGATTTGAATTACGCTTTGGTGATTTTACTTTCCAAAATGAAAAGTAAACTATGAGAATTTAAATATTCATTTTTTTTTTCGTTTTAGTTATATTTTGTCAATAGTACTAAAACTTTTCTCCCTTTTGCCCGCAGCATTAAAAATTAAAAAAAAAAGTTTCTGTTAATATTTATCTTCTAAATCATCATGTAAATTTATGTTAAAAGGTAAAAATTTCTATTTTTCATCAGAAGTCTTCTAGCATGGGTTTTAAAATTGAAAAAAAAATATGATATTAAGGAATTTTTAAAATTATAAAAGTAGATCTTTTTATAGAACAAAAAATCTCTAATTTACATTTTGTAGACATACTCTGAAGGAGAGAGTGAATTTCATTTCTGTAGAACATACGATTCGAATTTTCACTCATGTGGTCAGACTAACGTAATTCTATGCAAGTTTAACATTTCAGAATTTTTTTTGGTAAATAACGACAAAATAGTCGTTTGTCTAGGGGAGTTTTGAAAATGGGCGATTTTATAGATTTCGATGTGCTCTTTCCGAATTTCAACTTTGCCCCTTCGTACCTTTGCCGCTAGCGCCGCTATATTCAAAAAATGGCGCCTGGAAGCAGTTTTTTTCCGACTCCATATCTCCTTTCCGACTCATTTCACGAAAAAAACAATTTCACAAAATGAAACTAGGGAAAATTTCCTACAATTTATGTACTTACCTTGTTTTCGTAAAATCAATAGTTTTGGCGTACGAGAGTCGCAAAATGTAGTTCAGTAAGTTTTTTGGCCAAAAAACTCATTTCCGCAACACCTTTCAGATTAAAGTAAGCAGCGCGGTTTTTTTTGTGGTATCCGCAGTAGGCCTAATGCACGTGCATTTAACTAATCCAAAATTTAGCGCATTCTCCTTCGCTTCGCTGTTCTTGATGGACCAGGTGTTGAGAGTTCATTGTCTCTGATCGAAATGTGAATCTTAAACTGATCGAAATGTCACAGACCGAAATTTCTTCCACAAGCCGCGATGGGATTATCAGTTTAATCGCAATCCTCTTCATTCTCGATTTCATGATACGTTTGCTAGAAAACAGTCTACGATTCTTCCTCTTCATCTCTATTTTGTCATGGAACTTGCGAGTTATCACAGGCACCATTGCAATTTGTGCATATAACGGAGCACTTTAACATAGCCTTTCTGCATCCACAGGATTTCTGACATCTCTTTCTCATTTGCAAGAAATAAGTTTTAACAAGCTTTCCGGAGTATGGTGACAGGAATTAGCCTGTCCTTTTTTCTTTTCCACTACCATTTCTCGGCATTTTGTTCATTTCCATACCACTGCTGAACCTGATGATAGGTTCGGAACGAATGTTGTCTTGCTGCTCCTTCTGTTGGTGGTAGCGACTTAATATTAAATTTCCTTGTATATGCTGATGTTGTGAAGTATGCATATCTATAGTTGTTTAAAGACATACTATTCTTAACTGTATAATTCAAGAAGAGAGTGTTCTGCAGCTTTAGCAATGATATCTAGATCAGCATTCGGATTTTTGAATACCTGGATAACCTCGTTTAAATCTGGAAATTTTCGGAGTACATTAATAAATTTCATTTTTCCTTGATTAAATAATGCTGAGGTTGTATCACAGCCGATGAAGGCATGCAAGAATAAAATATGATCTGCGGATGGTTTATCTATTATACTTTTTATTTAATATATTTGTTGTGAAATTTTTCCTTTTCCTGGTTTGAGGATAAATATGTTTGAACGCGTAGACAGAGCCTTCAAAAGAAGAAAAATATAATTTCGCCGACAACTATTACGAAATCAAATGCCGATGGAACGGTTATTGCGGTATATTTTATTAGCGTATCTGCATCTTCCGTGTCTTGTTTGACCATGAAGTTCTCAGCTTCAAATTTTATCTTCAACATTCCAACGAGGTGGTCCTTGTTTGCATCTTTGCCCAGGAATTTATTTTGTGACACAGTTGGGATCATTGACTCGTCAAAAAGTATGTCTACTGAAGAAGTTTTACGTGATAGTCGGGATCGCTCCGCATATTTGGTACTACGGTTTGCTACATCTTCCGGATATCCGTCAACTACGATAATGCAATGAATGTATAGTTCGATGAACATACGTACGTAACATTAATTGCAAATGGATAAAAACGATTCACCCAGATGCCAAATGACTCTCGGTGTAATTAAGTATCCTCCGTCGGTGATATAGATCATATTTTCAAAATTTATATCAGCACAACGTTGCTCAAATGCCTTATACATAAAAGATTTAATGTATTTCCGCATGCCTTCGTCATTAAAAAGCGATAATGGAAATGGGGCAGGTTCGTACGTAAGGAAATTTTCAAGTTCCTTTTTAGATTCTTTTTGCAATTCTTTGGAAAATTAATAAAGGATAAATCGGGGCAATGTCGTCTTCTATCCGGATGTCTGCATTCATAACACCAAGTGATTTTATTAAGGCGTTCCGTTAGAATTTTGCGGGTGTAGAAATCGATGTCAATGATTTTAGAAATGCCAGAAGGGCTGTCAGGGACAATGAACTCGCAACACCTGGTCCATCAAGAACAGCGAAGCGAAGGAGAATGCGCTAAATTTTGGATTAGTTAAATGCACGAGGATTAGGCCTACTGGGGATACCACGATTTAAAAAAAAAAAAAAAAAAAAACGCTCCTCTTCTTTACCCTACAAGGTGGTGTGGAAATGAGTTTTTTGGCCAAAAAGCATACTGAACTACACTTTATGGCGCTCGTACGCCAAAACTATTGATTTTACGAAAAAAAAGGTAATTACAAAAATTGTAGTAAATTTACTACTTTCATTTTTTGTAATGTTTTTTTCGTAAAATGAGTCGGAAAGGAGATATTGTCAAAAAACTGCTTTCAGGTGCCATTTTTCTAATATGGCAGCGCGAGCGGCAAAGATACGAAGGGGCAGTTGAAATTCGGAAAGAGCACATCGAAATCTACAAAATTGCACATTTTCAAAACTCCGGAAAACTTTCCAGGTAACCTCTTTTCTTTTAGCCAAATGACTGGGATAAAATCGGAGTGCTTGTTATACACGAGATAATTTTTTATTTCTGCATGTAATCCACGATATACCTGTTCATCAAAAAATTTACTCAGAGTAGACAGTAAAACTGGAACAACCTTCATCAATAAAAGTACTTGCAGCATCTTTATTTAATTGGCTACACTTTCTTTTGTACGAAGTCGCTAGTAACATAATTGTTTAACACTCATTGACAATTTTCATCGTCACTGCTAGTGTTATCATCACAGTCCTTGCCATCACTGGAACAGCCAATGACCTCTGATATGATATCGTCTTCACCTCCTTACACTTAATTGAAACTTTCAGTCACTTGAACGTCAAATTTCTAGTGTGGGTTATATACGAGATGACAAAAATTCATAATTTTTTCTCGTGAAGCGCGTTATACACGCATCCGCGCTATATACGTGTGAATATGATACTATTGAAATTCAATTAAGATTCTACACAGAGCTACAGAACAAGGATACGTAAAAATAAAATTAAATATATAAATAACTGTTTTGCCTTTCAATTTAACCATGCTTTTATTGAAATTTTCAGGAGAACTTTGTTTTCAAGGAAATGTGTTGACAAGAAAAACGTATCAGTTATTGAGTCCGCATTTTGTATCCCGTAATATGTAGGGAAGAATTAAAACTTCCAGTATTTTCTGTTATTGCTACTAACGGAATTTAAATTATTTTACCATTTTTTTGTTTCGTTTTGTCTGCTGCTTGGAGTATTACGTCGTTAAATTGGTCAATAACCTAAAATAATGATATACTTTTTTCCCGAACTTCTTGGGATAGTTCGGGCAAAACTTTTTAAGCATGCTTTTGTGAGACATTTTAAAATTTGCTGTACACATCTGATAATGTCTGGATTAAAAACACTTATGGAAGAATCTTGTGCAACAGAAATCAAACTAGGTTCCTTTCATTTGGTGCAGACAGAATCGTTACGTTATAAACAAAATTATGCCATCGACAAAGATTCGAGTTTCATGTGTACGCAGTTGCATGAAGATATGTTACATCTGGGTACTTTTTTTACTAAGAAAACCTTTAAAACGTGTGCTGCTTTTAATTTTATATTATGCTTATTTTCCTATTAGTAGAGTCTATTAATCACACATAACATTATTTTAATTTTGATTCATCCCATGGAAAAATAAAAGAAGCAGATCGGCATCAGCCAATACCAATCTCGTCAAAAAACGGCGTGACAACCGTAACAGTCACTTCAAACTTTAGTCTTATATCAAAGCAATGAACATTGATATAAATCTGAAAACTTCTGTATGTACATATTTTTCTAAATATATTTTACTTTATTTATTTCTTAGTGAATAATTTTACAGTCATCAGCTATGCCTCAAAACATAAAAATGTGAATATTTTGAAAAACACCATTTGCTGATATATATATATATATATATATATATATATATATATATATACATATCAACCAAACTTACGTAATCCATTGAGCCAGAGTATGCACAAAACAGAAAAGAGTATTTAAAAAATAAAACATCCAGAAACGAGAATAATGGAAACATAGGCCTTAAATATTGTACACAAACCAATGTAGCAATAGAAAACAGAGCTAAAAAGTTAGAATTATTTACCAAGGAATCACCATGAGATCTCATGGGCATAAATCTTAATTGCAAGAACCCAAATCATCAATATCAAAGCAATGAACATTGATATAAATCTGAAAACTTCTGTATGTACATATTTTTCTAAATATATTTTACTTTATTTATTTCTTAGTGAATAATTTTACAGTTATCAGCTATGCCTCAAAAAATAAAAATGTGAATATTTTGAAAAACACCATTTGCTGATATATATATATATATATATATATATATATATATATATATATATATATATATATACATATCAGCCAAACTTACGTAATCCATTGAGCCAGAGTATGCACAAAACAGAAAAGAGTATTTAAAAAATAAAACATCCAGAAACGAGAATAATGGAGACATAGGCCTTAAATATTGTACACAAACCAATGTAGCAATAGAAAACAGAGCTAAAAAAGTTAGAATTATTTACCAAGTGAGATCTCATGGGCATAAATCTTAATTGCAAGAACCCAAAGAAAAGTGGAGGTGAAAAGGAATCTAGATTAATCAAGTTCTAATCATCAGGCGCCTCCACTTGAATCAATCTAGTCAAATGAAAAACGAAAATATCTAGGTTGATGTTGTTTGCATGACTAAAAGAGTCATTAAAATCAACCTAGGGGCTCGACCATAGCTAAGATAGAAAAAACAAAAGTGGTATAGAAACAAACATGGAGTAAAAAGCTCATAGATCATGCCAATACAAAAAATTCGGTAAAGGTGATGCCAGCAAAAACTTTTAAGTTACAAAAAATACAGCAAGAACCAAGTATTAAAAAAAGAGAGAAATTAAACAACCAGATGATACTGTTGCCTGAACAATGTAGTTAAAAAGAAAGAAATCAAAACAAAAAAAAAAGTAACAGGGTGGGGGGGAAGGAAGGAATTGCATAGTAAAATATTAAAGAAACAAGCTTAGTTAACCAATGTGCAAAAAAGTACAGGCTTAAATATCTAAAGAGAGCTGAAAGAATTATAAATTAATATAGAAAAATTAATAAAAATCTAGTTTTCAGTATATGAAAAATAATTTTTTATTTAATAATAAAACACATAGCAATATTAATATAAAATAATATAAACAATATTTAATTAATTGTGTTATTAGTGTGCATACTACTCGATAATGTATATGTAACAATGGACTGAATATGTATAACTATATAAAACTCGGCTGTTCGTGCCTCGTCAGGCGGAGACCCCCCTGAACCCCCCTAATTTTTTAGTTTCATTATTGCCATATTATTAATTGACTATGTCATTTTATCTCACGCCCCTTTATCTTTTTCTTTTATTCTTCCTTTACATTTATTTCATCGACTGGAAGTAGAAGGGCTTCCTGATCATTCCTTGCAATTGCAAACGTGGGTCGATGACAACTGAAGTAACGTATATAATTTTTAGTATCTATCTTAACGCACTAAAATTTTTGCTTTTCGTTATTGGATATTACTGAGAGAGCTTTAGGCGAGTAGGGTTGCTGTATTTCGCCTGGTAACCCTATTGGCGAGTCATCCAGAGTGGATAAGAATCCCAGGCTGTTAGGCTTATGTTTAAAATTATTATTTTTTCCACTTTCACATTCGTTACCCCAGTGTCCGATGCGTTTACACCTTTTACACGTTATTCTGATGCATCCTTAATTTTATGAGTCGGCTGGCCCGAGTATTTTCTATAATTTGTATTATTAGACGCAGGTTTTCTAGGAGCAGCCACGAAAGCACCCGAGTCTCCCGCTTGTCTATCATAGTTACACCTATCATTGAATTCTTCCACTACCTTGATTCTGAATATTCCTGACTGCGGTTTATATTTTTATTGTGCAATGTCTTATCCTCCTGAATTCTGTATCCCTCGATAAACATTTATCTACTTAACTGTAACTGTGCTCGCGCACGCAGTCTTTTTGCTTCTTCTATACTTTTTTTCTTCTTGATGTTACCTTTTTATGAGATGTGCCTGTTTCTTCCGTTCTAATTTAATAAAGTATGTTATTGGGTTGGAGGGAAAGTTCTGTCGTATTTTAAAGAAAATATTTGAATCCATTTATAAAAATATGTGTTTAATATTAATCAATTATATATGCTCCGTTATTTGTTACAACCTGTTGCCATCTTTCAGGCAACCAGTGAATTCCTGTTTTGTAGAAGTTCTCAACCTTGCAGTTAAAATAGTCAGCAATTGCCTTAGAAACAATTTCAAAAGACTTGAATTTTTTTCCCGTTAGATAATTTTGCAGAGATCTGAACAAGTAATAATCAGATGGTGCAATGTCAGGTGAATACGGTGGGTGACTAAGGACTTCCCATTCTAACACATTGAGCTTTTGTTGCGTCACCATTGCAGTATGCGGGCGAGTACTATCGAGGCGGAACACTATTCCTTTTCTGGACGCTAATGCTGGCCTTTTTTCTTTGATAGCTGCATTCAATTTATCCAGCTGATTGCAGTACAGATCCGCGTTGATGTTTTTTCCCTGTTTCAGCAACTTGTAGCACACTGGACCTTTCCTGTCCCACCACAAACAAAGCAGTACTTTTTGTTGATGGATACTTGGTTTTTTTTACTGTTGCTGATGATATTCCTGGTTTGCAGTAAGATTTTTTTCTCTTAATAGTCTCGTAAAGAATATACTTTTCATGTCCAGTAACCAGTCTGTCCAAAAACGGCTCCAGATTGTGTCTAATCAGATGTGATGAACACATTCTTACAAGACCAGACACTGCACTTTAACTACTGACATGTTTTTCACTTTAAATATCACAAGTAAATGATGAGAGGTACAAAAGCGCACCTTTTATATTATACAGCAGATAAAAAAACAAAAAAAAAATCCGATCGACTCACTAGCCAGATATTTTTTTTTTTTATTTACAAAAAAAAATCACCTGCCTATTTAAAATACGACAGAACTTTCCCTCCAACCCAATATTATAAAATCCCACACTTACTATTTTAGTGCCATAACTCTGCTACCATTTCTAAAAGGTTATGGGCACCAGATGGATAAATTTATTTATTTGCTGATTTTTAACGTTCGTTCCAAGGCTGCATCATTCATCCTCAATATGGCGACTGGAACTTGGCGAAATGGAACGCTGAATAATTACGAAAATGCAAATTAAAGCACTTTTAATAATAGATGATGCCAGGATTTATGCATCAGGTTCAAAGCCTAAACCTAAAGTTTCGGAAAATGACGAAAAATCTCAAGAGTTCGATACTTGGGTCCAAATGGACGAAAAAGCAAAAGCAGATATAATTCTATGTATATCGCCATCTGAACTCAATCAAATAAAATATTGTGACTCTTCTTCAGATGTCTGGACAAAACTGAGAGAAATGTATCAGTCTAAAGGACCTGCTCGTAAATCTGCATTACTGAAATCTTTAAGGGGACAAGGGACGTTCAATATTCAAAATTTTCAATTTTGATTTTTACTTGTAATCATATGCAAAGTTGTTTAACATAAAATCATAGTTGTTTAACATAATAGTTTGCATCTATATTGAAACTAAAAATTAAAAAATAAATATATTTTTTAAAGCAGATATAATTCTATGTATATCGCCATATTTAAAAGCAGATATAATTCTATGTATATCGCCATGATATAATTCTATGTATATCGCCATATTTAAATCAGATATAATTCTATGTATATCGCCATATTTAAAAGCAGATATAATTCTATGTATATCGCCATGATATAATTCTATGTATATCGCCATATTTAAATCAGATATAATTCTATGTATATCGCCATATTTAAAAGCAGATATAATTCTATGTATATCGCCATCTGAACTCAATCAAATAAAATATTGTGAGTCTTCTTCAGATGTCTGGAAAAAACTGGGAGAAATGTATCAGTCTAAAGGACCTGCTCGTAAATCTGCATTACTGAAATCTATCCCGACTCGTGTAATGGAATTCACGACCATTTGAGAAAATTCTTCGACATAATGGACAGACTTACAGAAATGGATATTAAAATAGACGGCGACTTGCGGACTGTAATGCATTTATAAATAACTTGATCCAAAGAAATGTTTTTTATTACAATTTTTAATAAAATAATTTCTTTTTATTGTTATAATATCTGATTTCTTTTATTGTGTAAACATACATGTGCGTACATTTAAATAATGAGAGAGCTTCATTTCGAAAGCATCTGTTGTTCGATAGTAATTAGCTAGTATAACAATAAGAGTGTCACTTTTTTTTCACGCTTATTTGCAAATATATCAATATCTAATTTTGTGTGCAAGGAGATAATTTTAAGCAGCATACTTTCACTGTTTCACTAGACATTTTTTCGTCGAATAATTTAAGCATATTTTGTGCTTCAAATGCATGAATAAATAATAAAATTTGTAAACACGTTAGTATGTAATTCATGATTTGAAACATTCAAATAAAGATGCATAAATATAAATACTTTGCTTCTTAAAGCCCTGAAAATGTTCCAAGAAAATATACTGGCTTACACTAACTACATTAAATTCTTACATATTAATTTCTTCAATAAATTACTATGCATTTCTTCCAATTATCTTGTTAGTGGTAATATTATATGGGATAGATATATTTTATGTAATTTGTAGAACATTTTTGGAAACTGTAGTAATAATTTTGGGCTTTGATTCGGTAGAATATTACAAATGCATATGCTGCAAGTAATGATACAGTGACATCAAGATTGTAGCGTAATTTGGCTTAGGCCAAATCACGTAACTTCATGCAAGTTTCCAGGTACTTGGCACCTATGTGACAGTAATTTGAAGTAGATATCAAGTGCTCAGAGTAGCTTTCACACTTCTCAAGTCAGATATGCGAAACAAACCATGTCGGTGCGAATACATTGAAAGTGTCAAATTATGTACTTGTGATATAGAAGACATTTTCTGAACAATTTGCAGTCACAAAAGGTAGGCACTTTATATATATATATATATATGTGTGTGTGTGTGTGTGTGTGTGTGTGTATTGCTTGTGGGCAAATAATTAGGAAGAACCTAATGTTAAATACAAATTAAAAAGAATTTACTAAAATATGTATGCTTAACGCTTTACATAATGTCAGAGAAATGCAAAAGTATATTTATTTATTTGAATGAAGCAGAAATAATAGAATTAAAAAGGGATCTTCGATATAGAAAGACAATTTTTAAATGCCTAAATTTACAATTTAGGGTTATTAACCATGTTCTAGAACATCCATGCTGAAGTCAATTAAAACCGGATGTAAAATAAATCCGCGTCGTAATATGAATAAATACATAAAATAATCGAAGTATTTAATAAAAGTAGCATACCGTTCTCAGTATTCACTGTTTTGTTTTATTTTAAATAAAACAAAAGAATGTGTTTTGTATAAATAAACTAAAATATAGCGTATTTTTGTGAAAAATAAAGAAAAGGGTATAAATCTCAATACAAAGCCTTCCAAACTGTGAACAACAGATGTTAAGAACTAAAAAGCTTTATGAACCTTGCTTGAATACATGTAACTGAGAAAAGCATAAATTCACCATATAAATATATACTTGGTCAATAGATTTACAGAATGAAATACAAATAAAATGTATACTTTAAATTTATTAGGCATTCTCTTCCGAGATATCGATATTCACTTGATATGCATATTTACATCTAATTTGTGCCTTTAAAGAATGTGCACAGCAGTAGATTAAAAAAAAGTACCTTTCTGAAAGACAATTTTGTAAGATGCGCCTCTCGTTTAAGCTTTGAGCATTAGTCCTTAGCGTTTTTCACACTGATTTTTGCACTAGCCTTGTTTACTTAACGTATTTATGTCAGAACTTTTCGCAACGTAATAGAAGCAATAGAATCAAATCAGTTCACTTCATCGATTAAATTCTAAATATAAGGTGTACCGGAAAGTAATGATGTATTTGGCATTAAGTTCAAACTAATAATTTTCTATCATGTTTTGAATTGCAATAAAGAACGTGGCTAAGAATGGATTCATATAGATATCCGTTTATGTTATATTTTAGTGCAAGAATTGTATAGATATTTATTTTATTTATTAATTTTAAGAAGACAGGGATATGTGAAAGGAACTTATGAGGCTCCGAACTTCTATGCGTTATGATTTTTAGAAAGTATCATTGCCAACCTCCTGCATTACGAAAGTCACATGCATGCCGAATTTTGCATTACCAACGGCAGTAATTTTGGCTTAGCAAAAAATTGATTTACGGAAAAGTGACATTATATCTAGTCCCAGCTATGGAATTAAGTTAAGTAATTGAGGGGATGTGTTAGAACAGTAGTACTGGGAATCCACAGACTAACCAGAAAGCTGCTCATTCAGTTTCGACGTACCACTAAAGACCGCCATGTATATACGGTGCACGAACACATTAAATTAGTGGTTCTGAAAGTCCCCTCGGTGGTCACTAAACTTTCCGAGAAGTTCCAGTATTCAAAGGTCCCCCTACTTAACGGTGATTCTGACGGAGAATTTCAAGAGAACGCATGCAGCTCTCTAAACGGCACATTTGTTGTTGTGAGCTCTTCTTTCCTGGCAAACAAATGAAAAAGCTCAGTAACTGAGTGAAGTGATGATTATTGTAAAACATCAAATAGCCAAATTAATTTACATATATAAATGAAAGCATAAAATGTGTGTTTTTTAACTAGTATATTTAATTTAATATGAATAAAACATAATAATTTTACTGTATGATATGTTTAAAACTTATTACAGAGAAATTATTGAGCAATGAACATAACAGTCTGTTTTACAACCACGGTTACTTTTATGTTCTATTAGTGTTAGTTATCGGTATTAGTGTTAGTTATCAGTAGACTCATTATATTTAATGATGCATTCACACACATTTAACCCATCGCCTGTACTGCCCGAACTGAGTTCGGAAAACGGAAATGCACCCATTTGGGAATGCCCGACCTGAGATAATTTACAAAGAGAAAAATAAATCCATTTTTGTCACATTTTTCTCAAATATATTCCACAGGTAAGGGGTTAATGGTTAATATGTAAATTAGGGCAGATCACGGAACCATTTATAATATATAAAAATAAAACTACACCTTTAATAATAAAACAAGTGATAAAAACAATTTAATCAAATAATAAAATATGGAACTCAATAAAATGTTTGCTAGGTCAAACATAACTTATTTTAGTCTAAGATTTAATTAATTTTTCCAACGAATCTAAACAGTTCAACTATTTGTTGATTTAATTTAAAAATTGTTTTGTTCCTAAACACACAGTAAAATGAATGTCTTACAAATTTAGTTTCAGAAAGTGCCTTGTCATAGAAATATCAGGTGTGCAAACTCGGTCTGTACTACAAACAAACTTCGATCAATATTGATGAAAAGTTTAAAAATCTAACAACTACAAAAGCTTGTTAGCTTGGAGGACGGAATTCCATAACTAGAATTATACTGGAATTATCTACTGAAAAAGTTCACTAAAATTAAACAATATTCTAAAATGAAATTTGGAATATTTGGGTTATAAAATAATAGTATTAAGTTTATTCATTACTCCCAATGAATATAACTTGAAGGTAAAAATACACAAGCTATGGCCTACAAAAAATACAAATAGTACTGCTTTGGTAAAAACATAAAAAATAAAAAATAATAAGTCATAAAAGTAAAATGAAAAAATAAATATTGTGAATCTTTTCAAAATTTATTATATATTAATTAAAGGAGATATATATATTTAATTAAAAGAGATAATATTATTAATAATATTTAATTAAAAGATAATATTATTAATTATATTTAATTAAAAGAGATCTAGAAAATTAGTAGAAAAGCAAGATTAGTAAAATCTCTATTAATAACTATCATCAAATTTTATCAAAGAAAACCATATTTCATAATTGCACTAATAACCATTTAAAAAACTATAATATATCACACTGTATTTTATCAAAATAATATTGGTTTCTTTAAAGAAAAAGTCTAGTTTGTTAGAAAACATTTTCTGAACTATTGCTGCTTTATTCCATTCTCAGATTACGCAATAAAAATAGTCTAAGGCCTCTTCTGAAACCTTTTGCGAGCTTTATTCATTATTTCAATTTTCGGATTCTATGAGAGACGTAAAACTGCGTAGTAACAAATAGATCGCTTGTTTCTTTAGCAAACAATTCAAATAAATTGTGTTCTTCTATGAATAAATGAGATCCTTCGATAAAATACGTTATAAGTCATAACTACGCCAACTGCATTTACACACGTTCTATAAAATATATGTATAATATGTATACACATAAAAGATATTTTGCCAGTGTAAAGTGTTTTTATTTATTTATTTGTTTATTTATTTATTTAAACTATCAAATTTAAATCCTCTTCTTATATATACTAAGTTCATTTTGCAGTATTTGTAAGTTCAACTTCAGAATATTTGCAAAATAATACGATTTTGCAGAAAATATTTTTACTTAAAACGAAATTCAAATAAATCTCAAAAAAAGTCATTTAAAACTAATTACGCAACAAGCACAGCCCTATCGGATTTGATGGTTTATTTCCGAATCGTGTAAGATAAATTGTTTCAGCAACCAAATCATTGTTCTTAATTATTCTTGACTGACAGGTATTTGTATGGATTCCCCTTCATATTCTGTGGATCTATCCTCTAGATCTCCCGATCATTCTTCTTGTGGGGCTACTTCAAAAACACTCTTTACTCTAAAGATTTTTAAACGTTAGAACACCTTTACCAAGTCCTCTATATGTACACATGAGCATACATTTCTGTAGAGAGATGTAGATTGCAATTAGTGACTTAAAGCTTTAACCCATCGGTTGCGTCATGTTTTTGCTGTGAAAGGCAGCCAGCCATATGGATAATATTGCTATGTGCTCTGACCTCTGTTTACGAAAGTGCATTTTCATGCAACATTTAAAGAATACAGCTCTGTGACAGTTGCACTCTCTGATGTTCAATCTTGGGACTATTACTGCAAACTGGAATAGCCTATATATAATAACGCAAATTTAAATTACTTTAAATTTCACTTCTAAAATCACATTTTACTTCTACTTCTTTTCCTTGATTGTGGAATATGATTATATATTTTTATTATTTAGTGGCTAAAAATAATTGTGAGTGTAGCAGTAAATAGCACTCAAATGCCATATTGCGGTGTCTTACAGTCAGTAACAGCCAAAAACATATTAAAACTGATTTATAAATAACAAAAAATCAGGGTCAAATGTAATAAACCTGTATCGTTTTCAAAGTGCTCGAGTATTCTATTATTCTATTTGCTCTTAAACTTAATTTTAATTGAATGGCATATCTACATATAAGACAAATATGTAGGGAAGTCGGGGTACAGAGAAACAAAATTTACTGTTATTATTATTTTTTTCCCTGTTCACAAATTTGCATGTACAAAAATAAAATTCATGATCACATTTAACCTACACTTGTCCCCATCTAAATGAATTTTATGAGTTTGTAAGTAGTATTTTCATATTTAAAGTATAACATAAGGTAAATATATGCCAGTGTTCCATAATACTTCATATACCGGGGTACAATGAAACACTTCATAACACTTCACAAACACTATAATAATATGAGTCAAAATTCAATTTTTATCATATATGTTCTGTGTATATTTATAATAGACATTAGTGAGACATAAATGTGAGAGTTAAATGGGAAAAAAATATTTAATTTAACTATTGTAGCTTGATATGAAAACAATACTTTTATTAGAGGTTAGCCTATAGTTTTTCATTTTATGCTAAATTTACTTAAATATGACTTAAAAATTAACATTTCTGCTTTTCTTTCTGTACCACCTGAAAGAACAGGAGGTGGTACTTTTGATACAATTTGAGTTTTTAAAAAATATATACATTTACAAAAAACGCATAAATTTGAAGCTTGGACGCTGTCGTTTGACATATAGAATTTCGCATGTCGTTTGATTCAAATTTATTATTTCCTAAAACAGAGTACATTTGTGAACTTTTCGAATTACATTAGTAACTGGAATATACATTTGTATAATAGGTGTGAGTTAGAACTTTCTTTGACAAATCCTACTGATTTTAGATAGTATGTTTCATTGTACCCCAAATTCTTCTATTGCAAACAATTAGTAAATTAAGTACTAAAAGACAATCATTAACGAAAAAAAAAGAAAATAATTTGTCATAATCTGTACATGAACATATGTGTTCAATTATATTTTACTAATATGATCTTTTAGAATTAAGCATTAAAAATTACATTTACCACCATTTCATCCATGTACTACTTCAATATCACAGAATTATGCTTCATATTACCGAATTTAAGCCATGTTACGAAGGAAAAGGTTATTGTTAATTAACTTCCTATTAAATCTTATACCTAAGAAAATTCTTCTGCGTGTAGTGTATGTATAGGTACAAACTAAAACTACATTAACTTTATTTGGGAACATCCCTTGTTGAATTTCATTAAAGTATAAGTACGGGCTATTTTAAGAAACTATGTTTCAGAGGATAATTTTCTTTGCAGAGTTTATAACTATTTTGATGAAAGATTCGGTGTTATTAGCGTAATCGTTTTCCTTTATCGGTAATTGGAAGCTAACTTGTTTGAGAAAATATATCTTCTTTCTAGCAGCGTAATAAGGACCGAATAATTAAAAAGATAAATAATACATGTTTCATTTTAGATGAAATATTTTTTGCGAACACATTTAATAAAATGGCATATTCTGCGACTAACTTATGTAAAAACATTCTTTGAATATAAAATTATACTTATTTGTCATGCATTTTACTACTGAAGTTTCTACTTTGATAGGATTTAGAGTTTCTCATATTCACATTATCTCTCTCTCTCTCTCTTTTGCACCTTATATTTTATATTTTATTTTTGTCAATTTTATTAATAAAAAAATATCCGATATAAGAGAAATATATTCTGTAGAATAAAGCACATAAAAATAATTAAATTAGAAATTTTGTGCATTCAAGCATTGTGTCTTAATAACTTTTAAATTTATATAAATACATTTACTTTAGAATCTTATGCATCTCTCTTAATTAACTTATAATAACTATTTCTCTTTATAATATTTTCTTTGCTTTCAATTTAATAAATATATATACTTCATTTCCTTCATCTAGATTAACAAATATTGTTTTTACGCGAAGAAAACTTATAGTCAAAGGAAAATTTAAATTAATGTTGAAATTTGAGCAATTATCAAAATTATTGTTTATGAAAATATATTGAGTTTTTCTTTGATAAGGGCAGTCTAACGTTTAGTAATAAGGTTTTTGTATTGCCTATAATGGTTTTAGTTACACAATTTCATTTATGTTCATAAAATGTATTTCGAATTTGTACACTAAGGAAATTAAGGCATCATTCCATAACTGTGCGTGACATTTAATGAAAATTTTATCTTTTTGACCTTTAATATAGAGCATATTTGATAGAAAGTGTCTAAATGCAAAAAAGGACTAAGAATTCGTACTAGTTGATTCATCTAAGATCATTAAATCAACTTCTATCAGTTTTATAACTGATACTTCTATCAGTCATAATTATTAAAAATCACAGCGAGATGTTATTTAAAATATATTTATTTGCTTTTAAATACTCCATAACTCGTGATGAACAGAACGAAAGGAAATACAAAATGGAGTAAGCAGAGTATCAGGTTTGGTGTTTAGAATTTTAGTGTAGAGAAAATCAATGAATTTGTATGGTCATGTTTTTCTAGAATCTTACAAATCGCATCTGTCATGGAAAAAAAAAAGCTTGAGAGAAATTTTAGAATTTATATATTAATTGTAATTCGATGGCTTTAACAATACGAGCCAGAAAATTACTAGTTCAACAACTATTTTATTAAAGAAGCTAAAATATCAGTGCAAACCTTCGTGTATTCAGAAGATGAAGAGGTCGGAAGAGCATAAAGGACTCGAAGAGAAATGGGTAAGCAGTTTCATCCATGGAAATTTCCGAGTGCGACCTGACCGAAGCCGCAAAGGAGTTAAAGCTCAGAAAGATTAAAAGCGTTACAACCGATATGTTGAAATGGGAAATGAGCAATAACCACACTAACCCGTTCAAGAGCAATATCACATAAAGCAAGTTTTTCATATTCAGCGGTTTTGAAAATTTTGTCATTACAAAATCTCCTCCGTTAGTAAGTTCCCTGGAAATAAAAGTACGATAATTAATTTCTCTTGCAGAAACTTTAGCAGAATGAAAGTGTGTGATGGTTGACTTTTGCAAACCCTAGTAGCACAATTACTTCTAAGAACGGTCAAAGTACATTCAAAACACGATTTTTGACGTGACAAAACACGTGTTTTGAACGTCCTCTGAACTGGTTGTGCTACTAGGGAGTGTTGTTGAGTAAAGAAAAAACTTTTATCTGACCGATACATTCAGCTACCACTATTGTAGTACACGATCTGAAATAAATACACGCACGTTTTCATAGACACCTTTGAATACTCGGAAGACTACTCTATGGTGAGGCTGTTTGTAACATCATTCCTTTTCTTTAAATCTCGCCCAAAAGGACCCGTAACTTGTTCAGTTAACTCTATACCAACAGTACTATAATAGGTATACCAACATGCTTTTGAATTTTAATATAAAAAAACTGACGTAAAATGGCTGTTTTTATTTACAATTTTTATGCAAGGATGTAAGCTACCGCTCACTGGTCGGCGGGGTATCAAATCTTGGAACAATGTTTTTCAGATAGAACAATAGACTTGCATTTCTAATAGAATGACCAAAAGGCCCCATTTTCTCAATTCCTGAGTTTTTTTTTTTCTTAATTTAGGGATTACCTAAAATAGTATATGATTGACATGTTCAAATTATTTCAGCCTAAAAAAAAACGGTGCGATTTAGGGATAAAAGCAGATATGCCGCAAGCTTCCGTTGAAAAATGTCTATAAAAGATGCATTTACTATTCAATTAGAGTAGCTGTCACATTGAACCACATTTGTAAATAATAATAAATACCGATCATTAAAATAAGCTATTATGTATTGTTTCATTTTGCAAATATTTATTTATTTCCTATGGGAAAGATGGGTAGATAGGCTCACTTTTTGCAGTTTTATAAATAACTCGACTCGTAACACTACTATTTAAATAAAATTAGCAGCCTATAAATTGGTCGTTGTCTTATACTCAAGTTAGCATAAAAAATCAGGAAACATTTTTCGATATTTCCTGTGTTGTTACGGGTGTTCGTTCGGGTACTCATTAGCCTATTGCACGGTATAAGGGAAAAATTCTTTACACATGAAATTGTATTTTCCAACACACTTTCTCTGTTGCATCGACAGGAGGTAGATGTGTAAGACTTAGCACTAGATCATTTATAGGATGAACGTGGATATCGCTGTTCTTCGTGAATATAAAAGTAATTTTTATTTTTATCTTTCTGTTTGTTTGTGTTTGTTTTTATTAGTGGAAGACAAACGCCTTATCTGTTTCATTTCAGCCTCGCTATTATGATCAGTATCTTCTGTATTCTTTCTATAAAATATTTCAAAGAACTGTTGCCCAAAATATTAACAAGGGTATGATCATCGATCTCAAATTCACCGATCTTAAGAATTTTACTGATCAGTATACTTTTCTTTATTGAGATGTCGCTTCCCTTATCCAATTCCGCATAATCATTGTTAAGGGACTCTCTTCCTGAAGAATCATAAAATATTTTCTTTTTGCATTTTTTTGATAGAATGATGTGTACCCGTGCTTCGTTATGAAACTGCAAAGCGCATTCACAAAATCTACGTAGAAAAGAATCAGAAACAAGTACGGCCGATTGCATATATTTACTCAAGAACTTTACACCATTTCTCAGTACTGCATAAATTTAACAGAACAGTCATATTAATTTTGGGGTTGCCAACTGAACAACTAAAACTTTAGAAAAATAAATAAAGCGATGATGGAACTCGTGAACAACGCGTCTGGACTGTATCTCCTTTGTTGAGTTTCTTTTTGTATGTAAATTTATTTTATGCTTTCCATTTAAGGTATGGCATTTTTCTCAGGATTATCCATGTAGACAACCGATCTTCTTTGAATGTTCAAGAGTAACAGGTCTAATTTCTTGTGGAGTAACTATTCTTATCGCAACTGGGCCTGCGTCATTAATTGCTTCCGGTGAAATTTGTACAGACAATGTCAAATGTTCTTTGTAAAATCCTTACTTCCTAGGTCATAACAATTCCGTTGACGATTATCATTTAGGCTTAGATTATATACAGGGCCAATTAGGCCTTGTTGCGTTCGAGGACCATCATGTACGGGTACAGGATCGAAGTCAGCATCTGGAAATACATTTCAGCTTAATATATAAATGCATCTGTATTTATATTCCGACTGGAGGGTTTTTTTTTGGCTTATGGCTTTGGGAAATGTGTATGACTTCATTGAGGGCAATAAATGAAATGTCATCGAGGTGATAGCACTTTTAATATTTCACATCCACTTGTCCGTTGATTGGTTAAATATAATATAACAGTGGCGAACAATTAGAAAATTATTGAGTAGGGCTAAATAGGGTATAGAGTAGAAAATATGTTACCGCTGGCCCTTTGTGAGACCCAAAGAAAGAACAACTTGTGATATAACATATCGTTGAAATAAAGCAATAATTTTGTATAGATGTAAAAATTATTGTCTAACAAATCAGTCAAAACCCGAATAAATCGGGTATTCCCTAGTTAATTCGGGTTTTGCCTAGCGCTGGCAGTTAAAACGTGTTTTTCCTAGTTAAATCGGTTTTGACAGATATCGGGTTCCCACTGTCACATATACATATTTGTACATGTAAAATCCCGACCCACACTGCCGGTATGCTGTAAACTACTAGCTAAAATTACAATTATATTAAATCTTATAAATACATATCATACTTTATAAATTTTACATCAAGAAACAAAATCGCACTTTACTTCATATTTTTTCACCATCACATTATAAGAATATTCTTTTTCTTTAAACACTGCGTTAATATCACTGTATGCATAACTAGATCGCGAAATCTTTCCCTTTTTGCAACATCTTTTGTTTGCCGAGTGGATATAACGATTCATTAAACTCTAATCCTCATTACCTAAAACTGCTCCTTACCACTATGTTCTTTCTTTCCAACCTCGCTAATGCTTACCGTCAGATCACCGTGTGAGGAGGAAAAAGACAATTTCCCTCGGAATCTTAAAGAGAAGATAGTTGAGCTTAATGACGTCCTACTTATCAGTCTTAGAACGATAATTTTATTTCCGTGACAGCAAAGTGTGTGTAGCGGAGACTCTCCTTTGAAGGAAAATGGGTGTTTGAGGTTCTTTAAATTTCCGCGTTTGCGTTTAGTAGATTTGTCTAGGAAAAAAAAAAGAGCAAAACTGCCGGGTAATTGTTATTTATAAATTTCTTTTAAAGATTTCTGCAGAGACGCAAAAATGTATCTTTTTTTTTTTTTTTTTTTTTTAATGGAACGACTTCATTTTAAACAATTAACTTTATCGTTTTGCGAGTTATATCCAGTAGACTGTTAATAGAAATATAGCAGTTGAAAAGAATAAAGTCTCTTTTTTCTTATAAGTGATTAGTTATCATGTGGTTAGAAACAATACTTAAGGGTTTCATTACTTTGTTAAGGGCGAGATTCAAGTGAAACGCGCGCGATCGAGTTCGAATCGAACGTTTTTCAGTCCCCAGTTCCCATTTCAGTCCCCAGAGTGCTTCCAATGAACAAACCTATCGCGCTGTCACGTGATCAAAACACGATTGGTTAATTTCAGTTGAATAAGAAACATTGATAAATTTCGAAGTTTCCCCTGTTCGACGCGGAAAACGTTCGAATTGTGTTTCACTTGAATCTCGCCCTAAATGTTGCTTATTTCAGTCATTCAAGTATTGGATTGACTTAAGATTTAAAGTAATCGTTTAAAATATCTCTCAAGTAACTCAAAAATAACATGTATTTTGCTAAAATTGAAATGTGAATAGCAGTTTTTCAAATGGCTGGTCAATTATTCTCTCTTGATTTACAAACCACTCTTGCAGTGCTTATATGCTTCGTAATAGGAAGATGTGTATTTTAGGTTTGGGTGAGAAGAGATACTTATTTTATGGATAATGTCCTTTTATCTATTCTTCAATGAAGGAGCAGTATTGATAAAGGGGTTAACAAAGTGCTGGAGTTTTCCGTCTTATCAAGCAATTAGAAGCCATTGATTAATTACATAAGGATTCCGATGGGAAGAAGTGCTCTCTAAATTTCTACATGCCCTTATCTCGGAGGAGGAAGGGTAAAAGCCATTCTTACGTAATAATTTATAAGTGGAAATTTGCGATTTCTAACATAGAGTGATGAATATTTAAGAGCTAAGCGTTAGGAAAAACAACTCTAAAATATATTTTCCTTTTTTAATGTCCATATTTATGTACACATATTTTTATTTTGAAAATTCTTATTGCATATTAAGTTTAATGTGTCAATTTTTATACATTTTTATGTTTATAATAAAAATTATACCACGTTCCATTCGTATATTAATCTTACTTTAATTATTGAAAAAAAATCCTCTTACTATATCAGCTAAAATCTTACATAAGAAGGGGGAGTGGGAGTCCGAGAATTCTTATGTGCTCTTACATGGTGGGTGGTAAAGGTGGGGGGAGGGCAAAAATGACAAAAATTGTCCTTACGTAATTAATAAATGACCCCTTTGCTAAAATATGCTTTTCTGGAAATGCCATAAATTTCTGGGCTGTGATCTCTTACTTTATACTGTCAAGCAAGAAATATTGCCTTTCATTTATTTTTTAGTAACCAGTAATTACAAACATTAAAAAAATCTCCATCGACTTTTGCTATTACAATTTAAATACTGATTAATTATATTGACATAGTCTAAATACGTTATTGTATCTGATCCATGTCATATTCACAGGACTAAAGTGGCATGCTCATAGAAATACTTAAAAAAACTGTTGTTTAAATGCAAAATTAATTAAAAATTTTGTAAGTAGCACACATAAATAAAAGATACTGAAACACGATTGATTAAGGTCACACAAAAGGCCCATTTTTCCTCGGCTTTAAAAAGAAACATTAAAAAGAAAGATAAGAATCGAAATAAATAAAAAATAAATAAATAAAATTTTAGAAACATATAATTGTAATAATAATAATAATAATAATAAATTAGTGAAGAAAAAGGGTTAGAACAATATGGAAAAATGATTCATAAGAAAATCTCAGCTTTTTCTTATTATTATCCATGCAGTAAAATGCACACAAACAGACAAAAGAAAAGAAAAAAAAGAGGAAGAAAGTAAACAGAGACTTAGAACAACTGTTTTCAAACCGCATTTATGAAAGGAATGGAAGAACCGTTGTTCACAAGAAGCCTGAAATTCTGGGAATTGATAAAATATACCAATAAGTTTAGGTGGGACGAAGACTAAGGATTTCTCAATATCTTAGCTTTGAAAAACTAAATAATTAAATAAATAAAACTTTTACAATAATGAACAATAGAAATTTTGGAGGGATCTTGTTTAAAATCATATCTTTCATGATTTTTTCATTTTACCCGAAATTAACAAAGAGTACAGAGTGTCCCAAAAAAGTGGTATTCTTTATCTATTAGAGATAAGTGGGTAATGTGAATTGAAAGAATGTTGAAAATAAGAATTTGTAGAGTTCAAAATAAGAAAAAACATAAATCAAAAATTCCTCTCATTCATTTTCAAAAATTTGCATACGAACCCCGTAGAAAGGATTCTCAATAAGTAAAATGTGCCAAATCACCTATTGAGGTGATGTAAAAAGAATTGATAATTATATCCTGAAAAGTGACAGAGATATGACGATAAGCATTTGCTGAGTAAAACCACTTTTCAATGTCTTTCGTTAGGGAAAATATCACATCGGATGACCACGTTTCAAGCAGCGCACAAAACTTAAGATAAAGCAAGCATTTTTATGCACTCTAACATTAAGCTGTTACATTCGAATTGATGTATAGCCCCTGACAGTCTTTGTTTAAAGATATCGCTCGGGCATTTTATGATATAAGGTGGAATTTTATACATCACCTCATAGTGCATGGGGAGCATTTTAGTAATTGAGAATTTTTTATACGGGGGTGGTATACAGATTTAAAATGCGTAACTTTTTAAAATTACTTACAGGAATTTCTTCTTATCGCAGTCTTTTTTCCTATCTTATTTGGAACATATTTTAAATTTACACAACCCTCTTATCTCTAATAGTTATAGAATTAAAGCGTGTTACCATCTGTTTAAGACATCCTGTATCGTAAACAACACAGCTGTTTTCGGGAGAAATAGAAGCTTTGATAAAAAACATTTTAAATTCTGTAAATTTCTTTTAATTTGCTTACTGTATTGTATACTGAACAAAATAAATAAATAAATAAAAAGTAAAAAAAAATCAGTACTATATCAAACTTTTCGTCTCAGAAAATACGCAGACTTATAAAAGTGACAGAGAATATTTTTGCATAAGCTGTTATTTAAATTCTTTCGCATACAAGATTCTAGACTCTTGTCTAGACTTTATGTGATTTATTAGACAAAAAGCGAGTAAACAGAATTGTTTATATGAAAAATAAATCTTAGGCTATGAAAAGTAAATTTTAATGAAACTTATAGAATTTTTAAATCTTATTGAAAAAATGCAAAACATTTTTTGAAACTTAACATGTAGTAAATTACTTTACATATCGGGATGAAAAACACTTAAACCAACGATTAAATACTAAAATTGAATAATGCAAACCACAGCCGTTCCAAACTACTGAGTGATTTCACGTAGACTATTTTTCAATTTTAAATTGAAGAATATTAGTAATAATAATAATAAAATTTACCGAATAATAGTACATGTTTTCAGTTAACCATGGATTTATTTGCAAATTAAGGACGGTTCGAAACAGTTTTAAACGTTATCATTACTATTTTTGCTCTCTAAAATTTATTAATACATTTGTAAAAATATTTTAGTTATTAGTTTTAGTAGTAGCTAGCAACTTGCTAGTTTTGGACTGTCATCATATCAGGATTTTCGATAGCATACCAGTACTCTAGTTATGCTAGGGAGACATACATTTGCCTTTATTAGAACCAGTGTGGTTTAATTCCTTTCCAACAATCATCTTGATTTATGTATGAATATTAGTTTTAAAAATTTTAGCTAAAATTTTAAGTAGAGCCTTGAAAAAAAAAACAATATATATTAAATCGACCTTTCTTTTAAGTGATCAATGACACGTGCAGTATTTGAGACATATGCACTAACTTTAACAATTTTCCTTTATTGCCCAATGAATCGACGCATTTTGGCTAAATCAAGTTAAACGAATATATCTATTATATAAATGAGAAAGTTTGTTTGTTTTTGTTTGTCCGGGAACTCCTTCAACACCATTTTACCGATCGCCTTGAAATTTTGCATATATATATGTAAAACGACATAGAATAGTCCGCGGTCGAATTTAAAATTCAAAAAACTCAATCGCACCACCTTCTTTCCGATTTTTTTTGATAATTTTCACCTTAAAAAAGAGTTTTCAGTTTTCGATTGTCTAAAATAATGATTATGTGGTTTACCATCTATATGATGGGGATAGACATAATTGTATACAAAATGGTATAGCATAAATGAAATGACGTCATTTTGATGTCACGAGTCTAAAAACGCATTAGAAATTTTAATATTGTGTAAAAAAAACATGTGATATACCATCGATATGCTGGCGATTGACTTAATTGTAAACGAAGTAGCATATCATAAATGAAATGACGTTATTTTGATGCCACGAATTAAAAAATTCATTAGAAATTCTAATTAGGTTACCAAGCTTTGACAAAATATTACACCACGAGCGAAATATTAAACTCTTAGATTACCATATGCTGTAGAAAAGTAAAATAACGTGAGTTTTCTTTCACTAATTCATGTTGAATATCGCACATGAGAACGACACCATTTTGACGTCATGAGTTTAATAAGGAGTTAGAAATCTAATTTGGTCAACAGGCTTTAGGGATGGACGCGAGGCGCGAGAATTCTCGCATTGTCTCGCGTTCTCGCATTGTCTCGCGAGACGAGACAGGCATTTTTTTGCGAGACGAGACGCGAGACGAGAAAGAAAATATTTTGCGGGACGAGACGCGAGACGAGACAGAGTCTTGTCTCGCGCGAGATTTCTCGCGAGAATTCTCGCATTTTTTTCCGTCTCGCATAAATACGATCTGAAAAGCGACAATTTGCCTGAAGCCTCTACCGTTTAACTTGCGTCTCCTTCGTTTTCGGTCCTGGTATACTATCAGCACTCTACAATACGCACAAACACGTAACATTTAAAATTAGAACAGACGAGAGATATACAAAACACACAAAGGAGAGGATAAAGAAAGAGGCGGAAAAAAAAAGAAAACAGAGAAGAGTTGAAAGAAAAATAATAAGTAAATAGGAAAGGCGGTACGGTATGTTCAAATCTGACCACTTTTAGACGGGGCCCGGGGCATTAAGTTTGGGGCCCCCCTTACTATCCCCTTTTTTACGCATTAAGCCCCTTTACTGAGCCCCCCTTTTTTAAGCATTTTAACCCAGTTTTGACCGCTGTTGTACTCGAAAATTGCATTTCAGTTAACTGTAGTTTTTGTACTTTAATCAAATCGTATTTATCACCCCAAAAAAATATCTCTAACTTGATCTAGTGATAGACAATTAGGTAATACCTATATTATAGAGGAAATTCAGTTTTTTCCCCACAATTACTATTTCAGTACATATGAATTTATAATTTAGATAATCGGGATATATATGGGCCCCTTTTTCTTCAGGGGCACCGGACTACCGCCCCCCCTTGCCCCTGTGATAATCGGGTTTCGGGTATATCAGAGAGAGATTAGAAGTAGAGCAACTTGCATTCGCATTGATGCTTAGTCTGAGTAGGTTGAAATATGGTTGAATATCCTTGGTTGAAATATCCTTGTACCGATATTATCCTCAAACTTTCCCGCACGTTGCGGCGTGCGTAGGGGGGGGGGGGCGCCCACCCTGGTAACAACTTTCTAGGGGCGGTTAAATCCCTATTGTTGGCCTATTTTAAAGAGATTAAAATGACATTTTTTATTCTTATATATTAATATCGGACGGAAAGAAATGCAAGCAATTTTTTTAAAAACTATTTCTCTTTTCGTTTATATTATCATGTTTTCCCTTCCTTCGGCTTGCAAAACTTTTATAAATTTTTTTCCTCCCCATCATTTTATCTTGCAGTTGGGTTCCTATTCTAAAATTATCTTCGCCTGTTAGATGTCTTTTCATTTTTTTAAAAAATCCACACTGGATATACATTAGGGGGATTATGGTTTAATTTTTCTGTAAACAGGGCGACCATAACGACTGTAGTACTATCGCTAAAAATTATTGTGGAAAAGTACAAACGGATAGTCGTCAACAAATTAACTGTTCAGTAATTTAAAATATAAACAAAAAATAAGACGTCTATTAACCAACTGAGATACTATAATGAAATCTAAAAATGCACACACGGTAATGTTATTGGAAATATTAGGCAAATAATTATAATTATCGTTAATATAATCTTGTTTTCATTAATATAAAAATTACACATATTTTAGAGACTTGAAATTGACGTTAAAGTAAATAGTAGAGATTTAATAAAGACTAAAAGTGTTCTGTTTATAATTTTTCAAGGGTTATCTTACAACCAACTGAACGATAAGTAATTCTAATTTGTGTTAATATATCCCGCAGTAATTTCAACAGAGGAGATTACTTGAACTTAAAAAAAAAAATCTGTTTTGTCTCATGCAGATATGATTTTAGTAAAATATTCGCTACTTCTCGTATGAAGAGCGGGTGCGCAGCTATTTTAAAACAAACGGTTGTCCATTTCATGTAGTGTCTGAGGTATTTAATGCTACAACTTGAACAGTATGATGTAGAACTACAGTATGATGTAGAAATAACACATTTTGAAAGTCGGGAGTTCTCTGCAAACCGCTAAGCTTTTCACTTTTCTGATCGCGAATGACACTGACGTAGTTTTTTGAGTCATTATATTGCAATGATGCCAGGTTAATACTCATGACGCAAACTTTACATCAAGAGTCAAATAATTTTGCTTTTATTTTAGATTCCACATCACTGGAATTAATTGAAATTACTCATGTTAGGAAAATTTTCGTTTACTACAGTGCGAAGAACGGGCACGCAGCTAGTAAATAAAAATAAATACTATATTTTCGGTGTGACATTATATATACGGATTAAATCTCAATTTCTTTTACTTCAAATGCCGATATATGCTGATATAGTTATTAATATATCTACTAATGTGGCTATATGTAAGTAATTGTTATTATTAATATTAATTTTCAATAAAATCCCAATAATAAGTTAGTATAAAATGGTAACGAAATCGCAGTCCTTAATTTTGCGAGACTCGCGAGACGTCTCGCGTCTCGCGCGAGACGAGACAGCAATTTCTTTGCGAGACGCGAGACGAGACACAGTGTTTGCGAGACGAGACGAGACGCGAGACGAGACAGAGGTTTACCACTGCGAGACGAGACGAGACAGCCCCAATTCTCGTCTCGCACGTCTCGCGTCCATCCCTAACAGGCTTTGACGTAAAAATTTATTATTACAAAAAATTGAAAAGTGTTTAGGTTAAGGCATGACCTACCCTTTGCGATTTTTGAACACTATGATTATTCAGCAACCATAATAACGAAAGAAAGCTTGCATTTTTTTAAAATATAGGAAACTAGCTGCTACCCGCGACTTCGTCCGCGTCGGCTTTAGAATTAGGTCCCGACAGAAATGTAGCATGTGTGAATAACAAATATTGTTGCGACAAAAGGAACTGCATTTAAATATTATTTGCTATTTACTTGTTTCAAATGAAGTATAATGCATGTTAGTATACTTCATTTAAAATAAGAGAATATGCACAGAGTTACTAAATTTAGATTTTTTTCAGGCATTTGGCGAATAGAGACAGTTATGACAGTATTTGCGAACTGTTTTGTAAAAGAAATATTTATGCTATATGCATGAATTTTAGTCTATGTTAATCAGGAATAGAGCAGCTTTCTATTAGTGAAAAAGTTTGAGAATCGGTTCTGTAGTTACAGAGATACCCAGAGAGCGTAATGTATTAGAATTATTTTGAGTGTTCCTGTAAAGGAACTATTTATGCTACATGCATGAATTTTAGCCTATAATACTCAAGAATAGTGTAGCTTACTATCAGTAAAAAATGTTTAGGAATCGGTTCAGTACTTACAGAGATGCACATAGAGCGTAATGTAATTCTTATTAGCATCCCTGTAAAGAATTATCTGTAATATATGCATTAAAGGTATCCTATAACACTTAGGATGCCACCAGTGTCTAAGAAGTTCTCCTCTCAAAACTGCAAGGGGGGAGGTGCCAGATTCAAACCCTGGTCGCGCCTGTCGACCTAGCCGCTCCCAGTTTTCCGTGTTTTTCTAAAAAACCTCGCATAAATACGGGCTAGGATCCTTTAGAAAATCCCCCACAGAGGATTTTTCCATATAGGCCTAGGACCGTAGTGCAGTCAATCGGTCTTAATCCAAAAACAAACAATGATACTCTGGAATAATGTAACTTTTAATCAGTGAAAAAAGTTTTATAATCGGTTTAGTAGCTACAAAATTTCCATAGAGCGCAATGCATTAGAATTATTTTGAGTGTCTTTGTAAAAGAATTACAAGAACTATTTTCATTACAAATTTTTTCAAATCCGTTCAACCATTTTTGTGTGATTCAGTCAAAAACATCCAAACACACAAACGTAAACATTTATATTATTGGTAGGATTTGGAAATTTATGAACTTTAAGAAACACATCTGGATTTTTCTTGGTACTTACGTATTATCCCAGCGGTCATTCCCGCCAAACTGTTTTACCGTCAAATGGGTTGCCAAACTGTTGGAAATCGTATTCAAAACCATTAATAATTTCATGTGCCCGCCATTTATCTCGGCAAAAAATCGCTCGTCTTGGCGGACCGCCGGGATAATACGTAAGTACACTTTTCTTTATTTATATATTTAACTAGCTGAAGTACCCGTTCTTCGCACGGGAATGAATAGACTTTTTGATATTAATATTTGTTGTGATTACTATTTATTGTAATAAAGAGATATAGCAAAATGGATATCGCGTTATATTGTGTTCAATAATCATGCATACTGAATTTCAAGGCAATCGTTTTTACGGTGCAGAAAGCGATGCGGCGTAGCACAATCTAGTGGCGAGTTTTAGCAAAACGGATGCGGCAAAAATATTCTTCGCATTCAGATATCGATGTATACGAATTTTCATGACGATCGGCTGAATAGTCTTGAAGTTCATGTGTTGACGCGACATCTAGTGTCAAGTTATAGGAAAATGGATCGTGCCAAACTCTTCCCCGTGTTCAAATATCTATGTATACCTATTTTCATAGCGATTATTCGCACAGTCAAGAAGTGATACACTGCAGGGCCATCTAGTGGTTAATTAAAGTAATGATTTGCTACAGCGCCGTCATGTGGCAAGTTATAGCAAAATGGATAACGCCAAAATATTCTCATTGTTCAAATAGCTATGTATACTGATTTTCATAGCCACCGTTTGAATGGTCAAAAATTTGGCCTGCTGCAGCGTCATCTAGTGGCGAGTTAAAATAATAATGCATTGCAGTGCCATCTAGTGGTGAGTAACATCAAAAGTAACGCAGTTAGAATATATTCTTCGTTCTCAAATGTGTAAGTATAAAAAATTTTATGCCGATCAGTCGAACGGTATAGAAGTTGATGCGTTGCAGCGCTATTTAGCGGTAAGTTACAGCAAATGGATAGTGAAAAATATTCTCCGTGTTCTAATATTCGCGTGTACCAAATTTCATCGAAATTTGTTGGACGATATTCGCATAGCAAACGGCTAAACGGAATAGAATTCGACGTTCTGCTGCGCCACCTAGTGAAAAGTTAGAGGAAAACGGATAGCATAAAAACCTTCTCCATGATAAAAGACTTAGGTGAACCAAATTTCATGGTGATCGGTGAAACGGTGCTGGAGTTTTTCAACCTCCTACACACATACCAACATTCATTTTTATCTATAACCAGTCTTATTATACGTATATACCAGTCTCAAGTAAAATCCAGTTTCAAATCTAAGCCTCGCCAAAGTGCCAGCATACGCCATTTTGCAAGAGTTTTTTCAGGGAATCATTCGAAGCATTGACTTAGCAGCAATCAAAATGGGAAATGGTTCGACCGCCAGGCATTTATTTGAAAAGTGGAATCCCTTAATACAGCCGCATTTTTTAAATTATCAACTATAACATGTTTTATTCATCGTTACCTCGATGTACTAAATGCGAAGATTTCAATTTTCTGAAATTTGGCGGATTTCCCCCAAGTTAAATCAATGTACTCAATTGGCGAGAATTCTGAAGCTACATCGCTTGAAATGCCCTAATAACTGCATTATTTCTGCACGGATAGTTAAAATTTAATGCTGTATTCTAAGAAAACCTATACACTTGTTTTCAAAAATGCTATTCCCTTAAGCTCTCAGTAAATTGAGCCAAAAAGCCTAAAACTGTGCAAACCGCTAGAACTCACACTCTAAAAATCGGCCTATCAGACATTTTATTTTTCGCCAAACTAAAAAAAATTACATATTAGTCTCGGATATCTTCGATCCTCATTGTTTTGCGTATAAAACATTTCATTCCTGCTCTCATTTCTTATGCGCACACGATATTATAATTAAAAAAAATAACCTAAAAAAATAAACTAAAAAAATCATTATTATTCTTTTATTTTTACTTTAAGAATTTAAAACATTTTATTCGGCAAAATCGCCACACATGGCAACCAAGATGCTTATTTCACACACTTTTTTCACTACAGGGGTTAATATTACGTAAAGCTTTCTGCGTGGAGAACATAAAAAATCTCTTAAATTCCGGGAACGGAAATTAAGGGAACCCTTCAGGAGGAAAACGTTTTTAAGTGGAGTTTCAAAGTTTTAAAGTGGACTATCATTTATTCTATATTATTTTACATATCTGTGTAAAATTTCAGGCTGACAGGTCCATTTTTGTGGAATTGTATACTACCCAAATCAACAAATTGACAAACAGAATTTCATTTTTATTTATAAGATAACCTACGCTTGTTTTTAAAAATACCCTCTCATTAAATTGCGCCAAGCGCTAGAATCATAGAAAATCTGACACACTTTCAGATTTTTAAATACGCACTAAAGTGCTATATATAAAAAGAGTTATAATCCATGGGTCTTCCCTATTTTCGTTCCTTCTTTCATTAAGTTGGAAAGTGTATCATTATTCATGAGTGTGATTAAACAAAATTAAAATTGATATTTCTAACATCCTTTTTTCTGGATGTAATACATTAGATGCAGAAAAGCTGCTCTGAAAAATGCACAATTCCAACTGAATGAAAATTTCAAAAACTTATACGCAGGTGTATTCATAACCCAAATAGCAGACGATTAAATTACGATAAATAGCGCCAAGCGTTAGAATCCTCCTCAAAATCGCGAGAATGCTGAAGATAGATCGCTTGAAATCCCTTAATAACTGCATTATTTTCGCAGGGATCATTAAAATTTAACGCTGTATTCTAATAAAACCTTTGTACTTGTTTTCAAAAATCCGTTTCCTTAAGCTCTCAGTAAATTCGCCAAGCCGGAAACTGTGCAAACCGCTAGAACTCACTTTCTCGGCATTTGAGCCATTTTATTTTTTCGCCAAACTAAAAAATTTTAACATATTAGCCTCGGAAATCTTCAATTCTTATTGTTTTGCGTATAAAACATTTCATTCCTGCTCCGATTTCCCATGCACACGATATTATAATTAAAAAAAATATAACCTTACGAATATAAACTAACAAAAAAAAATCATTATTATTCTTTTATTTTTACTTTGAGAATTTAAAACATCTTATTCGGCAAAATCGCCACACATGGCAACCACGATCCTTATTTCACACTTTTTTCACTACAGGGGTTACAATTACGGAAAGCTTTTTGCGTGGAGAACATAAAAAATCTCTTAAATTCCGGGAACGGGTGGACTTTCAAAGTTTTAAAGTGGACTATGATTTATTCTATATTATTTTACATATCTGTGCAAAATTTCAGGCTGATAGGTCCATTTTTGTGGATTTGTATACAACTCAAATCCACAAACAAACAAATAAACAAACAAACAAACAAACAAACAAACAGAATTTCATTTTTATTTATAAGATTTGGCGTAAAATCAACATAATTTCCATGTTTTTCAAATGCATGTGATTTTGCAAATAGAATTTCTGCTTTATTTCAAAAGCATAAATCATTTTGTGCGGGCGATAAAACGGCTTTTAATTAATACTTTGAAAAGTAGTTAAAATTTCAAAATTTTGAGCCTCAGGTGCACTTTACCGAAGTTATGGGCTCAATCATGCTCAAATTTTCAAAGCTCTGCTTTCTGTAGATTTGTCTGAAGAACATTCATTTTTATTATTACAGATAGATAGATTTGGTATAAAACTAGCTTAATTTCCGTGGTATTTAATGTTTTTCAGATGCACGCGCGCTTATTTATTGAAGTAATAGCATTCTTGTTAGCTCAAAACATGAATCATTTGATACGGGCGAAACTCGCCAACCATGGCAATGTAAAAACGGTTTTTAATTAATAATTTAAAAAGTAATTAAAAATCTAAAATTCTAATCAGCCTATAACCAACTCCTTTGTCCCCTCAATATCTAAACCAAAATGCATCCTAATCGATTCAGCGGTTTAGGCGTGAAAGCGTCATAAACAAACAAACAAACTCACTTTCGCATTTATAATATTAGTTAGGATTCAAAACTCGTCACAAGATGGAAAATACTTATTAACATAGTACATAGTATTAGCTATCGGTTTGACGACTTTCGTCGTATGTATTCCCCAAAACAGCCCAAAATGTCGGCACGTTCTGACGACTTTTGGCTGTATATATATATATATATATATATATATATATATATATGTAAAATAATATAGAATAAATCGTAGTCCACTTTAAAACTTTGAAAGTCCACCCGTTTCCGGAATTTAAGAGATTTTTTATGCTCTCCACGCAAAAAGCTTTCCGTAATTGTAACCCCTGTAGTAAAAAAAAGTGTGAAATAAGGATCGTGGTTGCCATGTGTGGCGATTTTGCCGAATAAAGTGTTTTAAATTCTCAAAGTAAAAAATAAAAGAATAATAATGAATTTTTTTTTGTTAGTTTATATTCGTAAGGTTATTTTTTTTTTAATTATAATATCGTGTGCATGGGAAATCAGAGCAGGAATAAAATGTTTTATATGCAAAACAATAAGAATTGAAGATTTCCGAGGCTAATGTGTAAAATGTTTTAGTTTGGCGAAAAAATAAAGTGGCTGAAATATCGATTTTGAGTAAGTGAGTTCTAGCGGTTTGCACAGTTTTAGGCTTGGCGCAATTTATTGAGAGCTTAAGGAAATAGATTTTTGAAAACAAGTGCAAAGGTTTTATTAGAATACAGCGTTAAATTTTAATGATCCTTGAAGAAATAATGCAGTTATTAAGGGATTTTAAGTGACCTAACTTCAGAATTCTCGCCGATTGAGTACATTGATTTAAGTTGGGGGAATTCCGCCAAATTTCAGAAAATTGAAATCTTCTCATTTAGTACATCGGAGTAACTATGAATAAAACACATTATAGTTGATAATTTTAAAAAATTCGGATGCATTAAGGGATTCTACTTTTCAAATAAATGCCTGCTCTACTTTTTGGCAGTCGAACCATTTCCCATTTTGATTGCTGCTAAGTCAATGCTTCGAATAATTCCCTGAAAAAACTCTTGCAAAATGGCGTATGTTGGCACTTTGCCGAGGCTTAGATTTTATTTAACACTGGTATATATAATAACACTGGTTATAGATAAAAATGAATGTTGGTATGTGTGTTTGAGGTTTAAAAACTCCAGCACCGTTTGACCGACCACCATGGAATTTTGTTGACCTAAAGTCTATTATCATGAAGAAGGTTTTTATGCTATCCGTTTTCCTATAACTTGCTGCTAGATGGTGCTGCAGAACGCCGAATTCTATTTCGTTTAAGCACTTGCTGTGAAAATACCGGTCAACTGATTTTGATGACAGTTGGTAGACATGGATATATGAACATAGAGAATATTTTTATGCTATCCGTTTTGCTTTAACTTGCCGCTAAATGACGCTGCAAGTTATAGCAAAAACATCAACTCCTATACCGTTCGACCGACCGGCATAAAAATTTTTATTCTTACACATTTGAGCACGAAGAATATATTCTAACTGCGTTCCTTTTGATGTTACTCACCACTAGATGACACTGCAATGCATTATTATTTTAACTCACCACTAGATGACGCTGCAGCAGGCCAAATTCTTGACCATTCAAACGGTCGCTATGAAAATCAGTATACATAGCTATTTGAACAATGAGAATATTTTGGCGTTATCCTTTTTCCTATAACTCGCCACTTGACGGCGCTGTAGCAAATCATTACTTTAATTAACCACTAGATGGCCCTGCAGTGTATCACTTCTTGACTGTGCGAATGATCTCTATGAAAATAGGTATACATAGATATTTGAACACGGGGAAGAGTTTGGCACTATCCATTTTCCCATAAGTTACCACTAGATGTCGCGTCAACACATGAACTTCAGGACTGTCCCGCCGATCGCCATGAAAATTCGTATACATCGATATCTGAATGCGAAGCATATTTTCGCCGTATCCGTTTTGCTAAAACTCGCCACTAGATTGCGCTACGCCGCATTGCCTTCTGCACCGTACAAACGATTGCCTTGCAATTCGGTATGCATGATTATTGGACACAATATAACGCGATATCTATTTTGCTATATCTGTTTATTACAATGAATAGTAATCACCACAAATCGTCCATTCATTCCCGTGCGAAGAACGGGTACTTCAGCTAGTATTAGATAAAAATCTGTTGCAAGTGAGAGGTTTTTGAACGTCGTAAGTTTCAGTATTACTTCGTTTGAAAGCTACTGCTCGAAATAACCAGACACAACTACCCGGGTCAGAACGTTACGTCATAAATTAAAAATTGCATGAAATTATTAAACTCTGCAGCACACTTTAAACCGTCCTATTCGCAATTTTGCGTGATTCTAAATAAATCCTCAAGATTACACAGTTTGATGTTTTTCACGAGACTGAACTATGCAGGTTTTAAATATTTAGAATTTAAACAGCTTGGATGCTTTCCACCACGGCGAGATGAAATATTTTGCAGTGCTACAAGAATTTGACAAAAATTATGCATAAAAATATATGGAGAGATGTTTTAATGGCAACCATTATAAAAAATGTTTAACGTTTATGCTAATGCATAAATTGCAAAGAATCACTAAAAAGCAACCATCGGTTTCAAGCAACCATCGGTTTCGAGTAGAAAAGCAACCATCGGTTTCAAATATCTAAGCTGTTTCTTTAAATTGAGAATTAAAGAGAATGAAGCGAAGATTATGATAATAATATAAGTAATAGGTAGTATTAGTAGATTTGTTAGGGATTAAATCACAGTATACCACGTTAATGAATATTTAGTGAAATTAAAACTATTCTATTCATCACTTTTTAATGGTCGTCTTTCAACTAAGTAAACTATAATCCTACATTGTGTTCATATATCTCGCGATAGTTTTAACAGAATCGACTACCTGGACTTTTTTGGGGGATTTTCTTACAATCATATTTTAGGAAAATATTCCTTCCCAACCGTGCGAAGAAAGGGCATGCAGTAAGTAATAAAAATGTAATAAAAATTCAAAAATTCAACATGATGAAAAATAAATGTATCCATTAAAAACATATGCAGTGTGCCTGCTAAAGCCCGTTATCTCCTTAATAATAAGAGAACGGCAAGAGCTATAGTCATAAAAGTAGGGTCTAGCTAGGTATAGTAAGATTGTCTTGCAAGAAAACTATTTCAGCTCCACCTGTCAGCTTAATTTGAAGTTATCGTTCTTATCTCAAAAATGGTATGATATACAGGGAAAGAGTCAATCAAAAATTTGTTCATCATCACCTTTTTACTAAGAAAATACATTTTGTGCATATTAATGTTACAAATTGAAGGCGTAAAATGCAAGACCTAAAACGTATTTCTGATTCTTTCGCCAGCGTATCCCCAGATATATTGTACAACTTGCAGGGATAATTAATTGTAGACCAACGTCCAGATATCGATTGTTTCTGACGGAAAACACCTTTATCCTAAAAGATGATTAAAATCAGGTAAGTGCTGTTGTGGAAAATTCGACCAAACAAATGTGGTTTTTGTGTTTTTCATCCGAAGAATATTGTGCGATTTAGTAAGCGATATTTTCAAATTAAGATGCATTTTTTTTTCTAAATTGGTGGTGCGGAAGAACTTTATCAGCGCTTTTTTTCTCGTATATCGTACTGTTTTTGAGATAACACCGCTAACTCCAAATTTAGCCATCAGGTGTCACCGACAGCGTTTTTTTGCGTAGCGCATAACAACTTTAATACCCAGACCCCACTTTTATAGCTATTCCTCTTCGCGGTCAGAATATTTTGAGGGTGACAACGAACTTTAGCAGGCACATTATAAGTTATGTAGTAATAATATATATAAATACTTATAATAATAAAATTAATAATTATAAATATAATATTTAATGCGTACACAATAAACAGGTCGTAAAACTTTATTTTTGACAATTATACATTGAAATCACTATAGCATTGGTATAGCATAAAGTACACTTCGATTACTTTACTTTGTACTTTAGTGTACTTTATAAACAATTAATAAATTTGTTTATAAAGTACATTTCGATTCACGGATTAGTTTTCATTTTGTATTTATTTTCATAAAAGTATACACAAACACCGATACCTATGCACTGTGATTGTTGTTTTACACCTTTAAATTCATTTTATAAAACACATTTATAGATATTTTAATTTCCTCTTCACCAATGTCTGCGAAAATATGGTTAACCTACTGCTCTGTAAGAGAACTTCAAGCTTTTAAGAGATGCATTAGATAATGTTAAGGTTATTACACAATACAATTTTAAAAATGCACGTAAATATAAACATGGTTGAGTTACATAACAAAATGGAAAACGTGACATTTTAAATTCTCTCTGATAAAGCACATACTAATACTGTGCGCTTTAAAAAATTGCAAATACGACATTTCAACGCCATGATGATTAAAACCTTATCTAAAAAGATACATCTCTTAAATTCGGAGGAATATTATTTCTGTTTAATCACTTGATCTACTTCTTCTGGAAGTGAGTTCCATTTAAAACTGAAAACTATGAGAAATGCAATTTCAGCATTACGTGATCAACGGTAGAATTAACTGAAACTTCCCAGTTCCTTTACAGTAATTATCTGATTTATCCAGGTGGAGAATAAATCTAGAATCCGAGAGCTTATGCCCCAGAAAGGTTATTGCAATAAAATACACATTTTGTTTTTTTTTGTCCTTGCTAAAAGATTGTTATAATTTCAAAAAACTTCTGAATATAAAGTTGAGAAATAGTGAACAAGAATACCTCTGTAAAACCAGAAAGGATGAAGAATTGTTCATTGGAGTCACATCGAGATACTGAGAAATGAATTTTAAAGAATCGTATAAGAACTAACGCATAATACAGGGTGATATGTCAAAAATGTAAAGGTTGGTAAAGGGGGGCCAAAACGGTTCAGATCCCCATAGCAAAGTGGGGTTGAAAATGTCGTCTTCATGTACCTGTTAATAATCACTTTGAAAGAAGTGCTTAAGTAATAGTGAACTTTCCGACCATCGTTTCTCAAAAACGAACGCATTTTTTACCGAAATCACTAACCTAGAACTGATAGTTAACAAATTCTACTTGGTTTCATTGATGAAAGTCTCCGCGAAAAGCTCACTGTTTATGAAACTTGGTTAAAAATTTTGACCAACACTTCTTCCAAAGCGATTACTAACTTGTCCATGAAGATGAAATTTCTGACCCCACATTTCTATGTTATTCTGAACCGGTCCTCTGTACCACCCTTAATATTTTCGACACGAAGTTTAGGACTAGCCTGTATATTATCATGACAATTTCGAAGTACAAGTGGGGTTTCACCCAAAATATCGTCATGGCTTTTAGATAAATTAATAATTTAGGTAAAAAGTTTTAAAAGCATTGCAAGAGGTTAAGGGATGATGAAAGGTGAGATGAGTATGACAATGGGGCATAATTTGTTTTCCTTTCTTCGATGTATTAATATTCTTGTCTCAGTGTGAAGTGTCTGCTTTTGCCTGACTGGTATCTGGATGGGAGCCCCCATCCAGATGTCCTTGCCCTTTTTACTTCCTTGTACGTAGTATAAGGAAGTAATGTGATCCCGAAAAATTTTGGGGGCCAAATTTCGACATAAAAACCGATTTTGACTACCTCTAAATTTAATTAAAAAAAAAATTTCGATGCATCTCATCGTAGGCTAGCATGCACGATCATATTAACGCGTCTGCAACTCATTTTGACCAGTGGCGAGTCTACTGTGGCCAGTTTTTCCATGCCGTCTGTACGTACGTACGTACGTATGTATGTAACTCGCATATCTCAAAAACTATTGGTCGTAGAATGTTGAGATCTGATATTTAGGATTGTTCTATGATCTAGTTGTGCACCTCCCCTTTTGGTGGCAATCGAATGGATAGTTTATGTACAGGACCGCCCAAAAGATTCGAAATACATTACGCTCTATGGGCCGAAATTCATTAAACTCGCCTAACTCAAAAGCTATTAGGCGTAGAATGTCGAAACTTCATATTTTGGATAGTTGTAACATCTAGTTGTGCACCTCCCCTTTTGGTTCCATTCGACTAGATAGTTTATCTACAGGACTGCCCAAAACATTCGAAATACATTACCCTCAATGGGCCGAAATTCATTAAACTCGCATATCTCAAAAACTGTTAGGCGTTGAATGTTGAAACTTTATATTTAGGATTGTTGTAACATCTAGTTGTGCACCTCCCCTTTCGGTTCCATTCGACTGAATAGTTTATCTACAGGACCGCCCAAAAGATTCGAAATACATTACGCTCTATGGGCCGAAATTCATCAAAGCGTTTTTTAGAGGTATTGGGCTATTTCAAACGACTCAGAAGTGATATATGCTGTAAAGAGTTAGAAAATGAATTTCTCCATTAATAAAAGTGTCTTTTTCATTTATAGTTCTGCTACAGGAACACTCAAAAGATTTCCAATACATTACGGTCAATAGCAATTTTAGGGGCATTCATCCATTTCAAGCACAATACCGTCCTACCACATAAGTTAGGTAATGGTCCGACCACGGTCACGTGCCTCCCTCAAGAACTATGCCAAAAGTCGCCAAGCTTGGCGACTTTTGGCGTATGTGTGTGCATATTTAACTCTCAAATCTCAAAAACTATTATGAAATTTCATATATAAGAATGTTGTAACATCTAGTTGTGCATCCCGATTTTTGGTTCCAATCTACTGGAGAGTTTATTTACAGGACCACCGAAAAGAATTTCAGTACCTTAATGTCTATGGACATCTTCAATATAATACAACTGTAGACAGTCATTGTTTGGTACATGCCCAAAATCTCGCCGTCTGTCCTCGACCTTGGCGAGTTTTGGCGAAATATCGCCAAATTTGGCGATAGTCAGTCATTTGGTCCATGCCCAAAGTATCGCCATTTGTCATCGTTCTTGGCGAGTTTTGGCGAAATATCGCCAAATTTGGCGATAATCTGTCATTGTTTGGTTCATGCTTAAAATCTCGCCAAATGTCGTCGACATTGACGAGTTTCGCCGAAATATCGCCAAATTTGGCGCCAAAAATTATTTCCTATTTTGTATAACTCTAAAACTTTAACCCGTAGATTTTTTAACTTTATATTTAGAACTATTGCAATACCTAACTGTTTTCAATATCTTTTTTGACAGCAATCGACTGAGAATTTATTTACATGGTGAGCCATTGAGGTGTATAGATGCATTCAATTCATTGAAAGTCTGTCGTCAATGACTACTTTGGCTATCCCCAAAATCTCGCTGACTATCTCAAGTTTGTCGGCTTTTGGTGAAATATCGCCAAATAAAGTGTCAGAAGGAAATCTTTCGAATTGAACTCAGCTTGGCGATATCGAAATATTTGGCTAGAAATCGCTAAACCTTACTATTATTGATATTTTATCTCTTTCAAACAAATAAATTTACAGGAAGTCCGTCGAAAATATTTTTGATCTAATGGACGTGCAAGGAAGTCATGTGTTGGACACATCAGATTTTTTATCTAGTTTTTACCTCTCTACAATATGCTTTTATCTTTTTACTTCCTTGTACGTAGTATAAGGAAGTAATGTGATCCCGAAAAATTTTGGGGGCCAAATTTCGACAAAAAAACCGATTTTGACTACCTCTAAATTGAATTAAAATTTTTTTTTCGATGCATCTCATCGTAGGCTATCATGCACGATCATATTAACGCGTCTGCAACTCATTTTGACCAGCGGCGAGTCCATTGTGGCCAGTTTTTCCATGCCGTCTGTACGTACGTACGTACGTATGTATGTAACTCGCATATCTCAAAAACTATTGGTCGTAGAATGTTGAGATTTGATATTTAGGATTGTTCTATGATCTAGTTGTGCACCTCCCCTTTTGGTGACAATCGAATGGATAGTTTATGTACAGGACCGCCCAAAAGATTCGAAATACATTACGCTCTATGGGCCGAAATTCATTAAACTCGCCTAACTCAAAAGCTATTAAGCGTAGAATGTCGAAACTTCATATTTTGGATATTTGTAACATCTAGTTGTGCACCTCCCCTTTCGGTTCCATTCGACTGGATAGTTTATCTACAGGACCGCCCAAAAGATTCGAAATACATTACGCTCTATGGGCCGAAATTCATCAAAGCGTTTTTTAGAGGTATTGGGCTATTTCAAACGACACAGAAGTGATATATGCTGTAAAGAGTTAGAAAATGAATTTCTCCATTAAAAAAAGTGTCTTTATCATTTATAGTTCAGCTACAGGAACACTCAAAAGATTTCCAATACATTACGGTCAATGGCAATTTTAGGGGCATTCATCCATTTCAAGCACAATGCCGTCCTACCACATAAGTTAGGTAATGGTCCGACCACGGTCACGTGACTCCCTCAAGAACTATCCAAAAGTCGCCAAGCTTGGCGACTTTTGGTGTACGTGTGTGCATATTTAACTCTCAAATCTCAAAAAATATTATGAAATTTCATATATAAGATTGTTGTAACATCTAGTTGTGCATCTCGATTTTTGGTTCCAATCTACTGGAGAGTTTATTTACTGAACCACCGAAAAGAATTTCAGTACTTTAATGTCTATGGACATCTTCAATATAATACAACTGTAGACGGTCATTGTTTGGTACATGCCCAAAATCTCGCCGTCTGTCCTCGGCCTTGGCGAGTTTTGGCGAAATATCGCCAAATTTGGCGATATTCAGTTATTTGGTCCATGCCCAAAGTATCGCCATTTGATATCGTTCTTGGCGAGTTTTGGCGAAATATCGCCATATTTGGCGATAATCCGGCATTGTTTGGTTCATGCTTAAAATCTCGCCAAATGTCGTAGAAATTGACGAGTTTCGCCGAAATATCGCCAAATTAGGCGCCAAAAATTATTTCGTATTTTGTATAACTGTAAAACTTTAACCCGTAGAATTTTGAACTTTTGTATTTAGAACTATTGTAATATCTAACTGTTTTCAATATCTTTTTTGACAGCAATCGACTGAGAATTTATTTACAGGGTTTGCCAAATGACTTTAAATACATTGAGGTGTATGAATGCATTCAATTCATTGAAAGCCTGTGGTCAATGACTACTTTGGCTATCCCCAAAATCTCGCAGACTATCTCGAGTTTGTCGGCTTTTGGTGAAATATCGCCAAATAAAGTGTCAGAAGGAAATCTTTCAAATTGAACTCAGCTTGGCGATATCGAAATATTTGGCTAGAAATCGCTAAATCTTTATTGATATTTTATCTCTTTCAAACAAATAAGTTTAGAGGAAGTGCGTCGAAAATATTTTTGTTCTAATAGACGTGCAAGGAAGTCATGTGTTGGACACATCAGATTTTTTTAATTTATGGTTTTTGTCTTTACTAGTTTTAGGCAACACCTTTTTACCTGGAAAAACCTCGTTATTTATATTTTTACACATAGTCTGGCGCAACATGTCCTTTTTGTACCTTGTGCCATTAAACAACAACCAACCAACCAATCAATCGAAGTACAACTGCAGTTGAACTCGCAAACAGTGATAATTCTCTTATAACATAAGAATGTTCTGCGTTGATGTCCTTAGACGCCAGTGTTTCATAATCTGGCTTAATATGCATCTTAGTGATAGAATTAGAAACCTTCTAGTTTGACTTTATAATTAACTTATTAATCTTTTCCAATAATGTAGAATTCTGTGAGAGGCCCGTTTTTTTCTGTTTTGACTCTACGTACTTTATTTACTGTAAATAACCATAAATTGCCAGAAAAGGACATATGTCGTTTGACATGTCACGTTTCGTGTTGATGAGATAATCTTAGCATGTACATACTAGAGATAAAGGCAAGACAAATACATTTAACATCATACTACAACAGAAAATAACTATTAAAATTCCCTTTTAGAGACCTGAATTTACAGCATTTAGAAAAAAAAACTATTGTATTAAATTGGGGATTATAATATATAAAACCGCGATTGTAAGTATTGAAAAAATATAGTTAATATTTTTTGTGGAAGCAAAATATCTTACGATGCATTTCAACAAATTTGATACATGCTGAAAAGTCACCTGTTACAAATTGCAATGAAAATTAACAGCTTTTCCAGTTTTCAATAAAAACCAATATGCTGTCTCCTATATCACGTATACCACCTCAATATAGCTCTCCGTCTTCTCTGCAGACTCCATAATCTGGGCACTTTATGTTTCGTGACTCTCTGATACATTATCATGCAATGATTAATCATTTTATTATTTATCATTAGTGGGAGTCCAGGAGTCATTTGGATTTACATTCTGTTTGCTACAGCTAATTGTCTCTGTTCTGATTGTCTTTTATTTATTATTATTTTTTTTTTTGTACTCAACTTCTGCTGTATTTGTCTTTTAATCTGTAGTATTCGAAAAAATAATATTATAAAATAATTTCACCTGGTTTATTATGCTGTAATTTTAATTTATATCTTAATATAAACTTTGATATATAATTGAATTATAGATATATTCAATGGTTTCATATTTAATATAGGCAAATGTGTCACACTCCTTAATTAAAATTACTAAAACTCCAGAAAAATATAACAGGATTACACTGATCAGCCTTCAGTTACTTTTAGCATTGCACACAACAAAACACACAAGAAAATAGCAGTATTAGAATAAATAAATTATATTTGTTTGTTTTCATTATTGAAAAAAAAATTCTACAGTGAAATAATTTGTTACGAGTACTAACAGCTCTAGCAGATTAAACAATGAAAAACACTTATTGAGATTGTAATTTTTTTTGTTTCTTTTTTAGCGAAAAATATTATTATTATTTTTCTGATGGAAGCAAAATTTTAAAAAGAGTAAATAACACAATTCTTTCAATAAAGAATTAACTTGAATAATTTAAAATCATGCTAGTTATGTTATCCTTGAGTTATTGATCGAAATTTCAAATAAGCGTATTTGAAGAATCTTAACTCTGCGCCAGGTAAAGTCTCAAATAATTAAAGATTACTACTAATCCTTTTACTTTGAGCATTTACGTTTAGGATGAATAATACATTACAAATAAATTATTCCAGGCTAAGTAGCACGGAAAAGAATTCCAAATCCTTTTGAAACGTACGTAAATTTTGCATAAGTGATAGAAATATGATTTCCTACAGAATTAAATGGCCAATGTATTTCTAGACTTTGATGTTTAACATGCCCGTGTAATCTCCGGACTTCGTGAGCGATTCAGAATTAAATTTTGTGTGCATAATTAATGTGTGTTGGTTTAAAATATAGTTCGAGTTAGTTTTATAAACATTTCTCAAAGCTTTTATTCTGGAAAGTTGGGAGCATGGGATAAGTGTTGTTTTTTAAATTCAAATAAAATATTTTATATATTATGCCTTATCTATATTGACTTTTGGTTTAAATAATAATAATTAAAAGATAATAATAAAACAATTTCCAAATACAGCTTTTTAAAACTTTATAATGCTTTCCATTAAAAATATATTTATTATTTTATAATTTCTCAATTGTTCCAATTAAAGTTCCCACTATTCAGCGTGTATTTTTGTATATTTGTGCACTAGAATACTTACATAGAAGTAGTAAATAATACAGATCTTTAAAATACTTATATTTATAATGTAACTAATTAATTTTATATGAATGTAACTGCATTATATTTCTACTTTCATTAATATGTTGATTATTAGTTAAATATAACACATAGATGTAATAAATATTTAGCAACCCGACCCGGCGTGCACAGGTGTACATTATAAAAAAAAAAGATGAAAAAATGTGAAGTTATTGCTTTTGATTAATGAAGATTTGAAGTTCTTCATATACCGGGTGATCCAAAAGGCTGGGCAAACTTTAAAAATTAATAATTCGAAAACGAATCAAGATAGAGAGATCCGGTTTGCACCAAACGGATGGTAAAGAAACCGGGCTTTGTGTGGCGACGAAACAAAAACAGCTCTGTTAGCGAACAACGGATGGTGCTATAGAGTTTTCTTGCACCAAAAGATGATTTACAAATGAAAAAAAAAATGTTGTCAACTTACAAGTCAGCTTAATTACAGTTAATTGGTACTACAGTAAATTTTCAATGTGCTGCCCATCATTCAGAAGTAGAGTTGTGAGACGAGTCACCACACCGTTCGCAGCATTTAGTAGCATTTCTTGCGTTACGGCAGACACATTTTGGCGGATGGCATCTTTCAGTGCTGCTAGTGATGCCGGTTGGTCGCGGTACACTTTTAACTTCAAGGATCCCCACAGCCAAAAGTCACAGGGTGTAAGATCGGGAGAACTTGGAGGCCATGATTGATTAAAGCAGCGACTGATAATGCGATCCTCCCCAAATGTTGAACGTAGCAGATGTTGCACAAGCAGAGCAATATGAGGTGTTGCTCCATCTTGCATGAAGGTGACTGTTTGAAGTGCCTGTCGCGCTTGCAGTTCAGGGATAATGTTGTTCTGTAACAGTGCTGCATATCGCTGACCAGTGACAGAAACTGTTTTGAAACCCGTCTGTGTGACTTCCTCGAAAAAAAATGGACCAATTATGAAATCAGCAGTGAAGCCACACCAAACTGTCACTTAGGCTATTACAAGGGTACCTCAACAAATGCATGTGGAATTTCTGTGGTCCATACTCGAAAATTGTGGGTGTTAACAGCGCCAGAAAGTGTAAAATGCGCCTCATCTGTCCAAAGCACAGTGTGAAGCCAGTCGTGCTGCTCTTCCATTTTATTGAATACCCAATTGGCAAAATCTCGACGGTTATGTTACAACTTATAGGGATAGTGTTTCAGAGTTATTCGCAGTGCTCTCCACACACTTCCGTACGACACTCCTGTCTGTCTCGAAACTTCTCGGGCACTGCTCTCCCCATGTGCAGAAATCGCCGACATGGATTGCACCGTCTGCTCCACTGTCGTGACAACAACAGCGGCTGTTGAGGGACGACCAGACCACTTGCACGTGACACCAAAGATCCGGTAGATTCAAATTTCTTCATCATTTTGATCAATGCAGAAGGCGTTATTGGTCCTTTTCTGCCTCGCTTGCCCTTCATGTAGCGATATGCTCGCAATGCCGCTCTGGCAATTTCCGCATTCTTATAATAAAGTTTGACTTAGAAGGCTTTCTCAACTATGGACAGCATTTCCATGCGTATAAGCTTCGACTACCATTACCTGCTCCAGTTGCTCCATTTTATATCGCTTGTCGCTTTGCATAATCCTATATCAGAAATCCGACAGCGCCATCTGTTCGACACCAAGAGAACTATTTTCGTTTCGTTGCCACACAAAACCTGGTTTCTTTTCCATCCGTTTGGTGCTAACCGTATCTTTGTATCTTGATTCGTTTTCGAATTATCAATTTTTAAATTTTGTCCTGACTTCTGGATCCCCCGGTAGTGAGCAAGTTGACAAGGAATGTTTTCCTGTACCTCCAGGAGCATCATGAAAATAAAATTTTCCTTTCTTCCTGTCAATTGCTGTTATAACGCACCGCATACTTTTTTTTGGATCGATGTTCATCTTGAGCTACAACTTGTATCAGTTTGGATTGATCATAGGAAATTTTTCTTGTGTATTCGGCGTTAGTTAATTCAGGGTCATTAAATTTGTAGGCATCGGCTGTCCAAAATCCGTGATGGATTTACCTGAAAATTCTCCTGCTACTATATTTGATTCTAACAAGGCTTGGTAAAACATGTTTTGATCATACTGGACCTCATCTGACATTAACTCCGGCAGTCGTCAACAGTATATGTTTGGCCATATTTTGACGATACTTGTTCGGGAGATACAGTATCGGTCACTTGACGAAACGCTATAATAATGACAGACAAATATCTGAATGACCTCGATGAACTGCAAATAGCACCTTCGTTAATCTGCTGTTCCATTTAGAATCGTCTTCCAAGAGACCCATCGCTTTGCATGCTGCTTTGTAAGTATTATAAGTTACGCCTTGTATTGTCCTGAGGTGTGCGTAAGATGATTGGTCTTTACAATGTGAAATTGCATTTTAATTGAAAAAATTCACTGTTGTTGGGATGAACTACACAGATCCTCCCAAGAGCATCACTTTTTTTTATCTCCACAAGAACCTTCAACTGGAGTCCCTTGTTTTCTCCGTTGAAAGGTTTTACAGTCTTATGCCACGTATAATAGCTTGGAACTTTGTCATATATAAGGTTTTAGTGAAATATTCTTGTGCATACAACTTCAGTACAGTATTATCACTTTGGGGACTGTTGTACCTCGAGGATTTGTAACAACGTTGCCAATGTTGCTTTCATAAATAAACCCTCTGAACATTCTCTAAATGAACGGCGAGACGGGTTGCAGGTGCCTGGTGATATACGTTTAATGATAAAATCCTCCTCACTGCTTCGTAGCTGCAGGTGTAACAACCATATTGATATTTCTCTCCTTTTTTATTGTATACTCAATGTAGCTTGATCGGTCTCGGGCCCCTTTATTAATTTATTGAGTGACGTGTTATACGGATTTGATAGAACTACACAGACGATCCCCTTTCTCTCTGTCATCTATGTCTGCCAATGTCACGACAGTCACGAACTTCGCGTTCGAAAGGTTCCCTACTTGTACTCAAATTATTACTTTCTCTTGTATTAGATAGCCTAATTTCTCGTTTTTCGGTTTCATCATTAAGACGTAAACGTTTTCTACTCGCATCTCTGGTACTACGACCAGTATTTGACCGATTTCTTCGTGGCATATTTGAATGGGGAAATAAGCATAAGTTTCTGCAGAAAAACAATTTAAAGTAAAAATCTCAACAAAATAATGAAAGAGTCTGCAACTCTTCCCATAATGCATATCTGCAACTCTTCCCATACGTAGGTACTATTTAAAAAGGAAAATAAAAACAGGATTTATTTCTTCTAAAAATAATATCGACTGAAATCCAAAAATAAATTAACACTTATGTCAAGAGCCAATCAATAAACTTATGTATTTTATGAAAATTGCCACTACAAATGACAAAAAAGGTAGCCTTAAAGCAACTGACCAAGCACTCGCTTAATATAGACAAGATTTCCTCACTTCAGGATTCCGATTTGCTATGAAAAACCTCCCAGGTCTCACCGAAAAGGGGATCAATCAATCTTGTTAATTTCAGAGATATTCCAAGCTAACCGAAATCGGATAAGATACGAAATAATTTTTCACGTGGCGTAATGTTTCAGGCAGGGATTATTAATTTAAATTGATGTTTAAAGCAATTTATTTAACTTGTGAAAATAGTTCCTCACTTTAATATTAGTACCAGGTTACCGAGCCATGCTCAGAATCTAAAGGCTCCTTAAGTGTAAAATAATGAATACGTAAATGCCTTGGCACGTATCAATAATCTTCATGGTTGCTAAAGATTTTCATCGCTGTCGGATCACTCATACATTATCAGGTAAGCTTTGGTCGGCATTCAATGTTACAATGGCATATACTTTGTTTTGAAGAGGGATGCTAAATATTCGATGGTCGGTGCCATCAGAGTTGAGCAAAATGTAGTTTAGCGTAAGGTGCCTCCTTTCCTTCTGTAGCAGATCAGCGAGGGTATCAGCGAAGATCTTGGGCGATGCATTCACTAACAGCGTCTTCATTACTTCAGAAATATATCTTTCCATATTGAGGACGTTCAAATTCAGCATCAAGAATTTGAGTTGGTTGAACTGTCAGATGAATGAGTCTATAAAAAAAAAAAATCATCAAGTCCTACACTGTTCGCAACGTAGCAGTACACACCAAAATCGTTAATACGTTCACTCGTCATATACTGTGAACAAAGCCATTGTAAAGCATGCTTTCAAATTTCGAATTCTTTGAAATGTGGGTGACATCGAAGAAACAACCACACCCATTCATTAGGAAATTCGGAATGTCCTACATCAATCTTACAGTCCCCAAAATGGTTTCGGTTAATTTTTGTTTTTACTCTTCAGAAAAATGCAAAGCTCCAGGGTGAATGCAATCCATGTTAAAAAGTTTTAAACTATGATAATAAGTACCCACATTTGTGGCAGCTTTGTAGATACTTAGACTGTTTACCCGAAGTATTTGTCGGCGTCTAGCTGTTCCATGTCGTTCTCCTTCCAAATACTAATCATCTGTTTCATCTGCTTGTGTTTGAACTGCACGTTCACACATTTGGGCTAAGTGCTGCTGTCGGTGATCATATGTTTCCACAGCTCATTTTTGAGCTACACTTTCATGCATTTACGTCTTTATAATACATCTATGATGATAATTCTTTACGATTGAAATTGTAAATTTCTCTATAGTGCTTCAATTCAAACATAAATTACTTATTTTTTTCTAATTCAAAGAAAATACATCATGCATAAACAAATTCTTCAAACGTAAATTCAATCTTATAGATATACTAGTTGAAGTACCCGTTCTTCGCACGGGAATGAATGGACTTTTTGATATTACGATTTGTGGTGATTACTATTCATTGTAATAAAGAGATATAGCAAAATGGATATCGCATTATATTGTGTTCAATAACCATGCATACCGAATTTCAAGGCAATCGTTTATACGGCGCAGAAGGCTATGCGGCGTAGCGCAATCTAGTGGCGAGTTTTAGCAAAACGGATACGGCGAAAATATTCTTCGCATTCAGATATCGATGAATACAAAATTTCAGGACGATCGGCTGGACAGCCCTGAAGTTCATGTGTTGACTCGACATCTAACGCGAAATTCTTCCCCGTGTTCAAATATCTACGTATACCTATCAGTTGCACAGTCAAGAAGTGATACACTGCAGCGCCATCTAGTGGTTAATTAAAGTAATGATTTGCTACAGTGCCGTCAAGTGGCGAGTTATAGCAAAATGGATAACGCCAAAATATTCTCATTGTTCAAATAGCTATGTATACTGATTTTCATAGCGACCGTTTGAATGGTGTTATAATTTTATTTATTTGTTATAATTTAGTGGGGGAGGATATTGTTAAGATTTATTTATAAGGGGAGCCAATGATCACTATAATGGTTAGTACGAATTTTGCGCTGTGCATATGAGAGAAATATTAAATCTTACCTGAAATGTATCCACATAAGGATACCGCTAAATCCTGAAATTTAGTTTACTCAAATAATAACTATATTTTTTCAGACATGTCTTTATTTATTTGTATATTATATTCATTGCACATACAGTTTATCAACACATCCTAAATATGTCATTCAATAATAATTAATACTTCATGATCAATTATTTCAGAGAATTATATTAAAATATCGGGTACCCTTCAATTTTGGATATTAACAAATTTATTTCAAAAAGTATTTTTACTTATGAAAGTATTTATCTAGAAAATTCTTCAAACGATTAAATCCCTTTCGTACTATAATCATTTAAACATTAATTATACCAATACAATCCACTTAAAAAATTATTTCAAAAACACTAAAATACTTTTTATATACATAATAGGGTAAAAATAAATTTATCATACCATGTTGGGGCAGATGTAGTAATACCTCTCGAGTTCACAATTTTTCCCGCATCACTTTTACAAATTTTCGAAGTTCATAATTCTAAAGTTTCACTAGTTTCGCTATACATTGTCACTCAGTCCACAATATTACGGTGTCTCACAAAGTCTGTGATATTTTATATACTATCGCCAAGTCCACGAAATTGCGATAATTTCGCGTTCCTCTCATAGTTCATAGTTCACGATATTGCGATGGCCTAGCGTTCTTCCAGCGTTCTTCTGATAGTTCATTTCTCTAATTTTGATTTCGTATACAGTTGGTGCACCACAAAATTCTTCATCAGCTGGAACAGTTCGATCTTATAAGAAATGATTTTTGTAATCAACGAAATTCTTAGACGAAAGAATTTTCAAAATCTTCATCAGCAGGAATAGGCGATATTTCCTAAACGAGGGAATAGATGTATCTGCGGAACAGTTGATCTCAGACGAAATGATGACTATCAACGAAACTCTTATAACTTAGATGAAAGAATTTTCAAAATGTTCATCAGGAGGGATTTCCGAGTGGCAGGCATTAATTAGTCGAGTAGTAGCAGTCGGTAAGTTTTCTTTGAAAAATTTAGTAATTTTCAATATTGGGCAGAGATAGAAGTGGCAGGCATTAATTTCTTCAAACAGCGACGAAAACATCCAGCCGAAGGCATCGGTCGATTTCAGGAGAGTGAGACAGAGGTCTCAAACCCTTCAATCTTCCGAGAGGCCTGGCTTGCTTTTTTGAAATTTCAAATGCAACTGACAAAACCGTTACCGAAGTTCTATCGCTTGACTTACGCCAATTTGGCTAATTCTTATGTTTTTGGTACAAAGTCACAGTATCCACTGCATATTTTCAATTGTAGCCAACAGAGATAAAAATTCACATGGGGGTTCCCTTTTCCTTGTAAACCTGAAAATTATGAGTTTTTTGACTGTGTCTGGCGAAAAGATTATCCCTGCGAAACCGTCTGTGTCTGGCGAAAAGATTATCCTTGCATCGCCGTTACGTTGTTTACAGAAATATGATATCACCCAGTGTGGTCTGAAGATCCCTTCTCTGAAAATTCAATGTCTGTGCGGTCCCGGTGAATGCACTCTGGGAACTTGGGGGGAAAAAAATGTATTTCATACTTGAAGAATCTTAAAAACTTCGCATATACTTGTACTTTTTCCAGAGCATGATTGAAAAATGTTATGCCTTCGCATAACATCACCTCCCTCCGACGAGAAAAAAAATTACCATGATCAAGCCATTCGTAGAATATCACAAGCACATGATGTTTCTATAAAAAAGGATTTACTGTTTGTTGCCACCAACATGTATGATTTTGGACTAAGATATCAAATTATGCACAAAAAATAATAAAAAAATCACCTAATAATACTATACAGATTACCAGTGATCATATGCAAATATAGAATAACGCAGATAATATAACAAACAATGTAGCACACAATGTAATACTATTCAATATATAACATTCAATACATATACCATAACATTTAATATAAGACCATTTAAATTACATATTACGACACAAACTTTCTTTAAAACACATAACAAATTCATATTTTTACTTTAGAACACACGATCAAATGTTTCTTGTCTGCTCTCAGTTTCTCTTATCATTTATTAACTTTCAAAAATCCACTTAAATTTATTTATTCTCAATTTATTCAAATTCTTAAATTTTCTCATTATCATTTCTCATTCACTTATTAACATCATTTTATTTTCAAATTTCTTTATGCAATATGGGAATTATCAAATTTTACAAAAGCACCACAGGTCAAATTAACAGTCTATGAAATTAGATTTTAGATTTTTTTTTTTTAACAATTCTGAAGTTCTCCAACTGTAGGACCCGCCGTTCACAGTTAGACGTGTAATTAAACCTTAAGGCGCCATGAGTTTACCACACTTAAACTACGAAATTGTTAAACATAACCTCCATTTTCTTTTTCTTTTTCTTTTTTTTTTTTTTTTGATATGTCTTAAAAAATTTAAACATTTTGAGTACGACTGTTAAATTTTTATCTAATTTCAGAAAGAACTGTTTTTGAATCTGCCTACGAAGAAAGTTCATTATTTCTGATATTTGGTCTGAGAGACCTTTGTACAAAAATCTTACTAACGTGTACCTTTCTTTCCCTAGGTGCATCATCTTCCATTTTCTCTAGAATGAAATTATCGTTTCTTAGTATTTTCTTTATTTCCCAGGGCCCATTATATTTCTTTTGTAATGCTCCTGGTTCATTAAACTCTTCTAAATATACCTTATCACCTAATTTGATACTCGGTTTATTTCTACCCTTTGTGTATTTGCTATATATCTTGAAATACTCCTTCTCATTTTCCTCTATATCATTTTTCATCTCTTCAGCTATTAATTTAACCTTTTCAACATAGTCTTTAAATTCAAGTGTATATTGAGGATCATCGAAAGCATTCAATGGTAGATTTAATTTTCTACCAAAGAATATTTCTGCAGGTGTGTATTGTGTGACAATGTGTTTTGTATTGTTGTAGTGAAGTTTGAAAATTAGTAAGTTGTATGACCAATCAAAAATTCTGTCTGAAATTGCAGCTATACATTCTTTCAGGCAGCGATGGGCTCTTTCAATGGTCCCGTTAGATTGTGGGTAGTAAATAGATGATTTTCTGTGTTCAATATTTAGTTTTTTGAGGAAGTCTTCAAACTCATGAGAGCAAAAATTAGTCCCGTTGTCAGACAGTAAGATTTTAGGAATACCAAATCTAGAGAAATATTCATTAAGATGTTTAATAATATTTGCCGATGTAATGTTACTCAAAGGGATAGCTTCTAAATATCTAGAATAGTGATCAATTATTGTTAGGACGTAAAATTTGCCATCAATTGATCTAGGTAATTTCCCGACAATATCAATGGCTATAAATTCACCTGGAGCGAGATGACTTTTAGGAATAAGGTCATACTTAGTCTTTTTATACTTAGATTTATTTTCAAGGCATTTACTACAATTATCGCAAAAGTTTTTTGTGTCTAAATACATTCCTTACCAAAAAAAATTTTGTTTCAAACTTTCATACGTTTTTGATGTTCCAAAATGAGGAGTGTGAGCCAGTTGTAAGCAATTTTTTATTAATTATTTGGGAATAAGAATTCTGTTAACTAGGGACTTGTTTTTTCTAGCTTTAAGAGAGAGTTTAATTTTAACCATAACCAACTGTGAGTAAGAGTCAATAAAATATTGTTCTTTCGTTTTAGGATCATTATTATTAATTTTCTGTATAATTGATTTTATTTCTTCATCCTCTTTCTGTTTATCCAAGATATTACTTTGGCTTATGTTGTTATCAGTTTCAAAAATATTTAAATTGTTAACTTGAAAATCGTCTTGGGTCATTCTTGATAGAAAATCAGCTGGATTATTAAAACCAGGTATATGTTTCATTTCATAGTCAAATTGTTGCATGTAAAGTAACCATCTAGCTACTATATCAGGTTGTTTATCCAACTGAAGATGATAAGTCAATGGTTTGGCATCTGTTAACCCTCCAAGCGGCTGAGACGTAAAATCCCGTCATCTGTAAGAGTTGTTCAAAGCGGCTGAGACATAATTTTCTGCTCCCCTTTTTCTGCTTCGAAAGCGGCTGTGACATAAAATCCCGTTACTGCTTACCCCCACTCGCCAAAACACCTGTGACACTTAGATTAATGGATTGCAAAGGAGGGGAGAGCGCACAATGGCCAAGACACACCTCCGATACTTTAATTGTAGCTTTCAACACCCCACAAAATTATTTACAGATGTGGTGACCATACCTTTTCTAACTAAAGAAGAGAGAGGCCGAATGCTTTCGGTATTTTTTCAGATAAGTAATCTTTTGAACCGGAGTCCCTTCTAAGCATGGTTGGGCACGGGAAATAAGTTTGAATATTTCGTATTTTTCAAAGACCTCCAGGATACTTTTTCATTTATAATAACTTTAAATTTTTAATTAAAATAACAAATTTTGAGTAAATATTTTACTTCTTTCAAATGTTACTTGAAAAGGAAAAGGTGTTGCCTCGAATACAACAAAACAGTTGGCATATAAAAATAAAATATTTTATTAGAAGAGACCGATTTAACATATATGGGGTCTTGGGCACGCATGCTTACGGATGAAGAGGGGCTTTAAAGAAATGTAGTGCATATTATTATTTAAATTAATACAAATTTACATGTCATAAACCACTCCTGTATAAATATTAACTCTGTAATTATCCTATTATATAGTTACGCTGATACGTGACTCACTCGCTAACAAATCCGGTCCGGCCCCTTCCAAACAAAACTTTTACCGTCATTAATCCAAACAGATTAAAAAGTTACTGTGTAAAAATTTAATGAAATACGCACAGTTCATGCGATCGGCTTGAAAATTTTCATAATTATGTAAAAAAATATTTAAAAAAGATCTGCGCTATTTTAAAAATCTAAAAATCCACCCGTTCTCTCATTTTTAAGCAATTTTTTGCTATTTTCAGCTTCATTTTATTGCGCATTTAATCGCGTTAAGTTTCCAGTAAAATCAAAATCAAACGTCAATAACAGAGCTTGATCCGTGATTAAGTCCGTGATTAAATTACAAGACAGTCGGAACACGTACTCAACTTCCCTCACTATTTTTAGGAGAGTCCAATGTCACTTAGGTTAAATGTTTATCTTACATTTCATTGTTTACATCAATAATACTTACTATAAGGACGTTTTGGCAACCAACTATGTTTCCGGACTATTATTTTTCCCATTCCAATTTTAATGAACTAACGCATTATGTAGAAGCTGCCTGGTGTTATAAAATAAAGACAACTTCTACATAATGCGTTAGTTCATTAAAATTGGAATGATAAAAATAATATTCTTGAAACATAGTTAGAAGCCAAAACGTCTTTATAGTATTTTTCATGTAAACAATGAAATGTAAGGTAAATATTTAAGCAAAGTGACACTGGGCCCTCCTAAAAATAGTGAGGAAAGTTGAGTATGTGTCCAGACTGTATTGCTGTAAACTAGTCCTCAGTTATTGATGTTTCAGTTTGATTTTACTAGAAAAGTAACACGATTAAATGCGCGATCAAATTTATCAGTAAAGCTCTATTCCGTCCTAAAGATTAAAACAAAATTAAAATAACTAGTTGAAAAGAACAGTGAAAGAAGATAAAGATAAAATAAATAGTGAAAGAACTAGTGAATAACAGTGAAAGAAGAAGTAAGATAAAATAAAATTAAATCCCAGTTGGATTCAGTGGTGATGATTCCCTTTCTGTGATCTGTGGGTCTCAGTCCCACCATGGCCTATTGCACAAGGGACTGAAAATGGTAGATGGCTGAAGAGTAAAAGTCGAGAGTTCTGGACTACCGCGCGGCTGTCTCTCTAACGGTCTAGGGTTTCGGGAGGTTTCGTTAGATGTCTCGTGAAGACGCGGAAGAACACCTGAAAAAATCCTCCGACCAAGGCATTCCGACTTGGCAAATACCCTGAGTGCAGGCTTGCAATAAATGCACTACATTACACTCTATGATCTGTGTGGTTTTCCTGCTCACCTAGCATGGGTCTTTGAATAATCTGCCGGTTTAGCGGAGTGTTCAAAGATCCACGCTAAGAAATTACACATGTAAGAGAAGAGGAATCTTCTCAAAAACGTCTTTTCAATAATAAATGATGAGAGCAACCATCCTAAACCTGGTTTCAGACGATAAGAATTATTTAATCAAAATTTTAAATTTAAGAAAATCCATTTTTCTTACAAAATTTCTCGCATATTGCCTCCTGCAGTTGAAACTTTTCAGGATCCTCCACTGTCTTAGTTTTACCCTAACTACAACATCTTTCCAGAAAAACTAACTTCCTACATTGAACTGCAAGATTCTTTGTTGTTGTTTTGGTGTAATGTGGTGTGTGTGTGTGTCAGTTCATTTATGTAAATATGTATACATGCTAGAAAAACTTTTAAATCTGTAAAGAATTAAAGAAATTGTTACGTAAAGAAATACACAGAAATAGACCAATTTGTATAAAGCCAAAATTTTCATCTTAGATTTCGAGGCATTTAAATTTATACCGGATCACATCGAAAGCGTCAGTTTGTCATCGATTTATTATTTTATTATTGCTGCTTTTAATTGAACAATACGAATTTTAATTTCTATTTTTATTCTATATTAGCTGATGTACCCGCTCATCACACGCGAATAGAGATTACTTTAACAATTGGTTAAACTAAGCTGCCAAATAGGCGAAAAAGTAAATAAGTAAAATTTCCAATTACCTGAATTTAAAAATAAAGATTAATTTTAGTGTAATTGTTTAAAATATGAAGTTCAAATCGAAGCGCTGTTGCAAATCAAAGCCATGATACGTTTAACCACATGAAGGGAGAGAGGGGGATTTTCGTTTGATTATTTTGAGAAATCGCAAAATTATTAAATGTTTAATTCGATTTTCAAGTAATTTATTTTTACATATACATAACATGTTATAACTAGCTGCGTATCAGTTCTTCACGACGAAGAAAGTAATGATTTTTTTTTACACATGCATTTTAAATTATTCCAGCTATACAGAAACTGAAAAAATGCAGAAAACTTTTACTCGAACCTAGCGTTATGGATATTAAAATATGCTGTCATAGCTAGCTCAATTGTCATACGATGACCCAAAAGCTATATTGGCAGTGTTAACGATCGGGTGACAACCCTTTCTTCTTTCAATACACATAAATTAGAAAAATGTTTTAGTTAATTAAGTAATTTAATTTTTCCTATTCATCCTAAAATAAATTTTTAAGGAGTCGTAATAACCTGGTGTGCAGAAAGTGAAAGGATTCGTTTTCACATCTCGGCTGATCAAAAACCGCTATATGTACATGGCGCAAACGTGAACGATAAATCCGTGGGTCCGCAGCTCCTCTAGCTGTATATAGGCTGGTATACGGACGAGAGTTGCGGATCCGAAAATAACATCCTTTTGGGTGATGCCCTACACTAAAAAAAATTTTGTGGATTACTAAGAAATCTCTTTGAAACAAAGATGCTATAACTTTTCTTAGTATTGCTGCTAAATAAAGTCATGTAAATCAATTGGCAAACATGGCTTTATTTAGTAGTAATACTAAGAAAAGTTATGGCATCATACTAAAAAAATCTGGAGTGCCTCCACTCGACTTTCTGAAGACTTACGATTAGATCATTACCAAGCATTTAAATAAATTTTAATCGGTGAATAATTCAAACATATATACCAAATTGAAACTCAATCGAATGCACCATTTAAACGCCAGCATACTTTCAAGACTTTCTCCCCATATACTATAATGTCAAAGAAATCTTTGTCGTAGCCCTGTAGAAAAACTATAAGTCCTATATACACCAAAATCACACACACACACACATCTCGTAAAAACAGCATAAATAAATTCAGAAGACCTCAAAATCTGTAAATATATCAAAGTCTCGAAGTCGAATTTTTTCATGATTACAATACTTTCCTTACATTTTACATGTTCGGAAAGTAACAAGTAATGGAATCATTGTTTCCTAGAGATTTCTAAGTAATCAACTGATTTTTTTTAAGAGTGTAAATTGTAGGGAAAAAAAGATTTTCGACGATCCCCAAGTCTGGCATATAGCTATAAATCAGTCCCGTACTGCTAAGCTGTCAGTATTCGGCTATTAAAAAAAAAAAAAAATCAAATTATTAAACAGAAAGGCTTAATTTAAAATGCAGACTTTTTCAAAGAAGGAAAGCGTTCCAAATGAGTTAAAAGGTTAACTCTACCAAATTATATAATTATATATGTCATAATCTAAATAGGTTTGCAAATTTTTGCGATTTTAAATCGTTCGAAATAGCTTCTCGAAATTATTAAATTTCTACTTCTTTTAAGAATATTAAAACGAATAAATTGTTTTCGCCTAAATAAAGCATTGATATAAGGATTAATATATATTAAGCATTTCAGTGGTCCAATTCAGAAGGATTTTTTTTTTTTTTTTTTTTTAATTACATGTGGGAATGTCTCCAGTTGTACGTCATACATTAAAAATTGACAAAAATTTGTACTCATGTTTTTTAACCATTACCGTTGACAAATTAACAGCGCTTCGCTTTTGATTACTCCCTCTAACTGCATAAAGATGCGCAAAATGATAGAGAGAAGACGTAGGCGACCTTAAAATTTTGAAAGTCCACCAGTTTCCCCAAAAATACTAAAATTCAGAGCCTTATTATCGCATGGGAAAATCGAGACTTTGTAAAGGACCCCCAATTTCAAATGTTCTGAAATAGTCTTCTTTTATATCAAAATTTTTTAAAAATTGAAAATAAAATTCATGGATGGGGTCCCCAAAATTCATCAATGTCCGGGGCCCCTGTTGGTCATAATCAGGACCTGCTTAAATTTAGCAATTTAAGTCGCTAAAATTATTAAATATAGATAATTTAAATTGAATTAAATTCATTTAATTCAATTTAAGTCAATGCACCAGTGGGTCCTAATCTTGCGCGCAAAACTTGGTATAAGCGCTAAGCATTCAAATAATACAATATATTCACATAAAAACGATCCAAAAGAATTACTTTCAATAAACTTCTGCCGCAAGAATTTATGAAACTTCAAATTTCAGTCAAAATCGAAAATTTTCAGATTTTGGTCTTATAAATCTAAAAGCGCATTCAACTTGCGTCAACTATACATGCATTTTTTTATAAGTTCTAATACATGTCTTTCAAAGGACACCTCTTTTGCCTTAGCAACTTGAAGATGCAAGCTATGGTTAAGCCTTAAAAATGACCAAAAAGAAAAAAGAAAGAAAATGTGTGTTTTTGTGACCTTCAGTGACTTTGCGTCGATAACCTGCCACAGATTTCTCATATATTTCATGAAGTTCTATCGTCTAACATTATAGATGTGAAATAAATATCATGGTAAGTTGTCCCCCAAAGAGTTTTTGACCACAGCATTTTCTATGTCTGAGAAAAACGCCCACTTTTGTGTGCTGCACGGACTTTTTTTACAGGCACGTAGCCAAAGGGGTGCCAGGTGGGGCTGAGCCCCATCTCCCCTAGAAAATTTCACATAAAAAAAGTTTAATGCAGATGCTTTGAAAAATTTTTGTATATAAGGTAAAGTTATCAAAGTTTTATATCAAAGTTTTATATATACAAAGTTTTTCTTTGTAATACTCTGTCATTTTTGTTTTGTGTTCTCATCTTCCAAATATGATCCAAAGATGACAACTTTAAATCCATTCTGTTTAAGCCAAGGAACTTTTACTTCTTGGAAGCCGTTTGGACTTTTCAGAATTCATTTAATTATAAACTTATGCTATTATTTAATGAAGAGAAATATAGATAAAAATGTTATCATTCAAAAAAATATAGGATGCCGCCCCACTTAAGTTGGGGTCCCCCCCTGAAAAAAAGAGGGTGCCCCCCTGAATAGAAAATCTGGCTACGGGTCTGCTTTTTTAGTGGGCCATAAAAGAATGAACAACTTCACTTTGAGACAAAATATTCTGGATTTGCTACATTAATAAGATTAATAACAACTGGGAATTTTTTGGTAAAAATCTCAGATGGCATGAATCCTAGGTGTGTTACTTTCTCAGATTTGTGCTCTTAATTTTTCTTGGAATTTTTTTGCATATGCAGAACATAAATAAAGGTCTTTAAAAACGTTTATTATCTAACAAAGATTAATATAGATATTTCATTTAATAAATTTACTAAACAAGTCCTTTAAATGAAACATCGAAGAATTTTTAATTTTTATTTTTCTCGTATGCTTGAGATAATTTAAATGAAAGCTTTATTACCTTACACTCAAGTACATTATACTCTCTCTCTTTTTTTTAACTGTCATATTTTTTTGCATTACAACTTCAAAAATGATCGAGTGAAAGCCAAATTTCCTATTTCTCTTTCCTAACTAACTGTATAAACTTTTATGAAAAAATGCACAGTTCCAAAAAAAATATAAGAAATAATAATAATTATATGGAACACTTTGCACATTTTATGAAGGACAGCGTCTTATATAAGGTTCAGGTAAATGGGATATATCTGACATTGGACACTTTATTGAAAATATGTACACGGGGTCTTATCGCATGAGCAAATCGGAGCTGTGTCCAGGGCCTCATCTTGAAAGGGGCCCATTAGATATATTATTTTTCGTTCATTTCTATTAAAGCTTTATAAAGAAATTTTTCAGATAAAGAAGTATAGTAAAACGACAATCACTAATTTTACTAATTTTAGAGCACAAGCGTCACTCTCACTACCTGCTCATTATGAGAGGGGACAAAAAACAAAATATCTTTTTTTCCAATCTTCATCAGACAAAAATCTGGCTCTGGGTGAGTGTACATGTAAGACACCGACAAAAGAACTTTGATTTCCTACAACGTTGCGTAGATTCCCGAGTATTTAGGGGGGAAAGAGGTGAGGGAGACCAGTTGGTCAGATTCACCGGACATGTGCTCCTACAATACAAAGTAATTTATCAGGCGGTAGGTAGGTTGTCACGTCGGCAGTTTGTTAATTACCTTGTTCCCCACGCCTTCCATGCGGAAATGGGGGGAAGCAGGTTTTTCTTGTGCATTTTCGAGAGATACAGATCCCACACACTGGAACTTTTTTGAAGTTATCACTAGGCAAACTCCAAGCCGCTCGGAGGGTTAAAATAGTAAATATTTTGCCATATAGTTGCTCATAGAAATGTTTGCATGAAAAAAAGATAGCAAAAAGTTCTCTTCTTATTGAAGGATACCTAGCCTCAGCAGGGGAAAGTTGCCTCGAAAAAAATTCAATAGGGAAGAATTGATCATTTATCTTTTGCATCAATATTCCGCAAATTGATATTTTGGACGCATCACAAACTAAATATAATTCTTTTGAATCATCTATATTTTTTAAGGTGGGTTTGTGAATGATAATGTCCTGCAGTTTTTCGAAAGCATCCTGACATTCCTTACTCCATACAAATGGTGTATCTTTTCGAGTGAGTCTTACTATAGGCTCCACTATTTCTGCATAATTATAAATTAAGTGTCTAAAATAGTTGAGCATACCGAGGAAAGTTTGTGTTTGTTTTAAGTTTTTTGGGACAGGAAATTTATTAACTTTATTTATGTTCGCTTCAGAGGGTGAAAAACCGTGTTTGTTTATGTTGAAACCTAGGTATGTAATTTCTGATTTACAGAGTTGTAACTTTTGAGGATCCAGTGTTAAATTAAATTTAGCCAATCTATCAAAAACTTGTTGTAGGTGAACTTTAAGATCATATAAAGTATCAGCAGCAATTATTATATCATCTAGAAAATAATGAACATTAGGCCCTTTCATATCACTTATGCATTTCGAAATAAGGGTATGGAAATAAGAAGAACTATTTTTACTGCCAAAGAATAACCTAGTGGGCTGAAAATTTCCAAGTTCACAGCAAAATGCAAGTTTCTCTTTGTCACATTCTTTAAGCTTAATTTGAAAAAATGCGGATTTTAAATCCAGCACGCAGTAATAGTTTTTGCCTGAGATGTTATGCAGAATATCCGAAATTTTTGGAAGACAGATTTTGAAAGATTCCGTAATGCAGTTTAATAATCTATAGTCAACAACCATTCGGAACTTTAATTCTTTCTGATTACTATTGAGCAATGGCTTTTTTCTTATAAAAATAATAGGAAAATTATAATTCGATGTGGAGTTTTCTATGATTCCTGCCTCCAAAAGTTGACTGATCTCTTTCTGAGCAAAGTCCTTCGCTATTTTGGGTATTGGATACGGCTTAGTTTGTACTGGAAAGTTATGTAGAAGTTTAAATTCTGGAATTACAGCATCAGTTGAACCAAGGGTTTTATAAGATTTTGAAAAAACTCTGGAGTTTTGCATAAGCATCCTTATTAAATCGTTTCTGTCTGTTTCGGCTAAATGCCTCAAATCAAAATCATCTTCTTTCAATTCCTCTTTTCTTAATTGGAGTATGTCGGTTAAATTTAAATTGTTTACCTGTAAATGATCTTGATTAGAAGGATTTACCTTAGAAGTATCATCAAAAGCTTGTAAAAAACCTAGTTTAGAATTTTTCCGTACAATAATTGGATAGTTGGAGGGATTCTCTATTATAGTGTAAATATACTTATTCTGACTGACAGCATGTAATGATTCGGAAACAATGTAATTTAATTTGGTTTGTTTCGGTGTAAAAATAAGTTGCAGCTCACTTTTTAAAATATCAGGAATAATTAATTTAATTATTTGAGAAGAGTTAGCTTTAAGTGTAACATTTTGTGCAGATCTGGCTGAGAAATCGTTCTTTCGAAACTTTCCTTTCTTTTGCGAGTTGAATTTGTTTTGTGATGTAGATTCTATATTATTGGCATGCATAAGTGTGGGAGAAGAGTCTTCAAATTAAAAATGCTCATTTTCCATAATTAGTTTTTTATTTGCTGTATCAATCAATATTTTATTTCTTTGCAGAAAATCATAACCTAAGATTATATTGTACTTAGAATTCCAATTGCGTTGAGTAACAAAAAATTGATTCTGGAACCATTTATTTTTTATTTTGAATTTAATATTGACAGCGGATAAATATGGGATTGTAGAGTCTCCTAGAGTGTGAATTTTTACTGAGCGAGATATATAATCAACTTTAGATGTTTCTTTGATTCTTTCCAAAGCACTTGGCTGAATTAAGCTTAAATTAGCACCTGTGTCAAGAAGACTCTCAAAAGAGCTTTGACCGAATTTTAATTTGATAATTGGTAAATTATTATTGTTGGAAGAGCATGACATGACAGATAAGTTGTTGTTATTATTTTGATTAATTTCTTGCGTTCTCGTTTCTCTAGTGTGAGTGAAGTCTGCTAGTGTTTGTGTACTCTTGTTTCTATTGTCTTTTACTGCATACTCATGTGAATTCTGGGTTCTTGCATGATTACTCTTGTAGTTTTCGAACTCGCAAGAACCCGCTAATAGTTTAAATTTCGCCTGTAGGGATGATTTCTGTACCTATTCTCAGAATTACTTCTAGCATTATTTCTGGGTATAACTCTTGAATGCATATATCGATTCGAATTTGAATTGTTATTGCCGTTGAAATTAGATGTGTTATTGTAGCGAGTGCTTCTATCACCCTGTAAAGTTCTGACCCCATAATGAGAATTGAAACGTCTGTGAGGATATCTGAAATGTTTTGGATGATTCCAGCAATTGACAGTGAAGTGTCTTCTTCCACAAATTAAACAATATACGTTTCTTCGAATTTGCTCATCCGAATTATTTATGTTTTCCTGTATTTGCATGCTATTTACCGTTTTGTTCCCTGATATGTTTTCAATAGTTTTTGCTAGTTCCAAGATTTGTTGATTAGTTTGAATTTGATTTGTTATCACTGTATTCAAATCTGTTGAATTTGCATGATATGCATGGTAGAGGGGATCATTCAATGCGTTTTCAATATTTTTTGCCCATTCTATCGCTTTATCAAAAGTTTTAGGATTACGCTTCATGAGTTCTATTTTTATGCCGGGACGTAGTGCATCATAAAATTTGTTAAGTTTGATTTTTTTAGCAAGCAATTTTATATCTTTTGTGGAATTTTCATCAATTCCTAAATATTTATCAGCTTCAATGTTTATTTTTTCAGCAAGCTGAGTGACAGTTTGATTTGGTGACTGAGAAATGGAAGAGAAATTATGCTGCAAGGTTGCAAAAGATTTTTTTTTTTTAGAGAATTTATTTTTTAGCAACTCTTTAAGATCAGTTGCTGTGCTAGTCTTGCTCGCAATAGGATCATTGGAAATATAATGCAAAGCCTTGTCTTTGCAGTTAAGTTTAATGATTAATAAGTTTTTTGTTTCATTCCACTTTTCTAAAGCAGCCACCTCCTCGATCTGTGTCAAAAAATAGTTCACATTTTCATCGGCATTACCATGAAAAAATGGCAAATTGCTTGCTAAACTAACCTCCAAAATTTTGTTATCAGCCATCATTAAATGATTTAATCTTAAATTGGCACAAATATGTCTAAATTCTCATCTAGTTTCAAATTTAGGATCTCAACACTTCATCAGATATCTCAAAAATATGTTAACTTATTTAACATACACTTACACATATATAAATATATAAAATGATGAATATACAACACTGTGCAATGAATATAACATGTCTTTTCGAACAATGTATGTTTTTTTACATAAAAATATTTTCCATAATAAAGATAAATGCGACATGTGTATTTATACATATGTTGTATTATATTTGAATTAAATTCTTAACATTTTATAAATAACCCGAGGCGTCGCAACCATACGGCACCATTGCTATAATTTTATTTATTTGTTATAATTTAGTGGGGGAGGATATTGCTAAGATTTATTTATAAGGGGAGCCAATGATCACTATAATGGTTAGTACGAATTTTGCGCTGTGCATATGAGAGAAATATTAAATCTTACCTGAAATGTATCCACATAAGGATACCGCTAAATCCTGAAATTTAGTTTACTCAAATAATAACTATATTTTTTCAGACATGTCTTTATTTATTTGTATATTATATTCATTGCACATACAGTTTATCAACACATCCTAAATATGTCATTCAATAATAATTAATACTTCATGATCAATTATTTCAGAGAATTATATTAAAATATCGGGTAACCTTCAATTTTGGATATTAACAAATTTATTTCAAAAAGTATTTTTACTTATGAAAGTATTTATCTAGAAAATTCTTCAAACGAATTAAATCCCTTTCGTACTATAATCATTTAAACATTAATTATACCAATACAATCCACTTAAAAAATTATTTCAAAAACACTAAAATACTTTTTATATACATAATAGGGTAAAAATAAATTTATCATACCATGTTGGGGCAGATGTAGTAATACCTCTCGAGTTCACAATTTTTCCCGCATCACTTTTACAAATTTTCGAAGTTCATAATTCTAAAGTTTCACTAGTTTCGCTATACATTGTCACTCAGTCCACAATATTACGGTGTCTCACAAAGTCTGTGATATTTTATATACTATCGCCAAGTCCACGAAATTGCGATAATTTCGCGTTCCTCTCATAGTTCATAGTTCACGATATTGCGATGGCCTAGCGTTCTTCCAGCGTTCTTCTGATAGTTCATTTCTCTAATTTTGATTTCGTATACAGTTGGTGCACCACAAAATTCTTCATCAGCTGGAACAGTTCGATCTTATAAGAAATGATTTTTGTAATCAACGAAATTCTTAGACGAAAGAATTTTCAAAATCTTCATCAGCAGGAATAGGCGATATTTCCTAAACGAGGGAATAGATGTATCTGCGGAACAGTTGATCTCAGACGAAATGATGACTATCAACGAAACTCTTATAACTTAGATGAAAGAATTTTCAAAATGTTCATCAGGAGGGATTTCCGAGTGGCAGGCATTAATTAGTCGAGTAGTAGCAGTAAGTCTTCTTTGAAAAATTTAGTAATTTTCAATATTGGGCAGAGATAGAAGTGGCAGGCATTAATTTCTTCAAACAGCGACGAAAACATCCAGCCGAAGGCATCGGTCGATTTCAGGAGAGTGAGACAGAGGTCTCAAACCCTTCAATCTTCCGAGAGGCCTGGCTTGCTTTTTTGAAATTTCAAATGCAACTGACAAAACCGTTACCGAAGTTCTATCGCTTGACTTACGCCAATTTGGCTAATTCTTATGTTTTTGGTACGAAGTCACAGTATCCACTGCATATTTTCAATTGTAGCCAATAGAGATAAAAATTCACATGGGGGTTCCCTTTTCCTTGTAAACCTGAAAATTATGAGTTTTTTGACTGTGTCTGGCGAAAAGATTATCCCTGCGAAACCGTCTGTGTCTGGCGAAAAGATTATCCTTGCATCGCCGTTACGTTGTTTACAGAAATATGATATCACCCAGTGTGGTCTGAAGATCCCTTCTCTGAAAATTCAATGTCTGTGCGGTCCCGGTGAATGCACTCTGGGAACTTGGGGGGAAAAAATTGTATTTCATACATGAAGAATCTTAAAAACTTCGCATATACTTGTACTTTTTCCAGAGCATGATTGAAAAATGTTATGCCTTCGCATAACAAATGGTCAAGAATTTGGCCTGCTGCAACTTCATCTAGTGGCGAGTAACATCAAAAGGAACACAGTTAGAATATATTCTTCGTGCTGAAATGTGTAAGTACAAGAAATTTTATGCCGATTGGTCGAACGGTATAAAAGTTGATGCGTTGCCGAGCCATTTAGCGGCAAGTTACTGAAAAACAATAGCGGCAGTGGATACGGAAAAATATTCTCCGTGTTCTAATATCCGCGTGTACCAAATTTCATCGAAATCGGTTGGACGATATTCGCATAGTAAACGGCTAAACGGAATAGAATTTGACGTTCTGCTGCGCCACCTGTTGGCAAGTTAGAGGAAAACGGATAGCATAAAAAGCTTCTCCATGATAAAAGACTCAGGTGAACCAAATTTCATGGTGCAACGGTGCTCAAGGGTGCTGGAGTTTTTCAACCTCATACACACATACCAACATTCATTTTTATCTATAACCAGTGTCATTATATATCCCAGTCTCAAATAAAATCCAGTTTCAAATCTAAGCCTCGCCAAAGAGCCAAAGTACGCCATTATGCAAGCGTTTTTTCAGGAAATCATTCGAAGCATTGACTTAGCAGCAATCAATATGAGAAATGGTTCGACCGCGAAAAAATAAAGTAAGCCTTTATTTGAAAAGTGGAATCCCTTAATACAGCCGAATTTTTTAAAATTATCAACTATAACGTGTTTTATTCATCGTTACTCCGATGTACTAAATGAGACGATTTCAATTTTCTGAAATTTCGCGGAATTCCCCCAACTTAAATCAATGTACTCAATTGGCGAGAATTCTTGAGATAGATCGCTTGAAATCCCTTAACAACTGCATTATTTCTTCACGGATCATTAAAATTTAACGCTGTATTCTAATAAAACCTTTGCACTTGTTTTCAAAAATCTATTTCCTTAAGCTCTCAATAAATTGCGCCAAGCCGAAATCTGTGCAAACCGCTAGAACTCACTTTCTCAAAATCGGCATTTGAGCCATTTTATTTTTTCGCCAAACTAAAAAAATTTACCTATTAGCCTCGGAAATCTTCAATTCTTATTGTTTTGCGTATAAAACATTTCATTCCTGCTCCGATTTCCCATGCACACGATATTATAATTTAAAAAAGAAATAACCTTACGAATATAAACTAACAAAAAAAAAAGATCATTATTATTCTTTTATTTTTACTTTGAGAATTTAAAACATTTTATTCGGCAAAATCGCCACACATGGCAACCACGATCCTTATTTCACACTTTTTTCACTACAGGGGTTACAATTACGGAAAGCTTTTTCCGTGGAGAGCATAAAAAATCTCTTAAATTCCCGGAACGGGTGGACTTTCAAAGTTTTAAAGTGGACTACGATTTATTCTATATTATTTTACATATCTGTGCTAAATTTCAGGCCGATAGGTCCATTTTGGTGGATTTGCATACGAATCAAATCCACAAACAAATAAACAAACAGAATTTCATTTTTATTTATAAGAATAAATATAGATGCCATAAAAGTATAATCTTACATAAATATGCTTTAAACATAATTTATTTTATAAACTCACGCTTAAGGAAATAAAAAGTGTAACGCAATTTAAATTATTAGTACAAAAGGACACTTCGAAATCATGAAATCAAAAACAGAATAGATCAAAAATATTCTTTTATAATAACCCTAACAACTACTTAAACGTTGACAATAATAGAACAAACGGATGGACTGAAGAAAATGGACTTCTAACCTCGAATAAATCAAAAATACATCGCTCCTATATAGTTACGCTGATCCCTGACTCTGTCACAATTCCAGTTCAACCACTCAAAATAAAACTTTTACCATCCAAACAGAATATAAATGTATTGTCTAATAACTTAAAATTTACACTGTTCGTTGGTGCGATGAGCCTGAAAATTATCATTATGTAAAAAAAAGAAGAAAAAGAAAGAAAAAGAAGAAAGAAAAAAAAGAAATAAAATATGTGATAATCCACCCGTTCCCTGATTTTTAAGCGTTTTGTATTTTTAGCTCTATTTCATTTAAGAGAATAAAAAAAGCTAATCATTTGAGTGTCAGAATTATCTATTGCAAGTGACATTGACGTTACACTGAAGTCACGGTTATCAGTCTTTGGAGGAAAAATTACGATTCCAATTCGCTTAAGATAGCTTTTCTAAATTACTACTCAGTTTAACTTTTTTTCAAAAATAAAACGGTTTTTTATACATTAAGCATGGATATAGGAGAGGATGTTGATACCAAACGAAATGTTTCGAATACGAAATGTTTCTGCAGATTATACAATTCGAATTTTGATGTATAATAAAAATTGAATATGAAGTTATTTGATTTTAAGTGGGTAAATATTAAATATTCTGAGTGTAGACAGTCTATCGCCCGCTGTAATTGTCTCCGCAAAGGGCTTTATCCTTTAGTTTAATGATAGTACACAACACAAAACAACACAGTCTAATCCACGTCTAAATCAGAATTGAAAATTTATTAGAAAAAATCTTAGTAACCAGATTTCAGCCTCCCAATTTACTGCTTCCACATATGGACAACTCCCAGCCTGCGGCGGCCGGATGGGGCCCGCCATGGCTTTTGGACCAGCCCTCAGAACAAGTCAAAACCCTGTATAAAACCTATATAAAACATTCAAACTTCCATATAAATCCGAATTATACGGCCCGCGATTTCGCTAACATCCTGATGTCAGGCCCAGGAGGCCACTATCGTAAGTCTGCCCGCAACTTTTAAAAGGTTGTCCATACGATGATAAAATAAATGAGTTGAAATCTTCAATTGCAGTGAATGAAAACTAAACTGATTGCTGATCATCTGCAAAATTAATTTGAATATCGGCTGCGAGCCCAATTTAGGAATCGATCGTATCATTTTTTCATCGGAGTTTCGAACATCGTTTCATTATAAACGGTTGACCCATTAAAAAAAAAAATCGTCAGGGTAACTACATTTAAATATTTATCGTCAACTTGGCGGAATAAGGCAGTTAAAATAGAATTCAACCTAGTGCCGTTATTTAAAAAAAAAAAAATGGAATTTTCATGTTACGTCACAGGATCTTTTTTCTTACTGTGAATGACTGAAAATGGTGTCATTTTCGTTTAAATTATTCGTCTAAGCTGAAACTTTTATGCACTTTTGAAATTTGCATCATATGGATCAATAAAATACATGAAAAATCTTTATTGTTTTAGTATATACGCGAAAATACATTTAGCTTTACGTTAGTTACAAAACTATAACTGTAATAAATTCAGGCAATTTTTCACATAAGATTTACGAATAGTTTTGCATTAATAACTATGAATTAAGAATAATTAAATTATTTACGTATATTCCATCAAGGTGCTTGCGGGGATGGCAACGAAGACTCTTTTCTCTTTTTCTTTCGCTGGTTGCCAGGACGATATTTTGAAATAAAAATAACTTTTTAATTCTAAACAAATTTATGTAGCTGAATGGTGTAATATATCTAGTTACTAAAATATTTATTTGTCTGTGTACTGAATATCAAGTTCCATTTATTTTGTTTCTTTGCGAAATTAATTTTTTATATTATATATCGATGGCGTGTATTTTTTAATCCGCCCCAAACTTATTTGAGCGTCCCTTTTAGGAAGATTGCATCAAGTGTGTTTTTCAAACGCTCAATAGATGGCGCTACCGTCCAAAAATTTTAAATTTTAAATTTTGAGCGTTTTAGAGTTTTTTCAATCAATTGACCTAGCTCAATCGTTTCAGGGGCCCAAAAAACCCCCAGGTACGAAATTTAAAAAGAATCCTTAGAGCAGTTTTCGAGATCGTTCGGACATACACACACACCCACAAACATTCCTCGTTTAATATAAGAGCGGATTTCGCTCGTTGCCTAATTTTTTCGTGAGAGCCTGATAACTTAACCGGGTTTATACACTGTCTACCAATATGTATTTGGACACCTTTGATAGAAAAAAACTATATTCAAAATCAATAGTTGGTAGAGCCTCCGCGAGAGGCAATTAGAGAGTGAACCCTGCGGGGCATACTTTTCACAAGTGTTTGTATTACAGCTAGTGGTATTATCTTCCACTCGGCTTGGAGTAGACATAGAAGTTCATTCACCGATTTCGGACGGGTAGTGCACCCCTTAATTCGGAGATCCAACTCGTCCCAGAGGTTCTCGATAGGGTTCAGGTCTGGGCAGGCCAGTCCATTCGATGAACTCCATTGGCGCCATACCAAGCCTTGGTTAACCTCGAAACATGACAACTGGCATTGTCGTCCTGAAAGTAACAGGGGTCCAACCAGTAAAACTGCCACAACGTAGGAAGCACAATGTCATCCAAAATAGTGCAGTAGGCATCGGCGTTGAGCTTACCATGAATGGGGACCAAGGGTCCCAGTCCGTACCTAGAGAAAAAACCCCAGACCATAATTCCACCTCCGCCGAACTTGACTGTTGGCACAATGCATTCTGGCAGGAGACGTTCTCTTGGCAGACCCCAGACCCAGACCCTGCCATCCGAACGGTAAAGTGTGAACCTTGATTCGTCGCTCCAAAGAACCCGTTTCCACTGATCTACGGTCCAATTTCGATGTGCTTTGCACCACATTATTCGAGCAGCGCGGTTGGACTTTGTGATCAAAGGCTTATGGGCAGCAGCACGACCATGAAAACCAAGCAGATGTGCTTCCTTACGGATGGTATTCATTGAAACAATACTCACGGATGCCTGTTAAAACTCCTCGCGGATGAGGACCATCGGTTCGGTGCGGTTCTTCCGAATTTCTCTGGACAGCACTCGTCGGTCTCTAACTCCGAGTTTCGTTGGTCTGCCGACTTGGGGCACATTCCGACAATCACCACTCACCTTCCACTTCTTAATCAAATAGGCCACTGTCGATTTTGGGTACTTTAGATCGCTAGATATGTCCCTTAAGGATCGGCCACATTTGTGATACCCGATAGTTATACTTTTCTGGAAATCAGAGAGCTCCGAACAGCGCGGCATCTTGCATTCGACTAATGCCGATGCTGTTTCCTACGCGATATATACCTGAGGAGGCCGTGACGTACCTCAGGACTGCAGATATCGTCATTCGCATAGGTGTGCAAATACTTATTGGTAGACAGTGTAAACTCATGAATTTTCAAAACTGCATTTTTAAATGTGTGACATTACAATTATTTCACGTGATTTCAGCTGAAAACATTGCTGCAAAGGCGTAAACATTGAATTTTTCTTCAATACACGTGTATATTATTGTCTTACTGTGATACTATAAATGTATAAACCTTCCGTGAAAATTGTCTAGCTGATGGTAAAAACCGCATCAAAATCCGTTTCTCGTTTTAGGAGAAGTTACCGGATATACAGGCAGATGCAGAAAGGTACTTTTTTATACTTTGTAAAATTTCCATAGCAGTTACTACATTAAGTCTTTCAAAACTGTGAGAGTGTTCCACCAGGCACAACCAACTTCAACGTTGTAATCAATGCAATAAAAGTACCTGCTGGGAAAAGACCCGGGCGTTATAATGCCCCACCACGGGTGAAGTAGCAGCTCTGATAGCTGGATAAGAATTTGGTATAAGAGCTATTGTGTTACGCAGCCGTGTTAATAACTTACAAAAAATATCAGAGTTTCATCGATCTTATGACAGCTTACAATATCCTTCAATGATTTGCCAGGGAGAAGTCGGATATAGTATCAACATTTCTCAAGTTGATCCGGTTAGTAGATCGCATCTACGTAAAACGGTTTCATGTATGAACTTTTATTGGTACTGCATAATGACAAGACAAAACAATTTTAACCCTCTATTGATGGCTTGCTTTATACTGATATCTTGCTTTATACTATGTATTTATACTATGTATACTATGTATCCTAAAATATTTTGCTTATATTTGTAAACCCGCATATTTAAAAATAGAAATTATGAGTGGTGTCAATAACCAGTTAGTGCGGCGAACATATACCTCTGAACGTCTATGAATGCTCAAGAGAACATTTCTGAACATTTTTTGAACTTTAAAAGACGTACAGAAAACTTGTAATGGTGCCTGGGTAGTGAGACATATTCCCCAATGCCCTCGCTTTTACTACAAAACTTCCTAAGCTTGTTTTTTAGTAAAATGAATTGAAAATAACTTTACACCCTTTTCTCTAGTCGGTCAAAAAGTTAAAACTAAGAAGAATTTCAGGGTCACAGATTTGAAGATTAAAGACTAAACTTTTATTACTTGTGACCTGCTAAGACATGTTTGAATGTAGAACTTATTACGAATGATAAACAAATTAATTTACAGCTCTGATATAGCAATCTTTTTGTATCATTTAAAAAAAAAAACGGAACAAAATTCGTTTGATGTTTTTGAAAATTTGTAAGCATTTCATTTATGTATTCATAGTATGTCAAATGTTATTACTCAGTTGTCGTAAAAAATAAAGAATATTCTTATACATCGTTTCTGCTTTATAATCGGTATATATTTTTAATAATGCCATTTTAATTTTACATAATCTTAGTATTCGCATATCTCCTTAACACAAACAATACCAATTTTTATTATTTTATTTCAATATTATTCTTCAATTTTAAAATAAATAAAGGTATGTTGGGAATACATTTACCAGTATACTTGTGATTTTAATTTTAGTACTAACAATATTTAACTTCTCTTCCCTTTGGTACAAAAATGCACCATCTCGAATTTTTAATGTAGTTGCGATTTTTATAATGAAGTTTGGTTTATGAGATGGGGTTGCTACACTAAATTAAACAAAAATACTTAATGTTAATGAAACTCAGCTTGGGTCATCCTCTTATTTATTCCAGGTACATTAATTTCCTTAAACTCTGTTTTAGAAAATGCGCAACACCTGCATTACGAAACAGAGTATTTATAAATATGGCATACTATCAATATACATAATTTTTTTTGTTAAATTGACAAATTCTCTTAAAGTGCATCAATTGAACACCTCACCTTGAACAAATAATGGTAAATACATTTTTTAGTTATTTGTAGAAATAGTTTTGTAAAGTTATTTTTACAGAACAATTTCTACAAATTTTACTTCCTGGATCTTCATGTAATATAAAGTTGATATCGTAAAAGTTGCACAATATCAAGTAAAAATTTTTTTATCTCATACTAAAACCAATAATGCATAGTATATATATATATATGATACTCTTTCTTAAAAGTGTACACAAAATTTTATCTTTCAAAATATAAAACACTCTAAAATGTGAAATAAATTTCCATTTTATGTGAAAAAAAGAACAATCATTCCAGCATTTTCTTTCAAATTATTCCTAAAAGTATCTAAATCCTCGGGAACATCTTTGTATGTAAGTGGAACCCCTTTGACACGTTTTGAATCGTCCTTAGGTTCCCCAAACTGCAGCTATATCTTTTTCATCTTCAAATGGGCTTCGTTCAGATATTCAGATAAAAAGCATAGATTTTCTGAAACTGCCACATTTCCATAGAAATTTCAGGCTTTTAAACACGGAGCTCCAAATAAATTCTGTCTATTTAAATAAAAACCGTGGAACCCTGACAGTTTCAAGCGAGTTATCAAGGTTATTCAAAGATCTTGAAGGATGCATGCGCTTGCATATATATAAGGAGATATTTAAAATACAAATAAGATGGCTTGCTATCAATTCCTTGGATTTTATGGAAGAATAGATTCAAATAACAGATCAGTACTCATTTTGTATTATTTTTACTCAATTTTTAGTTTATAATAGTTACGTTTTAAAAGTTTGTACACTTTTTCCAATATTTTAAAAGGAAGAACGGTGTACTGCTATCATAATTTACATATTTTTTTGATATATAATTGAGGAGATCATTGGATGAACATGTTCAGCGACATGAGATAGCTGTGAAGTTACTGGCATGCTATATTTTTGTCTGCGCACATTAGGTTGTTTAAAGAATAAAAATTAGTGTCATTTAAAGAGAGTGGGTTACTTTTAGGTTTCATTTGACGAGAAAAAATGATAAAAATCGTTTAGAATAGAGAAATATTTATGGGTAGCTCATCTTTGGCAATGTTTAAAAAGTACATAACTTTATGAGGGCTTTTGTTTTGTCTAAAAGAAGAATATATGATGTTTAATGGAGGTGAGTGGTATATAATTATCGTTTCAAGAGAAAAGTTCAATAAAAATGTTTTGAAATTGCATCGGATAATATTTAGGGGTTGCTCATCTCCGTCAAAGATTTAAGAAATATAAAATTTTGTGGCTTTCTTACAGTTTTGTTTGTTTTTGTGCTATTTATTAAATTAAGCATTTTCGGATAAAAGAACAATTTGAGCGTATAATTTTGCTACATACTCTTTGAAAAATACAGCATTCTACTGTTGTTTAATTTTTTTCAGATAAATCTTGGTAACTCTCTGCGAGCGAGCGAGCATTCCAAAATTTGCATTTTTATTTTGAATTATTTCTTGAAATCTTGGTTTACAGTTCCTCTAGCAATCAGAGCATTCGAAATTCATTATTTTCATTCGGAAACGTCAACAGACGTTAAAAAATGCCTTTAGCTCTTGGAAACTCACAAGAATATATACTCACCATAGAGAAAATTTTGGTGCATTGCAAGAACAGGATGCGATTTCTCTAATTCGTTCCCTTATCACAGAAGTAGAAAAAATGGCATTGTCTTTGAATATCTTTGTTTTAAAATGGTTTTGTGGTTTTTTTTTTCTGCGTCGCACATGATATTGTTCATGCTGAACCAAGATAATGGCAGGAGAACAGATCTTAACTGTTCTGAATGCTGCGAAAATCCTGCACTTGATTAATGATGGTGCCGAATGTGGTGTAGCGATCATCCAAAAGTATAAAAGTGAAATGACCAATCATGATAGCATAAGAAGGCTCTGTATACTATTGTTGGTCATGATACGCAAATGAGGATCTCAGTCTAGAAAAAAAAATTGAAAAAAATCCAACAGATGTTATAGTTTGTTTTTTAACCAATTATGAACCATCTCTTCATAATTTGTTTTGTTTTCAGGTGATATTTGTTTTTAATAGAAAAACTTAAGGTTTAATCAAACTTCAGAGAAAAATTCTGATCGCGCACGTACATAAACATATATATTACATACAGGAAGAAAAATACTTTAAATCTTACAAATTTGAAGGCAATTAGCGACTCCTAAATACAATACCAATTTTTAAAAAAGCAAAATTAGCGATTTTTTACAAGAAATAATAAAACCTCTTAAGAATCCTCCCGCACCAATTTTCGGAAAAAAACATTTTTCAATGTTCATACCATTTTTTAAACTAAAAACCGCTTTATAATACAAACTGGCAGAAAACCAATGAGCATCCATTATTTAATGCAGTCATTAACATGTGTGTTTACACCTTGAAATCATTTTCTCGGTCTCCCGAAAATATATTCATCCCTCAGTTCTTAAATTATTCACTATGTGATTTGATTGATAAATATATTTTTTCTTACATATGAAAGCTTACTATTCTCATGTGTAAAGGACAAAAATTGAAATGTTCAGCCATGTTTAATGGCGCTTTGTCGTACATAAGACAGCCGCAACATATATGTTTTTTTTTATTTTTAAGAAAAATCTTTTTCGAAATCCGTTTGCTTTCAAATAATTTCTATATTTGAGGAACTTTGAGAAAATGGGGCAATCTGTTGAAAATAATTTGAAATAGTTAGATTTTGTATCATTATTCGTTTTAGAGCTATTTAAGGAAAATGACTTTTACTTGGTAATATAACTCTTGACTAATTGATTAGGAGAAATGTTTGTTTGTTAGTTCCTAAAAAAATCCTTTAATTTCTTGAAAAATTTTGATAAACATTTTGGCAATATTGCTTTGAACAGGGTTATTACTGGTCATTAATTTACTAAAATTCGGAACATTCGAAAAAAATTCTAAAATGTCCTAGTATTTGAGATAATCGAGAAAATTTCTTTTCGTATTAAAGAAAAAAGTAAGGAAAGAGGACCACTTATATCAGGCTATTTTAGAAAAATATTTCTAAAATTCATAAATTTTGCAAATACAGGATTCGTACGAACTCTGTATTATTTGCATTAAACACTGGTTATCAAAATATCAGTCATACGTAACTGATACTTAATGAAAAATATTTATGGAAATTCATACAAGCTGAAATTACAATGTTTGACGGTTGATTATTCTCAACTTATTGAAATTAAAACAAAATATATGGAAACTGGAAAACTATAAGAAAGTTAAAATCTTGTGAATTTATTCCCGATAGATATACTTGCATCTCATCTTCATATCATAGACTGAACCAAAGTGTTTATCAAGTCTCGTAAAATTCCACGCCTCTGTTCTGAAAGTGAAATTTTCAGATCTTGGAGGGTCAGGAGAGGAATTCGACATAGTGTAATCCAACGCAATGTTTTATAGCAATATGAATTAAAAAGTAATAAATATTCATTAATTATAAAGATTTTGTTCAGCAGTAATATGATAATGCACATCTCAGTAGAAATTAACTTTTTAAATTAAGTGATTAACAAAAACAATTAATTTAATGCTAAAAAAAGCGTCGGGAACTTTGCATTAAATGTCACTTTTGACTGCATTAAATGTCAGTGAAAAGCACTCAATTTTGACTGTTAATATTTGAGAAAATAATCTCCGCTTCCTTTTTCTTGAACAGCATTATTAAAAGTGTATGTAACTAAACTGTATGTTATTACTCTGTTATACCATATTGGAATGCTTCACATCCTTTCTATCCTTTTATAATTGTGGCAAAACTTGATGTAATTCTGCCCCAAAAATACCACACCTAATCTTTCAGTTGCTTATCTGTGGCAACACACTATATATTATTGTTCCGAAATTTTGTGAAAGTACAAAATTTCAATTATTCTTAGAGTTATGAAGATGGGGTATTCCTAAATATTCTTTTGGGACATGGTAAAACTCTTAAAAACAAAAAATTGACATATTGATAAGAAAATAAATGTGAAGATGCTTATTACTTAAAGGATGGTATACGAAATTTCGTTTTTAATGAGTTGTTAGCAAGTGTTTAAAGCATATAAAAAGAATATCATAGCAATAGCTCCAGTCCATTGCATTAATGAAAAATCATTAGTTATATTTGAATCTATATTTTTTATTATTAAATGGCTAGCCTTGCAGTTATTCAACTTCCTTTTATAAAAAATAATATATACAGAATTCTGCACACAAAACCAACAAATGTAATTACTATTACTCTACTGAAACTTTAATAGCTAATAAATTCAAAATGTAAAAATAAAAATCACGATAAAATGGATTAAGTATGCTCGAAAGTCATCTTTTGTACACTTTTGCAACTGAAGTACTTAGTGGTGTAGAAACATAATATGAAATATTATGTTTGCATATTGTAATACTCATCTTGACACTAGAGCCGTGGTCACACTATAATGTTAAACTGAGTCGTAGAGTGCTAGTAGCCGTGCAGATTCTGAGTTATTCATAAAGAAAAAATTAATAAAGAATAATTATTTTCTGTTAAACGAAAATAGAAAATTTTAGGTATAGGTATTTTTAAATTAGATATATCCGTTGTCAATTAAGGGAATAAGTTTGTGAGATTATTTTATAGCCTATTAAATTCCGAAAAATATGATTTATTCACGCATTTTAATAGAAATATATATTGTTAGATCTGTTTACACTACAAACTTTATCGAGATGTATGCAATAAATTCAAATATATATACACAAAAGAGCACCTCGCAACGAAGTTATTTTGTTTATCCAACAATACATTTTTACACCAGCATAGCAAACTGAAATTACGCTAAATAGTTTGATAGAAATATACATATTTTGCGAATCAAAATATTCTATTTCTTATGTTTTCATGCAAGATAAATTAAAATCGCTTACCTTGCTTTCCGGGTTCGTAACTGCAGACAACGGCACGGGAACGTCCGTATTCTATTATATTTTATTCAGTATCACCTACTAGATAATACATAATTCTTGGTTAACATAATTCACAAATATTTCTATTTACAACATAATGGATACTTATTTTCGCCTCTTCACATAACATTGAGGCAAACGCGCGCTCATTCTTTCTGTCTCATCAGTAGCTAAACTGCGTCGCATTTTTTAACTGCGACTCGACTAAAACACAGGAGGGAGGATGGGAAGGTCACTTGACTGGGTCGCGCAGACCTACGCCAGTATTCCCGACATCCTCCCACCTTTGAGTTTTGAATATTAAAAAAAACTCAAACACAAAATTCTCAGTCCTTTTTTTCAGAAATAGAAAAAAAAATCACTTAAGTTTGTATAAAAGTCTAAATCGAGATAAAAATTCAGTCTGTCACATCATAAGTCTTTCAACAGCTTTCAGTCTTCGACCGAACCGAGAGGTTGGTACAGGCAGTTCGGACTTGTCAGAGTCATCAGATTTTGTTTCATCAGAGTTATCGGTAGCAGAATGGTCTCGTGGTATGTCCTCTGCGGGAATGTCCTTTCCACTGGAGTTGACTTCCAAAGGATATAATCGTAGAGTAGGTCGTAAGACTTCTCCATTCTTAGTTTTTAGCTTTACAAGCCTGATCTGTCCATCCGTCGATCTGAAAAGTTCAACGACTTTCCCTAATGGCCAGTCAAGTCGTTTCTGATTGTCGCTTCCTATAAGCACAATATCTCCTATTTTAACAGGTTCTGAATTCTTTATCTTTTTAGAAGACTGCCTGAGCTGTCCTAAATATTCCGATCGGAAACGTTTTCTTAAATCATTACGAAGTCTTTGTCGATATGCGCATGTTTTGTTGAGGGACTTAGTGTCCACTGTGTCCAAATCGATAATTCCTGTTTCTGTAACTTCCTGTAAAAACATACTGGGTGTGAGGGGTGATAAGTCGGCTATATCATCACTCACGTAGGTAAGAGGTCGTCCGTTGACGATACTTTCACAGTCACATATCACAGTACTGAGCTCTTCGAAGTTGAGAGACGTTAATCCTAAGACTTTACGGAGTAATCGCTTGACTATCCCAATCAAGCGCTCCCACCATCCACCCCACCAGGGTGCAGATGGCGGGATAAACTTCCAGTTTATCTTGTTGACTGTGCTGTACTTCGCAACTACGTTCCAATTAATTTTCTTGATCAGATTACTCGCACCAACGAAATTGGTCCCGTTGTCAGAGTAGACGATAGATGGCCTACCCCGACGCGCTATAAACCTTCTAAACGATTGTAGGAAACTTTCCGTTGATAATGAAGTGGTCAGTTCCAAGTGTATGGCTCGAAAAACGGCGCAAGTATAGATAACAATCCAACATTTCTGTTTTCCTTTTAGATATAGCGGTCCGGCAAAATCAATGCCAGTAATCTCAAAGACCGACGCTGATCTTATACGGTCAACTGGTAATGGAGCTGTCGGTGTTTCTATAGGTCGAGAATCGAATCTTCTACAAGTCACACAGTTCTTTATAGTTTTACGAACAGTCTTCCTGTATTTTAAAATCAAAAATTCCTCCCGAAGGGCCGTCATCACTGTCTGTACACCAGCATGGCCTAAGGAACAGTGTTTCCAGCGGATGATTTTACCAACTATAGGATTTTCGCTTGGTAATACAACTGGAAATTTAAAATTTTCTGAATCTTCTCTTAAAGAAAGTCTCGTCTTAACTCTGTAAAGCCCGTTTTCATCTACAATGATCTGGAGTTTTCGCAGACGCTTGTCTTGTAACCCCGTGAAGGATTCCCGCTGCACCAATTTTATCAAAGAAATTTCAGCTCTGTTTCTTTCTTCTAAAGTTATACTTCCTGATTTTCTTAACGTCTTCTTTAATTTAAAGTTTTCAAAAAATCGATATATCCAGGACACAACCATAAGTAGTTTGGGGTAAGATGAGAATTTATCATAAATTCGAACTTCATTTTCAGTGTTTACAACACTAATGACTGTCTTTTTCTTTTCTGCATTTATAATGTCTTTCTCAGGAAAGATCTTTGATTCAGGCCAATTTTCAGGGGAGTTCTTTAACCAAGGAGGTCCTTGCCACCAATTGGATTTGCTCAGGCTTTCGATGCTGCATCCACGGGAAGGCAAATCAGCGGGATTCAAATGGCCAGGAATGTGATACCAATCATCTGGACTACTTAGCTGACGAATTTCTTTCACTCGATTGTAAACAAATGTAGCCCAATTTTCGTTCTTCTTTATCCAATAGAGTGCATTACTGGAATCTGACCAGTAGCGAGTGGCAACTTCTTCCATACCTAAACTCTCTTTAACCGTCTGACACAGTCTTGCTCCTATGCTGCAAGCTAAGAGTTCTAATCTGGATATCGATACTGATTTCAATGGAGCAACTCTTGATCTTGCCTGGATCAGCTGGCAATCTGTAGAATCATTACTTTCACATCTCAAAAATACGCAACTAGCGTACGCTTTTTCAGATGCATCGCAGAATACATGCAATGTCATTCTTCTATTTTCCCCATTTCTAGCTAAACATCTAGGGATAGAAATGTCACTCAAATTCTTAAGATGATTTCTCCACTTTATGAATTTCTTGGCCATAGCTGATGGCAAATGTGAGTCCCACGTTAACTTCAACTTCCAGCATTCTTGTAACAGCAGTTTGGGCATTAATGTTATTGGACAAGTGAATCCGATGGGGTCAAAAATTTTATGTACTGTCGATAAAATGCTCCTCTTAGTCACTGGTTGATCTTCTTCTGAGAAACTTAATTCTTTTGCGTCAACAGACAAAGTGTCATCCTTCAAAGTCCATCGCAGACCTAAAACTGGTATAGTCTCTTTTTCTGTTATAGTGGACTCAATTTTCGTAATGGGCGTATGCTCCCACCCTCGCAAGTTGAATTTTGCAGTCTTAAGAATTTCTTGCGATTCATAAATAAACTTGTTCAATTCCTCTTCGTCATTTACACTAAGAACAGCGTTATCCACATAGAAGGACTTTAATAATTTTTGCGCTGTTTTTTGAAGTTCTCTTGGAGCGTTTTTGACGTGAAACTCTAACGTCGCTCCAAGCAAGAAAGGGCTTGAAGAAATGCCAAACACGACCCTTTTATGTTGGAAAACTCTCAAATTTTCTTTCTTCCCGTTGTTTAACCATAAAAACCTTAAATAGGGTCGGTCATGCTCTTGGAGCTCGATCTGCAGGAAGGCCTTCTCTATGTCAGCCACAAAACCGTATTTCCTCAACCTGAAGCGGTTCAATACCGAGGGAATGAGTTCGACCAAATTGGGTCCTTTTTCGAGACAATCATTAATGGACGGAGAATTTTTATCTTTAGCCGAGCCATCAAAAACAGGCCTAATTTTCGTTGTAGAGTTTTCTTTAAAAACAGCCCGATGAGGCAAGAAATGCTGTTCCTCACCATTTTCTGAAATATGGACTTCTTCAATGATTCCCTGTTCTAACCAGTCGTTTAAAAACGTTTTCATAATCGTCAATTTTCCCTAATTTTTCTAAAGACTTGACGCAACTAGTCAATTTTTTTTTCAGAAATTTTCCTACAGTCTGATAGAGGAGGATGGCCTTCAACCCAGAGTAACCTAACTACATATCTTCCGTCATCATTTCTAGAAACAGTTTGATAGAAATGCTCTTTAGCAGCTTGTTCAAGTTCTTCCCTCGTTTTTATTTCGCTCGGGTCATAACTTCTAAGAGTATCTAACTTCCATAGATCGGAAATTTTTGCCTCATTAACATGAAGTGACAATACAATATTAGTACTATCATGTCGTTCAGTTTCTTTGGTTTTACCCATAATTGTCCATCCTAATCGCGTTTCAACGCAGACTAATCCACAACTCAGCTTCTCTATCCTACCAGTGAACAGCCTACCTGCGATGTCACTCCCGATCAGAACATGCAGTTCTGAGGGGGAGAACTCATATAACAAATCATTATCATAAGCATGTACAGTGTCGGTTAAAAATACTTTACGGGTTTTAAGTTCCTTAACAAAAGAAGATATTTCTATTCTAGAAATATTTGAACAAATAGTTTCTTGGTCTAAGACCTCAAAGTTGCAGTGAAAGCTACCCTTTATATCACTTAAATGGGCAATATATTTACTGTGGCATTCAGATTTTTCTACACCCCCAAACAGTGAATGTACAATAGTCTCTTCACTAATAGCAGTATAACCCATATAATTAGCAACATATTTCGAAATATAAGATCGCTGAGATCCAGTGTCTATCAAAACTCTAACGAACTTGTTTTTATTTTCTCCGCGAATCTCGGCTACTAAAGTTTGCAAATAGACATGCCGCATACATGTTTTGTTAGTTATCGTGGTTTCTTTCACTGCTTTATTTTTTCCTGAATTTTTCTCACTCACCTTATTATCGCAAACAGATTCCCCGTTTTTCTGGCACATAATAAACCAATGCGATCCGCCGCAGGAAGAACAATTGATTTTCCCTGGACAGGTACGATATAAATGTCTTGGCTTAAAACGTAAACATTTGAAGCAAGCCCCTCTCTCCATTAAAATTTGCTTCCTTTTATCGTAAGGAATATTCATGGCATATTTGCAACTCTCACTCGAATGTGTCCCCCCCTGATTACAGAAGACACAGCTATTCCTATTCGTTTCTCTTTTATTCTCCGAGCTATTAAATAATTCAGCCGTAGACGGTGTTTTTCTACTGAAAGTTTGCAATCGCTCCGGCGCCGAGCAATGTCTGTTGTTTACATTATCGAACCCAAAGCTAGAGCGCGCGAGAGTAATTTTTTGTTCATTCTCAATCTCCGTTTTGAGAAAACACATTAACAGACCTAATTTATCGCTTTTCGACTCTTCTCCCTCTCTCGAAGAGAGCCCGCGTTCATAAATTCTTAGAATATCAACAGGCAAGCATGATTCGACTAGCGGATAGAGAATAGAGGCATATTCATTACTGGCTACTCCTAACATTTTTAAAGAACGCAATTGCGTTTCTAAACGGTCATACAATTTGACTAACGAATATTTCTGTTTTTGACCCATCATATTATTCATAACGAGACTTAAAAGCTCTCGTACATACACTTCAATTAAAATATCATTCCGCCCAAATCTAGAAGTTAAACATTCTATTGCTTCCTTATAGTTTTTCGCAGTAGGCGGAAATGATTCAACAACTTCTCTGGCGCGCGATCCTTTCAGTGTAGCCTGTATTAAATATTGGAACTTGTCTTCGTCCTCGATATCTGGATCATCGTGAATCTTTTTAAACTGTCCCCAAAACGACAGCCATTCCTTGATGTCGCCGCTAAACTGTTTCAGTTCCAATTCAGGAAGTTTAAATTTTCGCGGTGGTGTAGAAATATCTGTAGATTCATTTAATAAATTTCTAGATTCATTTTGCGATTTCTCTAACTTATTTAACTGTCTTTCTAGTTTTGTTTTGATCTCTAAGTACCTTTCTTCATAAGCAGCGATACTCTCATACTCTAAATCGAAAGTATCTTGTTTGCATGCTTTGTCATTCTGTAAAATTTCCAAAATGCGTTTATCAAGTTCGTTTAATTCTTTAAACCTTTGTTCGAGTTGAACAATCAATGTTGCCAAAGTGTCGGCATCTTCAGCTGTCTTTCCTAACGTTTCAACTGATTTATTTATAATTTTCGTAAGATTCGTTCTAGTAGGTGTCCGTAGATTTTTTAAACAGTCTAAACTTTCCATTTTACTCTCAGTAAATGGAATCCCAGCAGAGAGATGCCAGATATTTTGCGAATCAAAATATTCTATTTCTTATGTTTTCATGCAAGATAAATTAAAATCGCTTACCTTGCTTTCCGGGTTCGTAACTGCAGACAACGACACGGGAACGTCCGTATTCTATTACATTTTATTCAGTAACACCTACTAGATAATACATAATTCTTGGTTAACATAATTCCCAAATATTTCTATTTACAACATAATGGATACAACATAATGGACTTATTTTCGCCTCTTCACATAACATTGAGGCAAACGCTCGCTCATTTTTTCTGTCTCATCAGTAGCTAAACTGCGTCGCATTTTTTAACTGCGACTCGACTAAAACACAGGAGGGAGGATGGGAAGGTCACCTGACTGGGTCGCGCAGACCTACGCCAGTATTCCCGACAACATATATCCGTACAGATAATTTGAAAATACTAATTAATGTTTCCATTAAATGCTTATAAGCATTCCTTTCCGGCAATAGTTAATTTAAATATGTGGATTTTCCTATTCCTAAGGGTAAATCGTGGCATAAATTTGCAACAGTCAACAAAACTGCGAGGTAAATTTTGACTCGCTAATCAAACAATATAGCCTATATTTCATTTCGACGAACTCTAATAATAAAACGATTTTGCGGCAGTTCTTATCAAATTTGAAGTTTTCGTGAAATAACTGAATGTAACAAGACAGGACTTTCCAGTTCATTTTTGGAGAGATTGATGAAACGGGAAAACCGCATTTTCGAATTTTGATGGAAATCGTAATTACAAAATTTGTAAGTGCGAGATTATTTTCTAAAGCATTTATCTAGGAAGTGCATTTTTAGATTTGCTATAAAATTTGAATCTAGATATTTTGTTAACTTTGTTACTTGTTTTAAATTATAGATTAAATCCTCTTAATAGATTTAAATGTAACTAAGTGGAAAAATGTATATGCTGTTTTGAGCTGTTTCATGTGCTGAATTATTGCGGATCTTTAAATATAATACTACAATTATTAAAATTTGAAAGTATTCCTTTTTTTCGAAGATATCAGTTTCTTGAAACTTGTATTCAAAAGTTTAAGCTGTTTTATTTACTGAAAGAAGATGTATTGAGCCATTTGTATATAAAAAATACAAACAAAATATTATTTAATGAATTCAATGAATGGCTATATTAGTTATCCTTGTATATATTTTTATTTAATTAAAAAATAGACGAAGATATGGTGCAATTATTATTGCTTCAATTTAATGACTAAGTAAAAAATGTGTGTACATTTTCCCTTCCTTTTAGACATTTCTTTTAGTTAATTTTGCTGCATACCGTTTGCTCTGCTTTAAACAAAGGATGTTCTAACAAAGTAAAATGTATACAAATAATAAATGTAGCTTAAATAAGTATATCCTACAAATGAGGAAATACAACACCTTTTTTTGGCTCCCCGAGTACTTTGAATAGTTTCAATTAGCTCTTATATAAATACATATATTTGTGTGTGTATATATACTATATATGTATTTATATAGAACATATAAAACTACCCTTTCAAAATACAGATTTTCTATTAGTTCACTTCAAAATTCTTTAGGGGCATATCAACTTTTGTTTTCAAACAAAGGATTTGTCTTGAGATCTAAATTTTATATTCGCATATCAAATGCTGCTCAAATAAAAATATGTTCTAAGCCAAGAGTGTATATTTTAATACGTACTACAGCTACAGCCACGAGGATCAGGTTTGCCCCTGCGCCCCAAGAAGGAATATCAACTCCAGAGACCGACCATCTTCCCCATATATTTCATATATATATTCTCCATTCTACAAGAAACAATAATGAGATCTATCTATGCAGATACAATGTTTAAGTTGTTTAGAATATCATTTAACTTGAGATTCAAAATCTGTCTGCAATCCAAGAGGTTTTGTTTTCTATTTTCCTGATCAAAATGTGAATTGCAGTCTTGTTATAAATTTGATATTGTAAAAAAATAATGTAAATAATTTTCACACAATAGCAAATTTTATGTAAATATATTCCATATAAGTCACACATAATACTGTTTTAAATGAAGGAAAATACATTATTCCATAAAAATCAATGTATCAGACGTGATTGCACTTATAAATCTATAAGTTTATTCTCAAACCCATTTCTCAAATGCCTAACATAACAGTATGTAGTTTCATAGTAAGATTTCCGAAAAGATCATAAGAAATTCATCTGCAGCATTTTAGAAAGCAAATCCTAAAATCAAAATGCAGGGTGGAATTGGTCATAAAATAAAATCCCAGCTATAAAGTAGATTTATATGTGACATTTACATATTTAAACAATAAAAAAATATCTTCTAGAAGTTCTCATTTTAAAGTCTTAAACTGGAAGTATTGCTTTTCTGCTATCACGTTTTGATGGTCTGTTTAACCTTTATACTTTATGGCTCATAAATGTTAATTTTGAATTTTTTCTTCTTAAAGAAAACGAAAATGTCTTTAACTAAATATGATGATGTTCTTCCAGAATTTTAGTGTGAATGAACATTTATTTTTAAATGTATAAACATTAGAGAAAACTGCTATTTAGGAGAAGTATTAAAATGGGCAAATATTTTTCAACAATGAAAATATAGCATCATATATTTCGTGTAGAATGTAAATCATTAAAAAACATAAACTTATTCGTGTTTTCGAAATTACTTTAAAGCAAAAAATAAATCCCAAATCTCTTTTAAAAATAAGTTTCAGTTAGCAGATCATTACAGAAGAAATACGTTTCACATTATTATTAAAATGTAATGTGCAATTTATATGCAGTCTGTACATATATATAGATCTTATCACAGAATACGAGTCTTATCAGTTCCTTTAATAATGTTTATAGTAAAGAAGTTCTTAAATTAAAAGCCTTTAAATTTTAAATTGTAAGGAATTGTAATTTAAATAATTTTTCAAGGATTTCCTTTTACGAAAATGCGATGGGAGAGTGAAATTAAATTCATTTTCGGACTACATAACAGCAAATTAAATCCCAATTTACAGGGAAGAAATATTAAAAAATGTTTAGTGTTACATCAAGGGAAAAAAGTGTTTTAAATATTTTCTTTATTGAATTGCTTTTTATCTCTGGCATAGAACAATTTTAAAATGATAATATTCGAGCAAAATGTTTAAGATCCTTTAATTTTATGACAAATTTTGAAGAATTTTAGATGATCTGCAGAAATAATAATTGATTTGATATGGCCACGTTAAAAGAATGTTTGAATAATGACTACCTGAACTTGCATTCAATTTTAGATCAAACAAACAAAGAAAACCGGAAAAGAGGAAGACCTCGGAAGAATCGAGTATATGAACGTTAAAATAGCAATCAGACAAAAAGATCTGCAAAAGTAATGGACGGTGGACAGAAGAAAGTGGAGTATTTTCATAGTCGTAGGAAAAAGTGGAGTAGTTTAGATTCATCGGAAGGTGATATGTACCGCCAAAAATCAGTTTCTATCTATATAATTTTATAAAAAGGTTTTTTTTTATCACGGAATTTTTTTCTGTTGCAAAATTTCTTTTTACATTGATTACTTTTAAAATTGAGTATATTTGTTTGTACAGCGTTCTTTGGAATATATTTCAATCAGCTTACAGCCATTTTAAAAGAAACATGAAGATCAAATATATATATGACTAAAGAGGATCATTTACTGTTTAGTTTAAACCTCTAGGTGAATCATACATTTTTACTAGCTCTAAATTGAACTTTAAGGGGTAATATTTTCAATAGATATGCATTTTGTACATAAATAAAAAATATACAAAGAAAAGTAAACTTCAAGTTGTAGACTTTTTCATAAAAATTTTGTTCCGTATAATTTGAAATCTGCAGTGACTTAAAAAGATATGACGCATATTATAAAGATATTTAAAAATAAAATAAATTCACTGAAGCACTAAAAAGTAACTGTTTGATTGGAAGATGCATACTTTTTTATATGGAAGAGACCATCTCATCTCTTATAGCTCATATGAAGGTAGCATTAATTGCGATTATGAATTAGATTTATACATTGATAATTTGCAGCGGGAAGCTCGTTCTTGCCAGAGATAGCTTCTTGAAGGTTATTTAATCCACAATTCGTCAAAAACGCTGTGTTGAGTTTCAGGGATATATTCGGTAGAGACACTTAAATATTCGGCATCGTGCATTTTAAATTATTTGTATTTACTGGATCAAAATATACATAAAACAGCAGAAGACTACAAATAATTCATATTGTTATGAAAAATGTAGAATTATCAACGTTTGAATCGACTTTAATAAAATATAACCAAAATTCAATAGTTTAAAATATTTACTCATTTCATAATTCCCTGACTTTCAAAATTATGTATTATGTGAATTGTGTCGCCGCTTTTTATAGTTTAAATTTTTCTTTTCAAAATCGTATACTTCAAATATTAGAGAGCAAAAGGAATAAACAAACAGGAAACAGGAACAACATTTATCAAACAAAAAAAGTATTAGTTCTACATAATATCAGCTTTGTAAAAAAATGCAAAACTTGGATGAATATTTTGAATACTATTAATTTACTTAGAAAATAATAACTATATTACTAATTAAACAAGAGATTTTGACCAGCGTAATCTGTTTCCATTTTGCGGCGTTTTCTATTTTGAAACGAAAGCTTCAAGATGAAATATTGCACCTTTTCCATAGCCAGCAAATTTCACATTTATATTCAAATTACTTTTACGCATTATTTACTATTTACGCATTAAACGAAATATGTACAGGATGTATGCAATTTACATCCTGTACAAAATGTAGACTTGACATCATAAACTGAAAATTTAAAATGAACATGCATAATTATTGAACATATGCAAAGTATCGTTTTCTTTCAGATATATCTGAAATTGCATTATACAAGATAATTCAAAATAGTTTTACACGTTTAGAAGGGGTTGAATAAACCAAGACGGTCAAGATTCACCTAGCTATGCAGGTCAGAAACGTTATCTTCATGTACCTGTTAATAATCACTTGAGAAGAAGTTTTCAAGTAATAATAAACTTTCCGACCTTGTTTTTCATAAACTAATCCGTCTTTCATCAAATTCACTTGATAAAAATTGTTCATTCAGAATTTTTTCTTTCATTACATCAATAAAATTGTCGCAGGAATGGCCATTGTTTATTAAACAGGTTGAGAAATCAAGGGCACACTTCAAAACTTCTTCCAAAGTGATTATTAACAAACAAATGAAGTCTACGTTTCCGACCCGCATTGCTATGTGATTCTGAACCGTCTTGGTATAACCTACCCTTTCTAAAAGTCTATAAAACTAATTTAGAATCATCATATAGATTAGGATACTTTATTTATGCTTCGTAAACCTTTAAAATCACGGAAAAAATTTGTCACAATTTACCGTATGTGTTTATAAATGCCTACAGTAATCATGACATTTTGAATTTTCAGAAAATTAAAAAACTACATTCTAAAATATAAGTGATCTTTATCAAAATAAATGTTTAGTTAAACAGATTTTTTTTTGTCTGGGTGAACTAAAGTACCTGATTTTTTATAGCCATTAATAATGAATGAATTAATCAGTAATAAAAAATAACTGTATGAAAAGAAATTCTAATCATTATCTGAGAATCTACCCCGTGTCCATAAAAAGGCTTTCAATAGTTCTAACTAGCTTCTGCTAAAAATAAGAAACGCAATAAACCACATTTCAATTATATACTGTGGTAGGGATGAGGCTATAGTCTCTAAAAACAGTTATACATACATACACATACAAAGAAAAGTACTTAATTATATGGTATTGATTAAAATATTCAAAAAATTAAATATAAAAAAATACAAAATTTATATTTTTAAGGCTTCGCCTACAAAAAACAAAAAACAAAACCCAAAAACCAAAAAATCCCAATTAGTAAAATGTTTCTCCTTCATTAATTGTATGAAGCAGAACATTTCAGTTTTTCATCATAAATAGGTTCAGAGATATGCTTTAAAAGAATTGGTGAGAAGCTGTTTAGTACCAGGAAAAGTATAAAGCTATGTAACATTGAGTTTTCTTTTCATAATTTATGTATTGCACCTGAAACGCGATCTTCCGACGTCATTTTTGCTTTTACAGAGCCATTAACAGTGGTTTAAGTCAACATTCATCTGTTTTTATATTTATGGGTCTTTTTAGGAGAAATGACTGAATGTTTATACATCAACTCTAATGTATGGGGCACATTTTTTTAGACACAACATTTTTCTTGTAGGAGGATATATAAAATCTAAATTTTGTACTGATTTAGATTTAATCTAAGGAATATTTTAATCGGTCCCATGAAATTTTTCAGCATTTCTAACGTAACCTTGTAATTTATAGTACCTGTCTGCAATAAATATTTAAATAATAAAAGCTGAGGTCAGTGTTTCTGGGGCACCCTGTATATATATATATATATATATATATATATATATACCTCGACCTTTTTTACCTCGACTTTTATCGCTTATATATTGATCATAGATCTGTATAAGTTGCAAACTTACGCAAAGTAAGGCATAGAATTTTATGAAATCCATTAAATTCTCTGCAAAACAAAATTTGTAAATTGCAAATTTTAATTTTTGTAATGCTCCGATGCTAAGATCTAACTCCTAAAATGGGACAATTTTTTCGAATTTTTTCATCATACCTCACTGTCATATAATAGGCATTATACTTAATGAACTTTCTCTAAATTACTTAATAGTATTTCATTTTCCTATGCACTGGGATTCCCAGAATTATTGGGACAAACTGTAAGTGGTGGTAGGTCACACAATAAGGAATCAAAATCACATAGCAATGTGATTTTGATACAGGTAACCAAAAAACGCCGATTTTCTTTATCTGTTATTAATCACTTTGAGAAAAGAGTTGAAGTGTTTGTCTGATTTCTTAACCAAGTTTCATATGCAACGGGCTTGTCTTCAAAAAATTTATCCATGATATGAATAGTATTTTTTAAATACTAACTTTTTAGTCACGCTCTTTTCGCGAAAGATACGTTAGTTTTTGGTGAACAGTGCTCGAAAATATCACTATTATTTGAGCGCTGATTCCAAAGTGATTCATACAACTTACATGAAGACGACGTTTCCGACACCACATTGCTGTGTGATCCTGAATCCTTATTAGGTGCCTTACTTTCCCTTAAAGTTTGTCCTAATAATCCTGGGACACAGTGTATAAGTGTATATTTAAAAAATAACCACGCACATTTAAAATACGACGCATCTTAAGTACCAGCTAAAAGCCAATCAAAAAAACTGCGGACTAAACATGAGCTCTTCCTTTTCTAAATGGCAATGAATGCCGCAAATGTCACATGAGCACTAAGAAATTTTCATAATTCATCTTTACTAAGCAAATTCATTATTACATACTTGGCAGTATCGCATCGTTAAAAATGATACATCAGCTAAATGTAGGTATATTTATGAAATCACTATTACATTCATACATATTTTCTACATGTATTTGGAACTAACTGAAATACCGCTGTTGTATGATACAGATTTTATGCTTAACATTCAGTTTTGGTGGAATCTCCGTTTACAGACCTGCATTAGAAATACTGCGTAGGAATGAGGGAATTTGTGTGTATGACTTCATTGTTAATTGTAAATTTTATAAAATAAATTTTAATAAAATGTTATTTTCAAACTGTAAATACAAGATTATCTTCTAATTCTTACCAAAAGAAAACTTAGTAAAACAGTTACATTAAATAATAAAAACACTCAAAAGGAAACGAATGTTTAATATATGAACTAAAACTTTGTAAAATGACTCTCACAATAGGTATTTATCGGTCTGCTAAGTAAAAACTGATAAGTTTTATTAAATGACATTCCACAGAGTCGTATATCACAGATAGTTATGATAAAATTATGGTAAATGCGCGTTTATTTACAATTGGTAAATAAACAAAACATATTAGAAAATAAATTATTCTTTACTTTAATGCAAATAAGAAATGGTGCACAATCATTCTAATCTAATAAGCGAATAGCAAAATTATGAAATACACTTTTTGTGGTGTAACTCTCAATAAAATGCACTATTATTTTACTTATTGAAATAGCACATATAACAGTTATTTACGAACGTCAAATCGTCTCAAGTTTTGTATTTAACGTATTGCAAATCAAAAAAGAATCATAAGACTTTTAATACAAAAATGTTATTTTTAACTATCAACTGAACAACAACAAAAAACTCTCAAAGGAGCTACTTTAAACTTCAATTCTGATTTGGCTAGAAAAAGTAAAATAAAATCTACGCACAGGGATCGTTTCTTTTATGCTTTTAAATTACAAAGAATTCCCGAGAATAGTGGTAAAGCTCTATTTCATTTTAGAAGAAAACGGACATTTAAGGAAAGATTTTTAGATGAGACGATATTCTTTTGCTTTCTTTCAAATATATTTTTAATGAGAAATAAACGAGAATAACTGCAGAAAAACTATTTGGTACATTACAAAAATACAAAAATGAAATGTTTTTGAAACATTAAAAAATTTTATAGCCTGTAACCATTGCCTTTCTTTTGAAAAGGAAATTTTAAATCCACCTGAATCTAATTCATCCTGTGAATATTGAATGAACGTAACTCAGTAAATTCAATTGCATCGCTTGAAATGTACATCATTTTTAATTTGAAAAATACTGCAAGAACTATCTATACATCATTTTAACTAAAGCCTCCAAAAAGTATCAACTGAACCAAATTTTAGAAATTAAAAATGGGGTAACTCGAAGCTCCGCGTAATTAAAAAATAGTACTATTTTGACTTCGTTTTAAATAGGTAAAATGCATGAAGTAAACACACAGTTTAATAGGAAAAGCTTAATGCATACTACAGACAAAAAACACCTATAAACTTTGCACATGTCAAGCATACGTATGGAGTCTTACTGTCAAAAGGACAGAAAATGAAAAAATAATCAGTTTAACTATATAATAGTGAGTTTAAATGAAGAATAAGGATGATCTCACTCGTTCAGCAATCAAATCGTACCTTTTCAAAGTTCAACCAAGCATTTGACCCCTTACATGCTTTAGCTTATCTTTCGAGGCTTGGGAAAATGTATTAGAGAAAAAAATAATCCTACGCTGTACTAAAAGAATAAATAATAAAATGAAAACATAAAGCATTAATTAGCATCAATCAAAAGCAAAAAAAAAAAGCATTAACTTAACTCTCTCTGCTAGTGTTATCTTAAAAAAACTTATTCAAAATTTTTATTTGAAATATTACTTAAACGCGTTTAAGTACAAATATCTTTATAAAAAATTACCAAGTATTAAAATGTAACAATTTAAACTCGACATTTACATTCCAGTAGACAGCAAAAATTTCGAAGTGACACTCAACTTTTCTTTTCTCTTTGAACTTTTCGATATCGTTTTCAACGCGGTTTTGGAAGGTAGGAAGAGCCATTTTTACTTAAATCAAGCTCATTTACTACCATACGTATTCAATTGAAATTTTGGACCGATAGACTTATTTTAGTTCATCTTCGTATTCGAATTATTATTTTACTTCATCTTCGTATACGATTTCTCAAGAGTTTACCATCATTTCTACAATTTGTTTAAATTTGTTTATAATTTTAACAAATTGTAGAAATGATATTTATATATTTTATTTTAATTTTTTTATAGAATTCACATTTCTCTACCTGCTTATATAACTTATAACGGTTTGATTGCCTCCATCGAAATAGTGGATACCCAAGAAGTGTTACTTTTTCATGGACTAGGGATTTTTTTTTAAATATACGAAAGATACGAAATAATGTGGCATCTTCTACACAAAACTACTATTTATACTTACTTTTATTTCATAGTGTATAAATTAATAAGATATAAATATAAGAACCATTTGAAGGTTTAAATTAATAAGAAATATAGGAAAACAGCTAGAACTTGTTGATTGCTTATGGCTTATTAAAATATTACCTTATTTATTTAAATACTTAAGGTCAAAAGCTTTTAACTGTGAAAAAAATGTGGTTAAAAACAAGAACATCATTTTCGTTTTATGTGTATAGATTTTTGAAATCTTAACTAGCAGAAATTTGAAAACCCTTTTTGCTACTACAACAGTTTCTGAGATCTTTGAGAACACACGTAGTTAGCAAACTGATTTTCTCCCACACGTATATGAGATATTTGGCAATTAATTTCTTATCAAAGCATGAAGCAAGTACATTGTCGTAGAAAATAACTTACAATGCTAAGGTTCCTGGCACAATTTAAGACACTAAGTAATACATTTTGCATACTGGATTGAATTTCTAATTTCCTTCTGTTTATAACACGAATTTGGAAATGTAGAAAATACTTTTTTAATAATATGTATAAATTAATAAATGTTGAAACAAAGTTATTTACAATTAATGTTTTAAATACTTATTTAATCTCAGGATACAAATTAAAATCATAAAAATGTAGTAGATATGATATTATGATATGTGAACTGAGGCACTATTGAAGCTTCGGCAGGAAACGCATCAAATTGCTTATCGTTTTTAAATCGTGATTTTTATAAAAATATTTTCATTTCTTTATTCGCTTACATAATTATATTTTCTAGTACCTGCTTTACGAATCTTTATAAAACCTTCTATCCCGTCCTGTGTAAATAGGTGCACCATCTCAGTCTTGATAGCAAATGTGTTAAATGCTTTCCGGTATAAAATCGTCATCTGATGCCGTTAACCAAATACTTTGTTATTTTTTACATTAATATGTATTTCATCCTCTGGATTCTTTAAATAATACCTTTTGCGTGATTTTGCAGTCTGTGAATACATAAAGTACCCCCAATTTGCGGTAAACGTGTCTAAAATCTTACTGTACGTAAAAACGCTATCCTTTCCAAAAGTACTTACATTTCGATAACATTTGTCATACGATTGTATTTTAGCATCTGCTTTACCTGTAACTGCTTTACTAAAATCTCCGTATGATCTCGTCGTGTGTGAACTGGTTCCCCATCTCAGTTTCGATAGAAAATCGTGACAAAATGCTTTATCTGTATAAAATCGTGATCTGCTGCTAATATTTCAAAACCTTGTTATTTCTTATATAAATATGTGCTTCAGCATCTAGCTACCCTTTAACATTGAAAAATCTTTGTATGATTTTCCACTCTGTGAATAGATGCACCGCACCTGTTTCAGCCGATCGCGTAAATTACTGTAGATTAAAGCGTGACCTTTTGCTGCAATATTTATATTTCGTTGGTATCTGACACATGAATTCATTCCAGCACCTGTTTTACCTGAAACGGTAAATAGATTTCGGAATGTCTTGTGTGTGAATAGATGCGCCATGTTAGCTTCGGCAGCAATCTTGTTAAAATGCTTACCATGCACACAGCCGTGCTCTTTTGCTAAAATATTTAAATTTCTTTAATCTTTCACGCACAAATATATTTCAGCATATGCTTACCTCACACATTAGTAAGCCTTTAGAAGATCTTGTCTTGTGTAATATAATATTAATTTCGGCAGTAAACGTGTAAAAGTGTTTTTCCTATGTAATATCGTGACTTTTGCTGAAGATATTTAAATTTAGCTATTCTTCAACATATGTGCACGCATTAAGGCATCTCAGACAGTGATCAAACTTTAAGTCCTTGACTTTAAATATAAGTAGAATCGCGACTTGCAATGTGTGACGGTGCACACCTGTTTGTAAATATCTGACGAAAGACTTCGGCAAAGCGAGAACGAATTGATAGCAGATGAGTATTATTTTAAATATCAGAATAGAATAGCCGAGAACTGTTTTAAAGAGTATGTGTGCGTTAAAATTATAAGCCTAGTAACTTTTCTATTATTTCCAATAATGCTGTTACGTTAAAATCTTGCAATGCGATTATTCATACTTCATTGAACGTCATAAGGAAGAGATTCAAAATTCTTATAATACGTAGGTTGCCTTTTATGTTTCTACAAACGACCAATAGGAGGTGCTATTGAAACTTTTCTTCAGGATATTCGTAAAATTCACATTTTTTTTTTAAATCTAGGAATCAGTGGAATTATAGAAATTGCCTGCGTATTTTGTTTACACGAGTGTTCTAAAAAAGCCAGTGAGTGAAAAAAATGGACTCACAACGTGATCTTCCAACGTGAAGGTTTTCGTTGGAAGATTTTTTCTGATTTTAAGAAAGGCCTCACTTGAAAAGAATGCTTAGTATCACTTCGTGAAACATTTTGCAATGAAGCACCATCAGAAAAGGATGTTTACCATTGGTTTTCAGATTTTCGTCGTGGTCGTGCGTCCGTCAGTGATGAATCTCGTGAAGAACGGCCAAAGTCGATAGTGATTGCAGACAACATCTATGCTATGCGCAACATGAGAGAAGAAGATCGGCATGTCACACATCATGAGATAAAAGCATCCCTTGGCATATCACACACTGTAATACATTCGATTTTGCGCGAACATTTAGCTGTTAAAAAGATTTGTTCCAGATGGATTCCACACAATTTCACAGAAGCTCAAAAAGAGGATCGTGCAAATTGGCTTAAGGAAATGCTAAAAAAATTCCAATTGGTAACTGAAAAATTCATATACAACATCGTTACAGGTGCCAAAACTTGGATATATTCGTATGAGCTGGAAACTAAACAACAATCCACTATTTGGGTGTTTCCAGATGAACCGAATCCCACGAAAGTTGTTCGTTCATCAATCACTTAAGAAAATGCTTGCTTTTTTCTTAGTGCTTACAGGACATATCACAACCATTCCTTTAGAGGATCAAAAAACTGTTAACGCTAAATGATAAACAGGAATTTGTTTTCCAAAATCAGTAAAATTAACAAAAATCGACGCATCATTCTCAATTACGACAACGTCAGCTCCTACACAGGGCGTGAAACAATTGATTATTTGAAGGAGAAAAATATCAAATTAATGTCTCATTGCTTGTGTTCTCCTGATTTGTAGCCTAAATACTTTTTCCTGTTCCCTTATATCAAACAAAAAATGCGTGGGCAGCAATTTTCATCACCTCAAGAAGCTGTTGATACCTTCCAAAACCATGTTTCGAGATATCAATTTCAGAGTGAAAAAAATGTTTCAAGAATTGGTTTGAAAGGGTGAAAAAGTGTATAAATATTAATGGCGAATATTTTGAAAACAAATGAAACAGTTTGTTCCTAAAAAATTAATTTTCTTCCGACATTTTGTTAATGTAATTTTCTTCCTGCATTACAAAACGTAAAAGACAACCCTCGTATTAACGAAAAAAATAATGGAGCAACGATAGTGAAACAGAAATTAAGTACAATTATTTAGAACACAATTCTGCATAAATAGCTTCACAGCAATGTAAGTACTTTCCATTCATTGCTTCCGACTGACACAATTTAAACTTTCCGAAGGAGATAGCTGAGAATTCTATTTTAGGCCATCAACTTATACAGTATGTTGCAAAATTATAGGACACCTATGAATTTCCAGTTCTTAAATATTTATGATGCGCTAGTAATAAAATGTATTAAAATATACAGTTTCACCTTTAATAAATTGTTTTTAATTTTAAACATTGCAAGTTTAAATAAATTCATAAATTTAAAAAGGAAAATTTAAATATTTGGTGTTGAAAAATTATAGAACCCTTTTAATATTTACGATAGTATTAGTAATTAATTAATTTATTTATTTACCAGTTTTGTTGCATTTTTTAGAAAATTACAAGAGATAAAAGGCTTACAAAAAAGAAATTGAAGTATTACTCAAGAGAAATGATTCAGTAAAGAGGTGTGTTCAATAATTATGATTAAACGGCTTTGAAGTTGGTGCGCTGCATCGGCATCTAGAGGCAAGTCATACCAAGATAGATTTTTTTTCTGAAGAAGTTAAAAGATCTCGAAACGTTATTCAAAATTATCCAAAAGCGTACTCCAAAAACATTCTTCAAGAAGTAAAAAAAAAGCTTTCCAGAGAAGATGAAAACTCTTTTCACGAAAACTCTCGCACATGTTAAAAGCGAACTGAAATTAGATGTTTACAAACACCACAATTTCGTGTTTGTAGTGTTAAGTGTTAAGAGAATTAATCACCTCAATAGCTGCAACGTTGTAAAGATAGCCGAAAGGTATTCGCCCTTCAAAATATGGAGCGTGACGGGAAATAGCTAAGTTAACTTTCTTTTTAAAAAATACTTTCCAATAATATATATATATATATATATACTAGCTGAATGCCCCGCTCTTCGAACGGGAATGAATTGATTCTTTTTTTTACGGTTATATTACGGTTTGTTGTAATTAGAATTTATTATAATAGATAGATATAGAAAATTGAGATTGCATAAATATTATCTGTGTTCAATAATTATGCATAAACGGCTTTGAAGTTGGTGTGCTGCATCGGCATATAGAGGCAAGTCATAGCAAGATAGATAGCGTAAAAGTATTCACCGTGGTCAAATATTCCTGTGTACCAATTTTCATAAAAATTGGTTGAACGGTATTTTCATAGCAAGCGATCGAACGGAATAGAAATCGACGTTCTGCAGCGCCATTTAGCGTCAAGTTAGTGTAAAATGGACAAAGAAAAAATATTCTAAGTCTTCAAATATCCGTGCCGATGAATTTTCATCAAAAATCAGTTGAACGGTACTTGCATAGATAGCGGTCAAACGGAATAGAATTCGATGTACTGCAGCGCCATCTAGCAGCAAGTGAAGACAAAACAGAAAATGTAAAAATATTCTCCGTGTTCAAATATTCATACGTACCAATTTTCGTCAAAATAGTTAAACATACTTTGTAACAATTACTTGTAATTTTACGAAACATATTGCTGTAAAATGAAACAGCACTGTGTGTTGTAAATCCGCTCAAAAATGACGTAATGACACTGAAAAGCCAATCACGAAGAACCAGTGGCAATGATTGTATGTCAACTGGCACAGTCTACCTCACAATGTGTTGGCGTTACGTTTACCCACACGTTGTTCTGTAAAATAATTTAGCAATGTTTATTGTAAATCCACTGCACAACATGTGGATAAACGTAACCCAACATCACAATGTGTTGGCGTTACGTTTACCCACACATTGTGTTGTAATCATTTTTTTTCAGTGTACATCAGATTAAGAAAGTCACACAGTATTGAAATGTTAATGAATTTTCTTAGCTTAATCTTATGTGAAGTGGCATATTGTACATATTCTCTAAACATCATTTTTTAGGAAACATAAGCGAATTTATTCAGAACTTAGATAACTAAATAAAACTTTGACACATTAGTTAACGTTCTTTTAAACCCGTGCATATAACATAATTAAGTAAAATTCTTGAGATCTAATGATTTGAGCAAAAACTTAATTTCGGCATTCAACAATAGCTTATTGGCTACTGCAGCATTTTCATATTTTTATGTATATTATCATTAAAATACCTCACATGCATGATGATATTTTAAAAGTTTTTAACTTAATTCTTTACAAACACTATAAAAAACACTTTCGAATGATTCAGTATATCTTCCAGTGATGCAAAAATTAAACTAACTATTCTATTGGAGAGCTGATTAAAAAAACTTTGCTCAATAATTTTTTTTAATTATACGATTAAATTTAGTTACTTTTAGAGTATCGTTTTTGACGTTACCGTTGACAATTTTAAAATGTGATTCGTTGCGATAAATAAACGGTCAAAAGCACGACATTTTTTTTTTCTTTTACAAGAAATTATTGAAAAAAAAACTATTCCCGATTGCATAAAGCGAATAACCCTTTTGTTCCTAATATGATTTCCTAGATGTAAAGAAAAAATAAGGAAAAGTCAATATTAAAGAAATCTTAAGGTTTCTTTAATTTTTTTGTTATGTTTGCATTATCATATACAAAGGATGGTTATCCAGGTCATTTTCAATGTTAATAACAGAATATTTTATGATGAAAAACACTTTCTGTATTAGAAAATGGCCAAAGGGCTATTTGACTCAAAGCCAAAGATCACACAGCTAAAAAATATCTAATATTATTCTCAATAAATCAGAATTATAGTTACACGGAAAAAAATATTTTTGTGGTAATATAATTATATACATACGTCAAAATTCATTCTACATAATTATTTGCCGATTTTTACGTTTTGTGCCTTAGAAGGACTATAATTTTTTAATTATTGCTCGATGATACATTTTATGAAACTTTTTTTTAGGAAGTCATTAATTTGATTTCTAGATAATTACATTTCATAAATAATTTCATTTTATGCAGTCTCTGATTTGATGGCAATTGTTATTAAATTATTATGCACTATTTTTGTAATTAATAAAAATAACGCAATTTTGTAACTATTACAGTAAATATATTGGGATTTGATTATATAATAAAGTGAACTTTTTTACTCTGTCTTTTGGTATTATTATGATTATAAAATATAAAACTATGAATATCTATTGAAAACTACAAGGAAAACCCAAACAGGACTCAATAAATTCATATTTTAATGTAATTATGGGAATAATTTTTTTATTAGTTGTTGAATTTTTTAACAACGAATTTTGGGTTATTAAATGATATATAATATATTGTTATATTAGGAGTGATGCAGAATGAAAACAAGCAAACGTAACTATTGTTAATATCCTTGTTTTGTTCTATATCACTTCTAACTAGTAAAATATTCCTTATTTCCTTTAATAATTACACTCACTATCAAAATAGAATCTCGACAACTAATACGGATTCTATTCCATTATTATTCCTATTTTGTATTTTTATTCTGAAAAATTTTGAAAATTGCACTAGCCTCTGTAGTGCATCAAAATTAAACTTAAGGACTAAGTAGCTGTAAAATAAGCAGAAATGCTCAGCATTTTGGTAGCATTGCTTTCGATAAGCGGGCTACTTTACTATGCGGGCACATTGCTGTTACATTGCAGTTACTGTTAAGGTTCTATGGCAGAGCCTTTATTTTGAATAATGCCCAGTACTCATTTAATGCTTTAAAGTCTTTAACTAATGTGAAATCTGGCGGTAAATAGTTAATATCCAAAGAACTTGTAAACTGGGCCTGTGTAAATGATAGCCAACACTTACCATGCGGTACCAGTACAGTGTCTTGTTGGACTGCCGGTAAAATACTTCCGGAGCGACTACTTCACTCACGAATAAATTACTTTTAAAAGTACCATGCAGGTACTGGCAAGATTCTCTGCGAATATGTGTGTATTTGCTTAGTCTTTTCTAAGCGTAAAATATACAGACCGCTGAACAGTTTTTGCAGGGGAGGAAAGAGTTTGACACCAAATGAAGAGATGAGTGTACGCAATTGTCGAGGCATTAATTCACATTATAAGTTATCTGTGAATTTATTTGTGATTATGAAAGTAATTCAGATCCCTTTTTACCTGACACCTGAAATCTGCGATTTATAATTCAATTCAAAAAGAAATTTCATTTGAATATAACAAGTCTGTATGTGAACAATATTAATTCGGAAAGTGTCTGAAAGTGAAGCAATATTTTGGGGAAAATATTCCCTGAAGTGTCATGTGAGTTAATGTGCTCATCTACTGAATGTATCAATGAATTATAGGATATTTTAACAATTTTCTGCAGTTCCCGTGTAATTTTTTATACAGTAAAAAATATTTTTAAAGTGTATTAAGTTATGCGTTAAAAATGGATTATCAATTTATCTAAGTAAAGTAAATATTATATTTTAAATATTGTGCATTTCCTTAAAAAAATCTCCAAAACATTAAAATTTAATTGCTGCAACTCGACAACTTTTGATGTAGACCGTTGTCTTAAAAGAACAAGGTGGTTATAATTTAACTTGGCTATTGGCAAAATTGATACATTGGCTATTCATAATACCAGCTCGATCAATTTCGAAAAAAAAAGTTTTAAAATGTCCATTAGGTGACGTTTTGCATGAAAAACGGCAAATCCAATAATGGAAAATTCGAATTCGAAATATACAAAAAATTTTAGCATTTAATAGTATTTGAGCATTTATTCACAAATTTGGGTAATATTTGAGCTGATTTAACCATGCAGAGTGCGATCTCATGGGCATTTTTTAACTAAACGTTCGGAAAAATTAACTTTGAGAGCATCTCGTGTACAGTGCATATGCAAGATTTGGTAGCAATCTGATCACAGGTTACGGCTGAAGAATGCTGTTTGGAGGCGAAGTTTAATTATAACCACCCTGTATATCAGGAATGCCTATCCCTTAGAAGAATTCATGGGTACGTTGAAACTATTAGAGGCTTTTAATGTAATCTCATCCACTATAACAATGCTAATATTTGTGTTTTGCTTTATGGAAAACCTACAGGGGGGGAGATTCTGTCTACTGGGAGGTGACTTTTTCAAAGCACTTTTTGAGAGGTACTAACGCGTATTCAAGTTACTTCTGGAGAAACCTATCAAACCTCCTTTATCTAGATCATTAGACAGACAGCCGAGCGAAAGGCCCGAATACGGGACCTCTACAGTTTAGCCACGTGCAGTAGCTTATCTACTCGGCTATGGTGGGGCCCCAATACAATGAAACGAGTTGATGTGACACGGAACGATATTTTTCTAGGTCAAAATGACTTTTCTAATGTTATTTTTCATTTTCAAAAAAGAATAAGAATGTGTAATGCTTAAACGTGACAATAAAATCTGTTCAAAAATATTGATGGTTTAAGTTTGGTCTGCAATCGACCCACATTAAGTAAAGAGGTTAAAATTAACAAATTTATTTTTAAAAAATGCTGAACTGAAAAAGCAGTTTCAAAGAGAAACATATTTAATGTCTAAGTCATATTACAATTTCAATATAAATGGTAAAACACAAAATTAATATACTAAAGAGCCATGTAATTTTTCTTTAGAGAAAATATGCTCTCTCTTTCACTAACTATTAAATTAATAATTCCTCATATTTTCATAACGAGTATAATAAATATAATAAAATCACTTTCCATCTAAAAATGTACATTTGAAACAAAATATTAATGACTTTTAGATGATTTAGATTTTAAAATCAGAAAAATATTAATAAAAAGCCCCTCGACTGAAAAATAGATAGGGTATTTGGGGGTTCGTGCTTAAATATTTTTTGCATTATTTATTTATTTATTTTAAGTGCAGCCTTATAATGAAACTAAGCCAAATTTCATGTTATTCTCAATATCTCCTGAAGAAAGTAATTTTGAGAAAATATGATGCAAATCATAAATCCTTAACAAAGTTTGCAAATATTTTGATGAACTCTTTTAAATACGCTTTAATTGTTACTCTTGTGTTTGTAAATTTAAGCTAATTAGTTCCTTATGCTTTATTATAACTAAAATATAATGAGTAAAACTATTGGGGATGTATGTACACTTTTTTCCTGTAAAGTAATTGTCCTAAAGAATTCTTTTTGTAAATAGTTGTTCTCAAAAATATAAACAGAATACATATACTCACGGTATTTAAATAGTGGCTAGTACACAGCAAAAAGGAACAGTGTTCGCAATATCCCAAATGGGAATGCCAAGTCCGATCTTCAATCAAGATGCATGTCGGTATAATTAATATATATTAAAATTGAAAACGATAATTGTCTTACCGCCACACGACCTGCTCCTGTGGGGGGAAAGCATGAAGTACATCACGGCAAAAATATAAATCCAGTGTGAGACGTTTTACCCTTTATTTTTCATAACAGGCACAAGAAATTTCCCATCACACCAATTTTTAAGTAGAGACCCTCGAGAATACTTATTCTCAGTTGACTTCAGTATTTCTATATATATATATCACAATTTATAATCAAAAACATCACGAAGCTAAAAATTCATTCTCAAAACCGAAGTGCACACCTCTCTCATATTGAAAAAACCCGCTGCGACAGAACATAAAAAAAACGCCGAAAAGGCAACCAGAAACGATGCAGACATCGCCCTTTTGGCGACGAAACCACACGTGCAAAATATTTTTGTTTTTATCACATGGTTTTAAGAAAAATTCCGGATAAATTATTTAAAAAATATATACTGAGGAGATTTCCTCAGGATATACTCCCCTTCGCTACACAAAAAAAAATTGAGATCAAGTTCCCAAGGTCTCTAGAACAAAGTCTGGCACATAAATTCAATGCAAGAATGAAATTTTCACTGAAATGTTAAACACATTATGTAAACTTCACACAAAACAAAAGAAGCACCTTACCCTTACAAGTTTGCACATCATAACTCCCTCATTCTTACAGAAGATATGATTTTCTAAAGTACCCATCACACAAAGATACAAAAAGGTCTTGGTTATGTAAAAAAATATGATAAGTACATAATGTTAGTTGGACAACTACACAAAAGGAAAAAAAAAAAAGTATATTTGCATAAAGTTTCATTCACAACCGAAAAATATTCCCCCTTTTTTTTAAATTTGAAAGCAATCAAAAATTCAAAATCTCGTGATAAAATATATGCTTGTGAATGCACTCAAAATGTAAAACACCAAGAAAAATTATACATAGAAGGGAAAAAATGTTCACACATAAGCATAACACTCATTGTTGATAAACCATAATACTATTATATTGTAGTAAACAAATCAAGGTAATTCTTTGAGCTTGTATACAGATGATTAAAAAGAACAGAGTAACAGAACTTGAGGTTGATCAGGCCACAATAGTGGCTAGTACACAGCAAAAAGAAACAGTATTCGCAATATCCCAAATGGGAATGCCAAGTCCGATCTTCAATCAAGATGCATGTTGGTATAATTAATATATTAAAATTGAAAACGATAATTGTCTTACCGCCACACGACCTGCTCCTAGGGGGGAAAGCATGAAGTACATCACGGCAAAAATGTAAATCCAATGTGAGACGTTTTACCCTTTATTTTTCATAACAGGCACAAGAAATTTCCCATCACACCAATTTTTAAGTAGAGACGCTCGAGAATACTTATTCTCAGTTGACTTCAGTATTTCTATATATATATCACAATTTATAATCAAAAACATCACGAAGCTAAAAATTCATTCTCAAAACCGAAGTGCACACCTCTCTCATATTGAAAAAACCCGCTGCGACAGAACATAAAAAAAAACGCCGAAAAGGCAACCAGAAACGATGCAGACATCGCCCCTTTGGCGACGAAACCACACGTGCAAAATATTTTTGTTTTTATCACACGGTTTTAAGAAAAATTCCGGATAAATTATTTTTAAAAAATATACTGAGGAGATTTCCTCAGGATAGTAATATTAAGTGTTTCAACGGGAAAGTTTAATTGGTATAAATAAACAGCACTACTACGCATTACTTAGTATGTTATACATTTAGTAAGAAGTTTAAGTAGATCTTCAATTATCTGTATAGCATGCTTCATGTTTTAGATTATTTTACGGGATTTACGTATTAATTTACTTAGAATATAATACGTTAAACTGGTTTTAATCGAAAAACTTTCTTGTAAGAAAATGAAACTTTGTCTGCATGTTAAGGTACTAAATTTTCTTTTCTTTTCTGAGTAAATGAATTTCGCTATTCGTGCTGTCACATATATTTTCTAGAAGACGAGTTAACGTACACATTCTTTTCACTCGAGATCAAATGGCTTTTTGTATAAAGAAATGTAAAATATTTTATATATACAATTTTAAAGGATCTTTTTTGGACACTTCAGGAACTAAAACAGGCTTTAAACCAAATAGGTAGGCCGCTCCTGAAGGTAGTATCCTATAGTATCCTACTTTTAACAATTGTAAATAACAAAATCCGCTGAAAAATAAATTGGAAGCCGCTGCTTGCTGGACGAGGCTGCGGCTGGGGTGCAGCAAGACAGTTGGACACTTGAGGAACTAAAACATGCTTTAAACCAAAAAGGTGGGCCGCTTTCGAAATTAGTATACCATAGTATCCATGAGCGTTCTTCTAATTTTGAACCAATTCCAGATGGGAGACCTAGCACCTGAAATCTTCATCCCTAGAGGTATCGTTTGAACATTGGCAACATTGGAGCCACGAACAGATTTACTTGCAAAAGCTTGTTATAAGAAAGAGTATCTAGATAAAATACTAAATTAAACATCAAATAATTACTCTGAAATTTGTTTTTCAAAAGCAATTTTGCTCTATAAAACCATCCGGTTTTCTATAGCTTCAGCTTGCTACAGTTTTCTTAACTAGCACCGAATCTAAAAGTGCATTTTTAAGCAAGTATAAAATTGAATGATTATCAAGGAATCAGAATTTATGCTAATATAATGTCTTAAGAAATAGTATTTTTCTTTAAAATGTTGAAAAGTGCAGGTTAATTTAATGAGACACTAATGAGTCTACCCGTTGAGAATTTTGAAAAGTATTGATTGAATATTTAACACTAGCTGAAGTATCCGTTGTTGATGGGTTAGTATAAAATGTAAATTTAAATAAATAATGAATTTCGTCAGCATTGTAGGAGTTCAAAGAATGGAATTAGTATGCAATAGCATAGAAAGCAAAATTATAGCTTCTGTGTATTGTTAAAAGATTACAGGTTACAGAGTAACAAATTGATGGGTGAAATTGAGAACAGAGAATTTCATTTTATTTTAAAATTTAGTTCTATTATGGTTAAATGAGCTTTTCAAGTAGAGAGGTCATTCCTAACTTTTAACAAAATTTTGTATGATTCACTGTCGCTATTTTAACATTGCGCCTCAAGAAAATTTTGCACATTTTTCAGAAAATCTAAAAAAAAGAAATAAACATTTTAAAAAGAATTTTAAAATTTATTTATTTTTTCAGAAATTCCAACAGTTTTTGTTTTGGTTGGTGTTGATGATGCTTCTAAACTTAATTCCTTAATAATGGATGAAGAGAAAACCATCTCTTAATCCATTTTTAAGGGATGCGAGAACAAACATTTATATGATTTTCACAAAATCTCAAAATCTATGAAATATTTAAAACAACAGTTTTGGCATTTAGAGTTTCACCTAACATAATGCCAAATTTCATTATATTCTATTGACGTTTTTCAGGAAAGGTACAAACATGTACTGAGTTTTCAAAAAATCTTAAAATCTGTGAAACATTTTAAAGTACTTGTGTGCCGGGGGCTAGGATAGGGGCGTAGAGCAGGGGCGTGAGGAAAGACGTAGAACACTCCATGAAAACCGACCACTTGACAAAACAACACATTTTAATAACGAAAAGAACGGTTACAGAACACAGAAGATACATTTAGAATGAATAAACACTATATGAGAACATACGGTAGCTGCTACGCGCGAATACGCGAAAGAAGAGAGAGATGAACGAACGTTCTCTATGATTTCTTCAACGCCGGTAGGGGCAGCGTCGCATGGAAGAAAGATGATATAGGAGGCGCGCTCTTTTTGTGCTTATTTTGTGATGCTTTTAAAAAATCGACGCTTATAGTGTGAGTTGAGCAACCACCTATCATGTCACCAAATTTTACATCATTCGTTTTTTTGTCATTATTACGTGATTTTCGAACAAACGTGTACCTATCATGTCACCAAAATGTATTTATTTACTTTAGTCATTTTTACGTGATTCGTGAACAAACATGTAAGCAGTTTGAAATGATTTTTGCAAAATCTCAAAATGTAATCAAAATTTTTTTTAAACAATCAACATCTGTAATTTAAATTCAGTGAAACCCATCAAATCATTGAATTTTATTTCATTCGCTTCTGTCATTTTTATGTGATGCACGAACAAAAAACAGCGTCATGGACAGAACGATTGAGCGACAGAATGACAAACAAACTTTTTTTGACGGTCATACTGGATTCCGAAGTTTAGAATTCCAAGTAATGTACATACGAAGTCTAATTGTATTTATATAACTATACCTTAATTGAACAATGCTGTCCATATGTGTGAAGTTTATTTTATCCTTTCCGCTCCAATGTTTAATAAGCAAACTCTCCAATACTCTGATTGAATAGATTGAAAAAAAAAACATTTTACTGAACAATAGATTCAAAAGAAACATTTAACATTGTATACAGAATGCATTTATGCCGGAAATTAACAAAAAGTAGGATACTTTTTTACGATCTATGTTTTTAAGTGAATTTCACCCTTTATATCTCAACAACTGAAAATTTAAAAGTGGTTTTATAATAATATGTAGTTTTGAAATTAAATAAAAGTTTATTGACCGTAATGCATTTGTTGTAGAGTTCAATAAAATGGTTATTTTCATTTTCGTATTATTGTAAAATGTATGAAGTATACCAGAGTGTTACATATATGTTTATGAAATGTTTATAAACTCAGAACTTTTTAAAAAATCATTAACATTCTTGTAAGATTGACCTACGAAAAAACACTTAAGTGCTGAAATAACCAACAGTGCGCCTGCGCAAGGAGAAAATATAGTTTCACGTTGCAATATTAATTAAGTAGTACAAACTTTTCATAATTTCTTTTATTTTATGCTCACGTTATTCTAGAAAAAGGAAAAGCAGTGTTTCAAATATTTTTAACACACTGTGTTAAACTTATATACTTTTAACTGGTATACTGCAGATCTGGAACACGGTTAAAAACATCTTATGCATTTAATTAAACAAAAAAAGAAAGTTTATTTGTTAATAGAATTAAATGTTAAAGGAGTTTATGTCATAATGATTAGTTCAATTAAAAATAGACGTCGATTTAATTTGCAGTAGAACGAAAACCAAAGTTTGAATTAAAATTTTTTTAAATGCTTTAAAAAGTTATCTCTAAGCAGCTAAGTTATTATAGGTAACTAAGACTGCACTTTGGCGCAACAGTCCTCATGTAGCCAAGTCCTGCGCTGCCCATCCACTCTTTCATTACCACGGGCTCTGGTTTGGGTAAACATATGTACCGGCTATATAGTTAGCTCCAGTGTTTAGTCCCCAAGCAAGCCTGGCTTTCATTTACACACACTAAGGATGGAAATTTGATGAAATTTTTCCAGTCCGGGAATTGAACCTGGGAACTGTGGCATGGCGGTATAATGCCTTACCACTACGTCACCGGGCTTCAAGGGTTAATTAATTTACTTTAACACTACATAAATAATATAATATTATAAAAGTATGTTACTTGGAAATTAAATGTTAGAAATATCCTTATAGAATGATTTAGTATGTAATTGTGTTTCTTTTGCATTAGTATAGATAAATCGCAAGCATATTTGGTGTATTTTCAGTAATTTTGCCTTTTATTCAAAAATTTTATACGTGCATAAGAAACTTTTGGACCAAAGACAGACATATTTCTGTAAAATATTTTGAAATGTTAATGGTGACACTTTATGTTTTCTGACCACATTAACATTCTTTTTCAGAGCTAGTTTGAGAAAAGCTTACAAATTTGAACAATTTTAAAAATTATATTATGAATTGAAAATTAAAAAATAATAAAAAATAAAAAATATAAAAGAAAAAAAGATTAATTTTACAAAAAAATCTGATAATTTAAATTCATTTAATTCATTTGCTATTGAATTAATGTAGATTTTGAATAATATATTAACTTTAAATAATAAAAGAGAAGTATGTTTAAATTTTGATAAACAGTTTACATTAAGATCTTGAATATTCGAAGTAGTTTAAATTCCATATTTAAGATAGTTATTAAAAGGCTATACAAACATTTCTAGTCTTTCTTTAATTTGTTCCTGATAAATTTTTCCAATGCGAAATTATGATATATATTCCTACCTCTGTGTTTTTGCAGTTAATGATGTTGATATTTTATTTTCAAACTATAAGGACGCAATTTGCAAAACAGAATAATCTATGTGTTAAACCCTCTCAGATATGTCTGATTCATGGTATTTTTTGCATTAATTAAGTAGGCTGAATGGTAGAAAATGTACCACTTTTAATAAAGACACTTAAACAAGCACTTTCATTTGGGCTCTAGACAGTTAAGTCTGGGGAATTAAAAAATGAAGGAATGAAATGAAAATATATAAATGTGCGTACCACGTATTCAGCACTAATTTATTTTATGTCATAGATAACATTTTAAGGTAATGTAATATGAAACACATATGTGTACTCAAAACTAATATAATTGATAAAATATGCAAGTGTTTGTATATATTTAATAAAATGTTATGTTTTCCTTGGCTTGCAAACTAAAGATTGATGCAAATTCATCTACTCCAGAAACTTATGGTTTCTTGCATGTTAGCGGTATTACTTAGAAATTATGCTTGATCATTTTATTTTTCTCCAAGCAGCTAAATCTTATATTAAAATATTTTTTATGCAAATAAGTAAAAAAAAACTCTCCTGTAATTCAATATGTTAGTCCAAAATGTTAACGTTTCCAGCACATGAATAATTCAATGCAGCTGCTGAGTGTTACGTTTTATTAAATTTTGCTCTAGCCTCCATTCGCAACATTTGCTGTTGACACATACTTTTTTTCCTACCTTTTCTGGAGATGACAGAAACACCAGACCTTTTTTACAAGTATAGGGGGAGATAGTGACGTGCATTAGAAGTTGATTGCAAAATGTGTTTTGTATTTACGTTTATTTTAGGCAATCTGGTGACAGTTATAGGATATTAAAAGCAAAATGCAAAGGAAAAACTTCAAACGAATGAAAGCAAAATTAATTTACTGTCAAATAGAGGATATGAAGACAAATAAAAGTTTAATATTTACATTTTAAACATCCAAAAAACTGAACTAAAAGGAAAAGAGTAAATTGAAACTGAATTTTAGAAAATAAGATGCTCTTCACACAATTGATAAATAAATAGGATTTATAAAGTATGATGTGTTCAAAAAGCTAAATCTATATATAAGTTTTCCTTTTTCTTTACTTAAACTAAAATGGAAATTTAGAAATAGACAACCTTCTCTCTTTATAAAAATCTAATATACAACTACAAAAAAAAAGATGGAAAAAAATATTTAAACATCGAATCAGTAATAACGTTTTTTCTGTGTTTAAACGTTTCGTTTATTTGTTTATTGGTTTATGTTTGTCTATATCTATTTATAATCTATTTATCCATGTGTATATATGAGAGATAGATCAAAATTTAAAATAAGCATTTTCGACAAAATAATGTTTTAACATGAAACTTAACTCCAAAAAATCAATTGCAAACAAAAAAAAGTTGCTGCGAAATGTAAGAAGAATAATTACTCCTATTCGTGATATCTTATAATTTCTTCCTTGGATGTATTTGTTCTGCGTACCATGTCCTTTGAAATGCAGTAGGTATATGGGAGATATATTTTAGAAAATGAGGCCAAATTTAAAAATAAAAATTGAATATGTAATTAAATGATGATTTTAAATAAAATTACTTTAAATTCTGTCATTTGTATATATGTTCTTTAGCTTCTCAGACATTTCACAGTAATATCAAAAGGATAAAATTCTAGGTTTACAAAATATAAAAGCATAAATTTTTCGCGTTTATAACAGTCATTTCAATCGGCACTGCATAGTAAAAAATAATAGATACTTCTTTGTAAAATAACTTCTTTGTATATGTAATCGTATATGAGACATAAGTAAGGTACTTTTCATTATAAAGAAAAACATTCAACTAAGTATCGAAGGAAGAATTTAGTCCACAATACATGAGCATTCAAATGATAAGGCGTATAATGTATTTTACTTCTGAAGACTAACAAACTTATGTTTGGTATCACACTGTTGTGTGGTTTACGCGATTTCACGGAAAGTACCCCATCTTTTAGGCTATATCTTCTCAATCAAATGAGCAAGCTAACCATTATAATTTTTAATGCATAATTTTACAATATTTAGACTGAGGGTGTCTCCAAAAATCCTCTCCAGAAGATAAACATATTATATTAAGATTCTTATGCAATATTTTTTATGGAATTAATTGTCATATACTATATCAATCCTATGCATTATTTCTAAGACTTTTTAACTGATGATATGTATTGTACATATCATCAATTCTTTTTTTTTTGCTGCCATCTGGTTTTAAATAACATAATAATTTGTTTTTAAAATAGTACATCCTTACATTTTGTACTAACATATATAAGATTTAAACAAACTGAAAAGATTCTGAAATCATCTGCTGTAAAAAAGAGACATTTTGACCAGCGCAATATTTTAACAATAATTAGCATAAAGAAAGTAATATTTTCTTACTGACTTAACAATGAGTACATGCATATTCTCTACGAACTTAGTAAATGCTGGGAAGCAATTTTATCTTTCATCTTTTTAAATTGTTAATCAATAAAATGGGTAAACGATGTAGAGTACTAAAATTGTATTAAAGGCGATATTGTATCAGACACTGAAAATTTCTTAAATTTCTTTTATATTTTCTGAATGACTTTCGATCAATTGGACTCACATATTTTTTAGCTTAAACATAACAACGCTTAGTTCGTATAGGGGAAGGTGCTCTAAAATGATCCTCTTCAGGGGAAAACTTGTATAAATAACATAAATGTTCAAATAGAACTATGGAATTTTGCTAGTATGTTTTGCACAAGATTTTGCATTATAAATATAGTTCAGTAATATTTTCAATCCACATTGAGTAATTAAGAACGGTGAATTTTAAAAGTGTCCAAATGATCATTTTACCCTCATCCAAAAGGCAAAATGATCCTTCCTTTAAAAATAATGGTAATTTTTTTGTTGGCATAATAAAAATATGTAAAGTAATTATGGCTTTAGATAAACTAAGTTTTACAATCAGACAGCATATATATTTTATTTTATGTAAATGTTAACATAAAAAAGTCTCACAAACAATCAATTAAGTATTTGAAAATTACATTTAAAAAATTATGGCCTACAATAAAAACAGAAATAAATTAAATAAATCTGTTTTTGTCAAAAAAAAGTTTTTGTTGTTGTCCAAAACAACACATGGCCACTATTCTCAGGTATTCCAGAGCAGCATACATCATTCACCTACCTAAGTAATTGTCCACTGGATCTAACCTAAATACTAATCTAAAACACATACCCATTCAATAAAGCAAAACATATTTCTGTACACGAAAGACTGTGTATCCAAATAAATTAGAAAGTTATGATAAATGTTATAAAATCCAATTTTCCAAAGAATTCTATTTAGACGCCTAATACTCTGATCGCTTTAATACCGCCATTGCTTCTTCGAAATTTTACACAATAATTTATGAATTACATAGTAGATAACACTACCTGTATGGAAGAAAACGTTTCTGAATGGTATGTGGATCGTTTTACCCGCTAGGATCCCTTTAGACTACTATCCCCTGCATATAGTCTCTAATTGTATTTTTAAAATATGACATAAAAATCTGTTTACGTAATAAATATGTTTATGTAATTCGTAATTTTTTTCATTTTGTTCACCAATGTCGTTTGGAGTATACCGATTGCCAGATAGTAGGGTTGGACTGTTTTTAAATTTCTTGCCGTGGCGATCTACCTTAGAAAACAATACCAGCTCCTATATGCTTACTTTTTTTAAACATTAGTATTTAATAGAAATGAACGATCGAATTAATTTCTTTATTTAGATAATCTTTACAATACTTTGATGTGACTTATTATAGGACAATTTGTTGGTACTTTTTCATTTTCACTTCTTAAAAATTTTATGTATAATATTTGTTTAATGCAATGATCATTTGTTGCAGTTTTTAAGAATTAAATAATTATATTTGTAATCTGAGAAAAACTGAACTTCGAGTAGAATATTTTCAAAAGTCTAAGAAATATGATTTGCTGAATTTATCAAAAAATGATTCATCCAAGTAAAAGTTCACAACAAAAACGTGTTCTAATTGTGTAGTAAATCTGACAAACAAAAAAAAACAATAATTTTTGATAAAGCTAAATTTTCTTTTCTTCATTTTTATTTATTTAGTAGAATAATTTTTCCGTCCACCAGAATTTTTAATAGTAAATCACATTTTCTATAGACCCTTTGTTAATCATCTATTTCTTTATATATTCCTTTATTTGGAGCAACTATTATATAAATATTATTTTCGGAAATAGTTTGAAAGAGCACATTTAAAAATTGAGTATTAATAAAAAATACATAAAATATTATCAGAGCGACCAGGTGTAGTTGAAAAAGAACATTATACATTTTCAGATTTAACTTTATCTCAAAATATCATCAGGCATCTATTTTTATCAGGAATATTAGCAGCAGTTGCTACCAAGTGGATATCTCACAAAATTTAATGAAATGTTACTGACAACAGCTGCCGTACATTATTTGCGGAGAGATGCGCTTGATCCATGCTAGGATATAAATCCTATAAGGAGAATTCAAAAGTGTAGCTTTCGTCTTTGTTCCCCAGATATTTTTGGCATTATTTAATAAATCTAAAGCACAATACCACTCTGTGATCTTTCAGTATAGTGACATGCATTCTTGTAAAGTAATAGCACACTAAGATATATTTAAAATAAAGGTTTTGGGGTCTTATTTTGATAAGAAATATTGTTTTATTTCAAGTATGCCTTTTTTGTTATTACTGTGCACAGTAAAGTTTAATTATTTTTTATGTTAAAAATATTATAATAAATAATATTTAAATTAAAATTAATGAACAATTCAATGTTACGTTATTGTTCCTGCTGCTTGCGTATATGATCTTGAAGGATAGCAGCATTTTAAAATAACCAAATGCAAAAGGTTAAATTTCACATAATTTCTAGTTATTTATGTTTTATTTATGTTTTAATTTTTTTACTTCATTTATATATTTTTATACTCCTTTCAATTGCTTACTGAATTAAACATTTCTTTAATCCATCATATAAATAACTCTAGTTTTTCCACTATTGATAATGCCAAAAGAATTAAACTTGTAGTCCATAATATCGTGCATAATTAAGTTCAGATACTTAAAAAAAGAGAATTGATTTACTTTCTTTAAAAAATGATGCTTTTTTGAAAGAAAAATCTATTGTGTAATATCCATTTATTATATTAAAATAATTGTAAACCATTTAAGGGTTATAAAAGGATTAATTGTTAAAAAACCATCTTTTCATTTTAATTTCGTCTGAGATTTTATTACTTTTGTGCATTTTGCCTTCGATTATTACGAATAAGGCATACCTATAGAAACATTATATGAAGGTTTGAATATAGTTGTTTGAAATTGTAAGGGTTAATGTAAACAAAATAAAAAGAGTCTCTGACTAAATCACAGAATTTGTTTTGAAGTCGAGAAAGAGAACATAAATAGGTAATTTTTCGTATTTTTAATGATGCATGCTTTAGTTTTCTAAAATATTGTTTCATGTTGCGTTTGCCATGCATTTCTGATTGAAGTCTCATTAAGTAAACAAGGCGTAACACAGAAAGCAGGTCACTTTTAAGCCAAACTATTTCTTTAATTTAATGTAATAAAATTAATAAAAGCTTAAACTGAGCTATTTCTTCAAACCACCAGTTTCGGATTTGTAAACAGCTCTGAAAATATTCTGTAGTTTATACATCAATGAAACTTAGCATATTTTGTTGTTTCTTATGCTTTCTGGTAACTGACACCCATGTTAGATCCTCCATATAGGACAGATTTAATGAGGCCTGGCTGTAGGAGATCTAGCTTTGCTTGGGGTGAACTAATTTTGTAACTATTCCAGATGAGAGACGTAGCATCATCGTACGTAGCGGATGCTATCGGCACCCCCAGTGGTATCGCTTGAACATGGAGGGCGTTGGAGCCACGAATATATTTTACGTGCAACAGTTCCCATTAGCTTGCACGGTTCCAAAAAAGATAGATTTTCCCCCTCCCAAGCTCTGGACAAACCGACTATACATCAATTCCCATGTTCTTATGGGGAACGGAGCTTAACCATAAGTCTGCTGTGGACAACTTAGCATATTATCAATGTATCAGTATATACTTAATGAATTAACATAGACAAAATCCGTTTTGAATACTACTTATAATACTTTTTGTAGTAAGGTTCATTAAAAAATACAGAGGAGAAGAAAAATACAGTATGGTGGATAACACACCACTCTCTGCAATAGTTGGCTTCAGTTCGACTCTCGACTTGTTCATTATTGTTAATTCGCCCGATCTTTGGTATGGGGCGCCGTTAGTCCACCTATGTGCCTGTATGGGATGCAGGGTAAAATTTTCAAACTTAGCAGCAGCCAACATTCCGCAGGCAAGTGGTAGCTGTTAAAAAAATAAAATGATGCATTTTTAAATATTAAATAAAATGTTTTTTATTAAATATAATTAGTTTGAAAACTTGCGGGTCAGCATAATGAGTTTGTGCATGTGTGCATGGAAGCAAGCCAAATACAAGTCTCCCTTAAGCAGGCTTTTATGTAGGAAACGTAATAATTTTACGTTTAAAAACTTCAAATAACTTTGCTGATTTTTAAACGCATTTATTTATAAGCATGAAAAAGCCTGTAAGACACCATAATGAGAAAAAAAGTTAAAATTGTAATAAAATTATACGAAAATTGAGTGGAAATTGTAATGAAAGTAGGCGATTAATTCTTGTTTCAATTATTAATTTGAAATAAAAGTTTTAAATATAAAATATTTGAAAGATGCATACGTATTTTTATTAATTTTGCTAACATGTGTGTATGTGTGCATTTTAAATTGGGCTATTCCACGGATTACATGCTCTCTTTGGAAAAGAATAATATATTAAAAATGCAGAAAAGAAATTGTTTAAAAATCTATGAAAGAAAATTTAGTTTCATCTCCAATTTACTATCAGTATCTGTGCACTGTTACAGAAAAAAAAAATCGTCATGATACTTAAATTATTTTTATCATGAAATGTAAAACTTCAATTGTCTAAAATAAGGGTTTATTGTCTTCTCGATGTTCTGAAATTCCTTAAAAATAAAATGCACTTTAAAGTTGCAAAAAATTTTGAAGGCATAGAATACAATGGATTTAAACCGGCAAACCTCCTGTAGTTAATATATTCCTACTACACGTTTTATTCTGGATTATAACATGCATAAATTTATTAAATTACCAGTTGAAATAATAAAGGTGTAGTAGAATTTCAAAAGAGAAAAATGTTAATAAATACTTACTTAATTTTAAAATGCGGTTCATTTTATTAAAATGTGAAAGCAAGTCAATAATAGGGTGAATTTATACATTAAAATTACAAAATTTTTCATATTATTTAACTTTTTCTTATTTTTCTTATATTTCGTTTCATTTGCTATTTAATTCCATACTAATTAAATGCATGACGCGCTGATGTATTTAATTCTAAAATCTTTATTCAATTAAAATACAAACCAAAATTATATATTTATTGATTTGTATGCGTATCTACGAAGTATAATATATTTTTTGAATTAGGACAACAGTGAATGATCTATGAATAATCTATGCAGCTGTTAATTGACTTAAATGTACGATTAAAAAGTATTAAAATCCTTCTTACCTTGAAAAAATTGCGAAGATATATGCAAGAAGGAAGAAACAATTAAGCAGACAAAAACTACTTTGAAATTAATTACCAATAAATACTAAACATGGAATTCTTTTTAGAACGCTTCAAAATATCTTCCTAAACGATTCCAAACTTTTATTTTCCTTAATTTTACGAAACAGAAACACAACAATTTAATGAACCTCAAATATTCATCTCCTTTCAAAGAACATTCCCTGCAACACATAATATATATTATCCACTGTCATAGAAATAAAATTCGCGTTGTAATAGTGCTAAGTAGCACGTCATTAAGCTCAACTATCTCCTCTTTTAACATTCTTAAGGAAAAATTCCTCTTTTTCCTGTCACAGAAAACTGACGCTAAGCGTTAGAGAATTTCTAAAAGAAATTTGCACTAACGAAATGTTCCAGGTAATGAGGATTGGAATTTAATGAATCCCAGTGTCTACTTGGCAGACAAAACGATGTTGCAAAAACGAAGCAGCTTGTAATCTAGTTAAGTAATCAGCGATAAAGCTGAATATATGAGGGTGCAAGGTTCAAAAATTATCTAAGATAAGGTACGAGGGAAACAGTTAATTTCAGTTTATGAAAAGTTTACATGTAAATCTCTCTTAACAGAGAGATAGAAAAATTAAATACCGTGTTTGGATCATTTAATGAATACAAATTCATTTAACTGCTTATTTGTCGTTATTTTTGTCATGATTAAATGAAAATATTTATTTTTAAAAATCATTGATATTTAATTAATTTAGAAAGCTATCTTTTTAATACATAAAACCAAATGTAAAATTCTGAATTTAAGCGGAAAGCTTTAATTTACAATCTTTTATTTTTTCTAAATAAATTGTTTTTCGATAGTTATTTCGTAAATATTCAAAACAAAATTTATTAACACTCAATACATGAGGTTTATAATATATCTTTATGTAGAAGCAAGTCAAATGTTTGCTTATACCTTCACAATCCAGCGTATTTGACGTATTGGTAAGGTGGTTTTACCAACTTAGCAATACACAAAGATATTTTGCGTAATTTGGAGTTAAATATTTAAGAGAAATTCGTGCATATGTAGCTTGAATTTCTTCTAAAATGTACAGGACTCATAGTGTCATAATAAACTGCAGTTGTAGATAATTTCTAATTGGCAAAATTGTAAATGCCATCGAGTTACTTAAAAATGAAGTAGAGTGTAAGTATTTTTTTAACCCTTTATATGCGCCCCCCCCACTTTTTTGGAACATTATTATACGTTGTTTTTTTTTTTACTTATTTTTTCACAGAATGTTCTTTTCATGCTCTATACCATCGTATAATTTTAATATTTCGAATAAATAATTAACATACTTTAACGTTATCTAATATATAAAATTCTCCTGTCCCAGTGTTAGTCACCTAACTCCTCCGAAACCACTCGACCAATTTTAATGAAATTTTCTATGTATATTCGTTAGGTCATAGAATAGGTTTTTAACTGTCTCATACCCCTAAGTCATAAGGGCGGTCCACCCCAAAATGTTTAGCCCCCGAGTGCTATTCATTTCAATCAGGATTTCAGTGTAGACATTAGCGTGTCGAGTCACTTTTCAAATGTGTTTGCCAGATAATGTGGAGAGGGGGGGGGGAGTTAATAAAATGTTGAAAGTCGCACAAGGTTTGCAATTTTTGATAATTGATCGCTAAATGTGGTGCCAAAACGCGACAATTTATTATAAATATATTTCGCGTATAGCTAGAAAACGCCTGGCGTATATTGTAAAAGAGTTTTATTAGGAGATTTTAATATAGATTTCTATTTCTAAGAAGTTCTCTGTGGAACAAGAAAGGAAAACAAGGTACACTCGTGGATTATGATGCCCATTCCAAACAGCATTTAAAATGTCTTTGCGGTATAGTTGGAATATGCCTACAGGAAGAATATGCCTGGCGAAGATTGTAAAACAATCTCAGTAGGCGATTTTAAGATAGATTTCGATTCCAAAGATGCGTTTTATGGTACAAGAAAGAGTTGATTCCTATTTTAACATCCCCACTCTCACCAACCTAAAAAATCACCGTACTTTGGCGAGCTTTGCAGTCATGGGTCTCTGGGAGTTATGCACAAGATTTAACGGTACTTACGAATTATCTCGGCGGTCCGGCAAGACAAGCAATTTTTCACTAAGATAAGTGCCGGGCACATGAAATTGTTGATGGTTTGGAATACGATTGTACGATACGGTAAGTATCAAGTTAGGTTAGTTACGGTAAGTAAGTTTCAACGCTCCCAAAAGAACCAGATAAAAACTAAAGTAAACAAACTAGCGATAAACGCACCAGTTAAGGAATCTGAAGACACTTAATTATTAAAACTACATTAATTGGCAATTCAAAATAAATAAAAATGTAACGGCATGCTTTACTTACATGTTGTTCCAAATCGACATTTTATTTCTAAATTACGATTGCCACATTAATGCAAAAAATCGTCATGGTAACTGCATATGTTTAATGATCGCCACCTTGGCGAGAGTCGAGGCGTTAAAGTAGGAATCAACCCAAGAAAGACAAACCGGTACATTCATGGATTATGATGCACATTCGAAACAATATATAAAACGATTAAGTATATTTGTAATATACTTGGCGAAGATTGTAAAATAGTTTTAGTAGGCGATTTTAAGATAGATTTCGATTCCAAAGATGGGTTTTACGAAACAAGCAAGAAAAATACAGCACAGTCATGAATAATGTACACTTTTGAAACTTAATGGAATAAGTAAGAAAAATAGGGACAACGTATAACTAATGATACGATTTTAATATATAGCACTATAGTGTGTATTTAAAACCTGAAAGGGTTTCAGATTTTCATCCTTTTTTCTTTCCGAACATGTACCCTGTAAGGAAAGTATTGTAATCATGAAAAAATTCGACTTCGAGATTTTGATATATTAACACGTTTTGAGGTCTTCTGAATTCATTTATGCTATTTTTACGAGATGTATGTTTGTATGTGTGTGTGTGTGTGTATGTGAGTGAACACGATAGCTCCTAAACGGGGCATTCCATTGAGCTCAAATTGGGTATATATGTTATAAACCACCATCGTAAGACCGACATTGATTTTGATGTGTATAGAACTTATAGTTTTTCTACTGGGCTACTACTAAGATTTCTTTTACATTATGGCTTATGGGAGGGAAATTCTTGAAAGTGCTCTAGCGTTTAAACGGTACATTCGATTGAACTCATATTGGGTATATCTAATAAATAAAATTCTCATGTCACAGTGTTAGTTACCATACTCTTCCAAAACGGCTCAACCGATTTTAAAGAAATTTTATATGTATATTCGTTAGGTCTGCGAATATGATTTTGTCTCATACCCCTAAGTCACAAGGGCGGTCCACCTCAAAATTTTTAGCACCAGAGTGCTAATAAGTTCAATCAGGATTTTTGTCTAGGCATTAGCGCATCGAGTCCCTTTTCAAATGTGTTTGCCAGATAACGTGGAGAGGGGGGGGGCGTTAATAAAATGTTGAAAGTCGCACAAGGATTTGCAATTTTTGAGAATGGATCGCTTAATGGGGAGCCAAAACGTGACAATTTATTATAAATATATTTCGAGTATAGTTAGAAAACGCCTGGCGTATATTGTAACACAGTTTTATTAGGCGATTTTAATATTGATTTCTATTCTGAAGAAGTGCTTTTTGGAACAAGAAAGGAAAACACTGTACTTTAATGGATTATGATTCCCATTTTATGTCTTTCGGCATAGTTGGAATATGCCTATAGGAGGAATATGCCTGGCGAAGATTGTAAAACAGTTTCAGTAGGCGATTTTAAGATAGATTTCGATTCCAAAGATGTGTTTTATGGTACAAGAAAGAGTTAATTCCCATTTTAACGCCCCCCACTCTCGCCAACCTAAAAAATCCCCGTACTTTGGCGAGCTTTGCAGTCATGGATCTCTGGGAGTAATGCACAAGTTTCAACGGTACTTACGTATTATCCCGGCGGTCCTCCAAGACAAGCAATTTTCACCAAGATAAATGCCGGGCACATGAAATTGTTGATGGTTTGGAATACGATTGGCAATAGTTTGCCAGCAAATTTGACGAAAAAGTAGTTTGGCGGAAGTGATCGCCGGCATAATACGTACGTACCGTTTAGGCGCTCCCAAAAGTACTAGATGAAAACTAAAGTAAAAAAATTAGCGATAAACGCACCAGTTAAGGAATTTGAAGACACTTTATTATTACAACTACATTAATTGGCAATCCAAAATAAATAAAAATGTAACGGCATGCTGTGCTTACATGTTGTTCCAAATCGCCATTTTAATTCTAAATTATGATTGCCACATAAATGCAAAAAATTGTCATTGTAACTGCATATGTTTAATGATCGCCACCTTGGCGAGAGTCGAGGCGTTAAAGTAGGAATCAACCCAAGAAAGACATACATGGTATACGCATGTATTATGATGCGCATTCGAAACAATATATAGAACGATGAAGTGTAGTTGTAATATACTTGGCGAATATTGTAAAATAGTTTTAGTAGACGATTTTAAGATAGATTTCGATTCCAAAAATGGGTTTTACGAAACAAGAAAAAAAAAATACAGCACAGTCATGAATAATATACACTTTCCAACTTAATGGAATATGAGAGAAAAATAGGGACGACGCATAAATTATGATACGATTTTAATATATAGCGCTATAGTGCGTATTTAAAATCTGAAAATGTTTCAGATTTTCATCTTTTTATTATTATTTTTTTTGACAAAATTTTTTATGGAATGACTATGAATAAGTCTCAAGGCCAAACTATGTTTGTTTGTGGCTTAGTTTTGAGCACGCCATTTTTTCACACGGACAATTATACGTGGCATGATCTCGAGTGGGCAAACCATGCAGTTTGTTTGTGTTAGCTAAAAATAGTAGTCACTCTATTCCGTTAAAGGATTGATATTATTTTTTAGTAAAATTATTGTAATTAGCGATATATAAAAATGTAAAGAATAAATTACAATGAATTAAAAATATAAATGTTTGGTATTGTGTTATTTTTATATTCCAGCATTGTTCACAGCGCTCCATGCCTCTTCCACTCATATACCACATCCTCACACACTTACAATAAGTTAGTCATTTCTTTCTACTAAAATAATCCTAGGAATAATTTATATGGCAAAACAACGTTTGCCGGGTCAGCTAGTAACTTTATAACTATATAACGTTACAGATTTATTTGCAGTATAAATGAGGTATATGCTTTTTTAAAACATTGTAATAAAGACTAGAACTGTCATATTATTCGTCAGCGTGTATTACTTATGATTAATGTTTTCTTCCTAAATCAAAAGCAGTGGTATCATTCAGTTTCAAACAGGATTTAATTGTTGAAGAAAATGTTCCTTAGCCAGTAATGCATTAAAAAGTAGGTGTACGTTATGTAACAACCATTTGCACTTTCTAACTGTTGCATCAATTTCCCTCTACCGCTGTACCAAAGCGTGATAACCAAAAGTCTACTTTAAGTAAACTCAGAAAGTAAAACATGCTATTTATTTTAAAAGGCATTAAAGCATATGATAAAATTTCATTTCTTTAAGTGAACTATGAATTTAAAAATGAAACTTCTTTTCTAAACATTTTATTTAAATGATGTGATGATGTATCGATGTTAATAATACAATAATAGCATTCTTAATAGAATAGATATTCAAAAGAATGTAAAATTGTCTACCTATAAAATTTCGAATATTTAACACATTGGATAGTTATACATCTATTTAAATTCTGAATCACTCCTTGAAATAAATACCTTAATGTCTAACTTCGATTTATAAAATATTGATAACTTATCAGTGTTATTTTCAAATTTGATAAAATTTTATTTAAAATTCACCACTCCATTAGAAGTGTAATTTGAATTCAATAGAAAAATGAACTTTTTAACTTTCATTAAATTCCCTTAACAAAGAAAGAAATATTTTATGAAAATAGGTAAAAGAAATTTAAGTACGAAAAATCCATTTCGAATTCATTTTCTTTTATGTTTAAAAAAACACCAGTTTATATAGAATTGAAATTCAACTTAAAAGACATCTTTCTAGACTATACAAAACTTTCATCAAAAATAAAAACTTAAAAATGGTAGAATTCGAAAAATGATTTTTCTCAACGTCAAATATATTTTAATGGATAACAATTAATATATCATCATCATTGAAGAATATAATAATTTAAGTGTTTAAACAAGAGTACTGTAAACAACAGTTCCTTTGCGTCATCGATTAAAGAAATTCAAATTAGGGAACTTTCGGTTTAGAATTTTCCAGAACCATTCATTCATGTGATTGCTAATGCTATATTTAATATGAACACTGAAAAGAAAGAAAAAAGGAAAAACTTATGCTTAAAGGAAGAATTCATGAAAACTTTGTAAAATAACACACACACATGCACAAAGTCTATGATCATTTCGAGTGGTTCAAATGGTCCAACCTTCTTCAGTTACAAAAATGCTCCATCGTCCACATAGGTAGAAAGGGCAGCCTTCATTGATATGTGGGTGCCGATATTTTGCATCTCAGGAACAGTTGAGCTTTTGTAACAACAGAAGTGATCATGGCTAAGGTTTATTCATTATGCATTCTTGTTTTATTTTAGAGCCTTCAATTAAATTTAGGACTATATTTATTAAAGAATGAAATTTCAAGTTCAATACAAAGAAGATTTTTTTGTCGTTTTATTCTTCTCCTTAAGGTAATTTCTTATTAAGTTAAAGTTTTATATCGTTACAAAATACTTTTTTTTTAAATCAAAGGTTTTAAAAGCGAAATACCGTATGCGAAATTTCTATTGCAAGGGAGTTCTCAAGCTCCCTTTCAATAGAAATATAAATTGTATTACAGTAAAGCTAAAGAAAATAATAATTAAACAAATCTGACTTCGAAGATATTTTCTGTATTTTTGTACTATTCCGTGGTCGGGAGGATATCTATTTTGACGGTCTGCTGTCTTAAAAAATAGAGGGAAAAATAGAGTTACGGTCATGTTAAATTCTCTTTATGGCAGACGTAAAAATGCGGATTATTCAGAGTAAAATTGTTAGAATTCTACATACTTGTGTTCGGATAACAAATACACGAATATTTCATTTCAAAGCACTATAAACAGAGTGATTTCAAAAATAAAAAACAAGGCATTTTTTGCTAATGACCTTTCTTTTTATTTTACAAAAAATAAGATAAAATGATATAAATAAAAGGAACAAAACTGTCGATCTAAACGAGCACACATGGTCCACATGCACGAACATACTAGTGGCCCCGTTGCGCAAACTAAAAGAAAACTAACTTCAATTACCACGGAGTTTCAAAAATTAAGAAACATATATCATTTTAATTACTTTATAATGCAATTACATCAATCTTGCTCTTTTAAATTACATTTAATTTTTAGAGAAGAAATCAATTAATAAAGGTAGAATAAAATCATCACCGATAAATTCACAAAATCGCTTGTAACTGTCTCAAAATATAAGACAATGCCCCATAGTGCTTTCCAGCTGCTATGGGGCAATAAAAGCAGTGTGAAAATCATTTATAACGAAAAAATTGGTCAAATCCAAGGTAGTGATCCACTTCCCCCTTCTGGGCTACTTTCACTAAATCATCAAATATATACGAATAAACGTTTTATAAATTTATTTTTTATTTTAAAAGTTTTAGTATAAGAGTCCACGACCACCAGACCTTCGTCATAGTATAAAAGCTGAAACATTCTCTGCGCGTGCCCCCCAACAGAAGTAGGAAATCGGCCACTATGAAGTTTGGATAATCGTGGCTTTGGCAGGTAACGGGTGGCAAAGGCGTATAAAATTGCAGACTATTTTCGTTATTTCATAAAGCTTATTTTTTTATATGTTCTTCTTCACAGCATTAGAAATCACTTGATCCCTTGCCAGACACTTTTCCATCTTGGCAAACCCCCGCCAGACAATCTCAAAGTCATGGAAAACTTAATTCTATTTTCGTCATTTTATAAAAGCTGAATTTCAAGTTTGTAACTTAGGTAACTACTGTTAAAGGATGTTTCCTTGGTAGCCAGATAGTTTCGATAGTACCAAGACCTTGCCAAACAAAGCTGTGCGAAAGTGCAATGAAAGTGCATTACAGTATAGGGCGGTTGCTCGATGTGTTAAAGGAGGAGGAGCTGTGTCTGCAGGACACCGTTCCTCTCTGCGTTCAGCTATTTCCTGTGATACTGCGTTAAGTTTTTTTCTTGTAATTTGGTCTCGATAGATCCATTCTTTCAAACGTTTGCATTGTATGGAAGCCAAACGTGCCAGATTTGAAGATGGTAGCGTTCCAAAACCGAGACCCCATATGTTATACAGTGTCCAAATTAATGTTTCTAATTGTTTTTCCTTCCACCGGATGTGACGTCATACTTGAACGACTAGACATCAAGTAAGACTTGAACGACTTGACGTCATACTCACTCGAGTTTCGAAAAAAGACCGCAGAGTATAACAAACTTACGAAACATGATGCAAAGATTTGAAACTGCATAAAATCTAGCACACACACCAAGACGGGCAAAAAGCGATTCGCTTGTAAAAAGTTGAAATTCGTACTTCTGTAAGGCATCTGGATGAGAATTACCCCAGCCTTTACTTTTATACACATAATCGCAACAAAGAATGCAATTATGGAAATTAATGCTCTTTACTCTTTAAAGAGCTCCATTATTTTCCATCTTGAAGACCTTTTGGTACTTCTTTATTTTTCTTTAAATTTGAAATTCCATGGTCTTCTAATTACGCCCATCAAATATGGTTATATTTCGTACAAATCTTTACTCACTAGAGGGCTCAGAACATTCTCTTTATTTTATAACCACCCTGTATTATGCGTAGTTGCTCTACTTTAAATAACTCTGTATTAATAAAAATTTTCGATTTCTTACTGTCAATGACACATTCATATGCTATTATTATTGAGCCATTTGAAGTAGCATAATTGTACCACAATTTCAATAATATGATAGAAAACAAATAAACATTCGAAACCTTCCCAAATTTTCCTTACGCATGGTCTAAATCCATGCGGACTCCCTTCGTTCAAATGGAAATTTTCACTGACATAATTTGAATAGTCTTTAAATTTCTGAAACGGAGAAAATGTATAAATATTTATCTCCAAATATTTTCAGTATAGATATTTAAATAAAAAGTGTACATTTTCTAAAACTGCCACATTTCTATAGAAATTCCAGGCTTTTAAACAAGAGGCTTAAAATAAATATTCAGTTTAAGCAAAATGTGAGATGACTTGAGTTTGAGTTGAGAAGCGACTTATCATGTCTTTTTCTTTATTAGTTATTTTTTAGAGAGTATATATATATACATATATATATATAGATATAGATATATATTACGAAATGTGTTATGTACAATATTCTATTAAAAATGCTTTAATAGGTACAAAGCAACAATATGAATTTTAATCAGATAGACATGAAATTGCTTAAAAGGGGTTCTTGTGATCAGTACAATGAAAACACATTCACTAGAAAGGTCAAGCGTGTGGAAATGCCAGGAATAAAACGTCATAGACGACGTGAACGTACACAAAACTCATGTGGTCGGCGCGGGCAACTCAAGACTACAGTAAAAGAAAGGATGGAGGAGCAATTGAAGGCTTTGCTCCAAGTACGAGTGAGTTATTTCGTGAAATATGGCTGGAAGAAATCACCTCGGCGACTTCATACGTGGAAGAATGATCGGAAAGATGGAGGAGGGGCTTAGAACGACAAGTGTAGCTGAAGAGTTCGGAATCAACCAAAGTGTCGTTTCGCACTTGGAAAGAAAGATTGGTGGTGGCCTCCCCAGCAACTGTAGTGGATGACCGTTATATCGGCCTCCTCTCAACTGTAGTGGATGACCAATATATCGGCCTGCAGGCGAAAAAAGTTCGAAACCAATCAACCAGGTTTACTGTGTCCAGACGCCTTCACAAAGGTGGCCTATTCACCCCCCCTCTCCTGAATGCTGCATCCCTTTGAAAGTTGGCCATCGGCACTCTACAGTTTAGAGTTGTGCAAGGAGCACAAAACTGGACATCTCGTGAATAGAGTCGTGTCCTTGTTAAGGATAAGAGTCGTTTCAGTGCCACAAGCGATTCTCAACGCCAGTTGATCTGGAGAGAGGCCGGAACACGGTTTCATCCCAAGTAGCATCATTGAAGATACCTTTACTGTGGTCCTGGAGTTCTCGTCTGGGGAGGCATTATGCTGAACAGGCGGAGTGAGCTCCACGTTTTCGACAGAGGTTTTATAACCGGAGATCGCTATTGTCAGGGTACTGGAAAGTGAAGATATCACTCGAATGGATTGGCCTACGTACTCCCCTGATTTAAATTCATGGAACATGTGTGGTATGCTTTGAGCAGACGCCTTGCGGCACGAATTACATTCTCCGGGGAACACCTAATACCCGAAACAGACGCTGATTGAGGATTGGACACTCTTACCTCTAGTACTTACCTCTTGGACAGTCTGGTGCTGAGTATGGAGAGATGGTGCGAAACAACCATATTGCAGTAAGGGGAGGGCATATCCCATACTAAGGAACATATGCTTGTTGTTTTTCTTCTTGTACAGGCAATGATGTATAACGATACTATGAGTTCAAAAAGTCTATTTTTGTTTGATTCCAGAGTGAATACACTGCATTCATTTTTGCGCAACTGTGCTTTCATGATCGTTTAAATACAAAAAAAATATGTCTCTCATTTCTGAATTTCATGTCTCTCACATGAATTTTCGTGGAGTGGAAAAAGAACACCTGCTGCTTAAGTTTAACACACCAGTGTAATTTTAAAGGTTTCGGCGTAAGACAGTTGAATCGACTGTGTACATGTTTTGTGCGAATATTCTCATTCAGTTGTTACTAATTACCTCTTGGCAATTATTAGCATAGCCCCGCACGTTGTGTCCAAAATCTGAATGTGGTGAGGAGACAGCAACCCGGTATTAAAAAAATCGTAAGTAACATAACTCTCCGAAGGTTATATCAAGACTTTATGAAAATGTAGCCATATCTAAAGTACAAGTTTCTATAGTCCACTTGTAAAGAAAATACTTTTTCAAACACAAAAAATATTTTTTATAAGAACAACTTTGAAATATTTTGCTTTCACACACACATAAAAAAGATTTTCTGCTACCACTCAAGTGCTATTTCATTCGCTCCTGTATTTTCTGTCGATATAATTTGTGAACGCATTTTTGTGGACCGATTTGCATCGACGCTTACGTTATATTTTTCATCAGGGTATCGGTGCAGGGTATTTGATTAAGCTCAAATTTGGTACATATATTATAGGCCACTGTTATATGACGAGTATTCATTTTAGTCTGTTTATAACTTATAGCTTTTTTTATAGGTTTACAAAAAATATTTCTCATACATAGCCTATGGACAGAAATAATTAAGGGTACGCTAGCTCTTAAACGGCGCATTCGGCTGAGCTCACATTTAGTATATATATATATATATATATATATATATATATATATATATATATATATATATATATATATATATATATAGTAAAAGGCATAACTTACGAATCAACGTGGCATCCACTTGGCAAATACAAAATTCAAAATTCTAAATATCCATCATGGAATGATATATGAGCAAAACAAGGACTTAAAATCTTAGGCAAAAACAGGAACTTAAAATCTTATGCAAAAACAGGAATGAGCAGACAAATTCAGCAGATAGAAATCTAATCAATGGTAAATCAGAAAAAGAAGACGTAATTGGATGGAGTAAAACAATGGGTAGCAAGCATCGGCTATACTCGTCAGGCCCCACTAACCGAATACTTGCTACCAAGATAAAAAACAAAATAACAGGATTTTAATGCAGTTACTTAGCACAAAGAAAGCTAAATATGTAACTAACAGGGGGCTATCCTGTTATGAAGTAAAAATTAATCATAAAGACATACCCAGAAGAAAAAAAAAGTAATTATGAAGAAAAAATGGAGGTGATGAGACCGAAAGCATTAAGCCTGAAAACATGGCTCAACCATGTAGCTGTTCCCAATTGAAGAGGAAAAAATATACGTTGCCAGAAAGAATTGGAGAAAAGTTGAACAATAAGTTAAATGTAAGAGTTAGTAGAATAATAATAATAATAATAACAATAATAAAATAAAGAAATAATGTAGGGTAAATAAAAAAAAATATTAATAACAAATATTGACATGATATATATAAGGGTTATGATATTTTAAAGGAATACATCTAAATAGCTCACTATTCGCATTATATGCCTAGAGCTATTTCAGAGATTATATTAATTAATAGAAGAGCATTTATATTTAGATGATACCAGTGATCATTATCTCATTTATGCATTTTTTTAATCAATAAACAAGAACAATTGTAAATTCATAGTATTTTTTTTTATAAGCAAGCCAGCTACCAAACCCCAATCTCACCAACCAAGAATTCCCAGAAAGGACACATGTTTATAGAAGTGCTAATTGCAAGTAGGAAATAGAATTGAATTTAGAAATTTTCTAGGGTAATTGTATCTTAAAGCGTCCTCTTTAATAATAGCGTAGTATGCTAATGAGATGTATGTGTGTGTGTTCGCTACAGGTGGCCAGAGAGCTTGTCGGATCTGGGTCAAATTTGGCACAGAGGCTAAATAGGTAAAAAAAAAAGCCAGTGCCGTAAAAAAAATTGAAATTCGAATTGTTTAGAAGATATTAATTAAAAACAGAAGAAATGAGCATCTAGCTTACCATATTTGGCGACCTTGCTCCAGCAAAAAACGATTTATGCTTTCGCAACAAAGCAGGAAAGCTCTTAAAAGTATGTTGGATGCGAAAAACATGAAGTTGGAATTACGCCAAGTTAAGATTCACGAGAAATAAATACGTGTGTTAACATAAAGTTAACTATTTTCAAATAGCAAGATCGTTTGGATACCAGGAGTTCAATATTAAAGATGACGCTTTTTTTTTTAACCTGTCATATCCTTGGCAACGTTCTGTGAATATATGGCAACCCTTGTGAAAGCCGCCATTTTATCCCTTGTGCTATGATTGCATTAAGTGTAATTTCATGATAAGTATATATATTATACTTAATTTTTGATTTGACTTACTTGTCGAAAATATAGTCACCTTTTTGCATAGTATTAAATGTAACCTTATAAGTGTATGTGTTAATCTGCATAAGCAGTGTTTGAATAATTTGTAAGTTTTGCACATAGATGTATATGTTGTAATTATTGTACAAGCATATTTTGTTGATTTTTCATTTATTTACTGTCGAAAACTTAGTCACTGTTTGAACAACGTCGAGTTAATTGCATAAGTATATTTTATTTTGTATATAGTTGTATATTTTGTACTGTTCAATGTATATTTTGTCTTAGCTGAATGTTGTTGTAGTTTTGCCATACATTTATTGTCGAAAATATATTCATTATTTTCGTAACATCAAGTCTAACTTCATAAATACATATTATACCGTACCTAAAGCTGGGTTTTAACACTTTGTAAATTTTGCATATTGTTGCATATTTTTGTAAATTTTGTATTAGTCGGATGTATCGTTTATTTTTGCATTTATTTTTTATAAGTGCAGATCAATGTTACTTGATGTGAATGACTTTTTTGATAATCCATGTTGAAGATGTATTCACCATTCGCATAGCATTAAGTCTAAGCCTTATAGATATACATTATTTTGTATCTTCAGCTTTGTTTGAATAAATTAAATAATTCCGAATTATGTTATAATAAACTAATTTTTAAATCAAGCTTATCTCATAAAAATACATAGAAATGTCTAAACAAAGTGTACGAAGTCGTGAGCAGTATCACCAGTATATAAAGCTTCAAATTATATAAAAGTTCTAAATTTAACGGCTATTTAAGGGTTGAAGTATGAGTAAAACATATATCTTCAAAATTAAACTTTAAATGGCAAAAAATGTTATGAGAGATATTTATATAACTATCGATTTACATGTAAATAACTGAATAAAATACTTTTTGAGTCGACTTTTCCATTTATCGTTCTAATTTATGGTTTTAATTAAAATACTTCTCATTCCCGTGCGAAGAACGGGTGCTTCAGCTAGTATGATATAGTGAAGATAAATTATCAGACTTATAATTACTTGTACAAAGAGACACTATTCTACATAGATGATTAACTATGATATTTCTAAATACAGATATATGCATGCATGAGGTAAAATCTGTGAAACTAATTACATCGAAAGGAAAATCATCTCTTTTATTATATACACACACACACACACACACACACATATATATATATGTAATAATAAAATAAACTTTGCTAGTTTAACCTAATTTAATTTAATGTTAATTGAAAATCCTTCTTTAATCTTTTACTCTTACTGTAAAGTTTGTTTCTCGGCCATACAAATATTATGCTCGGAGACGTTTTTTGAAGTTCCATAAGGAGAAAATTGTTTATTCAGTAGTCTCTTCAGTTTTCTGTGGTTTTTGTTACTACGTGCTTTTAGAACTCCTGGGTAGGCAGGTGTTTCTCATGTCTTGATTGACAATCTAGTTAATTAATTACGTTTGAGAGTAACGCCTTCTTGATCGTGCTGCACCCTGCCAGCAGGTGTAGTAACTAAGGAGTATTTAAGCAAGAGCGCGGAAATTTTGGGGGCTTTCGAGTTTTAACTTAGCTTTTAGGAGTTTGGAACGTGAAGCTTTTGCAGGAGCTTCCAGCTTTAGCTGTTAGACTGCGATGTACGAAGATAGCCCCGGAGCTAAAAGGTCGCCGGCCTGACTCCTGCCCTCTGTCCGAACTTTGAAATAAAATATTCAACCAAGAACCCCAATGGAGTCGTGTCAATCATTTCAACAAGGAATGGCATAAGGCCCCATTCTCTACACACACACACATATATATATATACATATATATATATATATATATATATATACATATATATATATATATATATATATATATATATATATATATATATATATATATATATATATATATATATATATTATAGATCACCGTCGTGCGACCAGCATTGTATTTGGTGTGTGCAGGACAGCCACCAAAGCCACCACAGCGCTACCAAAAGCATTTCTGTTGCATTACGGCCTATGGAGAGAAATATTTAAAAGTGCCAGATAGCGCGGGGGAGGTGGGATAAAATGTTAAAAATCCCCAAGGTTTTGCAAAGTTTATCGCCAGAAAATAAGTTCTCAAAACTGGCAAACGCTCCACCTTAATTCAAACTAGAAATATAGTTAGAATATGTCTGGCGAAGATTGTGAAACAATTTTAGTAAGTGATTGCAATACCGATTTCAAGTCCAAAGAAGTGTTTTATGAAAGAGGGAAGACAAATACGGTACACTCATGGATTATAAATGCACTTTCCAAACAAGATTTATAAAGGTGAAGAGTAATTATAATATGTCTGACGAAAAATATTAAACAGCTTTCATGGGAGATTTTAATATAGATTTCAATTTTGAAAAGGGTTTTATGGAAAAAGAGAAACAAACACAGCACACTCATGGATTATGATGCTCAATCGAAATAAAATTCATAAATATGAAGTACAGTTTCAATATGCTTGGCAAAGATTGTAAAACAGTTTTAATAGGTGATTTTAATGTAGATTTCAATTCCAAAGAAGTGGATAATGACACATTTTCCAACTTAATGAAAAAAAGGAAGAAAAATAGTGTCGACGATTGGATTATAATACGCTTTTAATATATACAGCACTTTAGTGAGTATCTATCTAAATAAAACAATGTGTAAACTGTCCGTTAGTTAGTTTGTTTGTTTGTTTGCCTGTGTCTCGCGTAGCTACGAAACGGCTGATCGTAAACTTAATTTTAACATCTTAATTTTAAATTTCATTCAGAATTTGAGAGATCTCAGTGCCAAGGAAGCCGGTGAGGAACAGGATTCTCTCCGAACAAGATTTATTAAAATGGCGAACCAACTGGTCGCCGGAGGCGGCTAGTTTAAAATGTGAAAAAAAAAATCAGATTTTTTTTTTCCCGAACCTCAACGTAAAACACGGTTTGCAGTCTGATTTTCACCAGAACGATGTGCATAAAAATTAAAAATAAAAGCTTAATAATATAAACATAAATTTTATTTGTAAACCATTGTATTTATCAAAGATTTTTTTATGTGGCGCACGTATAAGAAACTTTTATCAGTTATTTAAAGTTATTTAAGTGATGTTTCGATAGAAATTTGAAAGGGTGTATTGCCTTGGTGAAGGCACGTGTTCACGTTATACTTTATGAAAAAAAAAAATTAAAAGGTGCAGAAACTAGGCCACCAAAAATAAAGCAATTCTCAATAAGTGTCGACACCACAGATTCAATTCAAGAATTTTAAGATTGTTGCTGAATACTAATGAAACGTGAATTTATTTACTTGCTCATTTGAACTTAGTAGAATGATCATTGTGAAATCTTGCAGCACTGTTTTGATATTGTCACACTAACTGAAATAACTCCAAACTTTTAAATCTAATACAATGCAAATGTTCAGTTTTAGTACGGCCTTAAATATTTCTGTATTTTCAAATACTTCCTTTGCCAGCATAACAGATTCGGCCATGGCAGTTATTTGAAAATCATGAATATTTATTACTTAAGGAAAATTTAGGTATTAAGATGATAATTATCTCTATTGAGGTGTAAATGTTATACGCATCTTCAACCAGCTATTTGTGTTTCAAATACATATTAAGGCATTTAGAATTGAGAAAATTTCCAAGATATATACTAATCTCTAGTTTATCTTTTCTGGTATACTAATACTGAACTGTTAGCCTTGTATGTATTACGTAACTATAGCCCAAGAGATTCATCATCGATATTAATATCGATTGTAATCGAAGGATATACCTTTGCCACAAGATCTCTGTTACAAGTCAATATATGTATGATGTAAACATAATCATTGTTCCTATTTTCGCAAAATGCATATGGGTGATATTATAGATTTCCGTTTGAAAAAATCACCTAAATATGTGCAAGCGTATATTTGCCGATGATTCTTTAAAACCATAACTATTATTATGCAACTAAACATAGAAATTAATCTTTTTTTAATATAAATCACCAGAAATATGTTAAATATCCAATCTTTGAAGTGGTTCCAGTTAAATTATATCCGTCTAAATAGATAATTATGATATATATATATGAGACGTCAGATATTCCAGTAAAGTTCCAGAGTTAAGGCAGGTAATATGGTTTATTGATAATTACATTTAAGTTACAATATAGAGTGAGAAGAGGAGAAGGGAGACGGATACAAAAATCAGCGTGGACTAATTAAGCAGTTCCAGTGGCAGAAGTCATTCGATTTTCGATGTGCGGGAGTATTTACACTTACCACACCACGTTGTTTGCGAAGACATAACTCAGTCTCTCTCTTATCTCTGATCGAACCACACACATTTACCAAAAATGACCCGCATCCGGGGCTACAAGGGCGTGGGGACACGTGTACACTCTAAAATACTCAGAATCGACGGCCTGATGTCTGACAAATAACAAAATAAATAAAACATAGCTCCAGAGCGCGAGTGGCAAGTAAGACAGAAAAGCAAAACTTACAGTGAAAGTACCGCTTGAACAATACCCAAACTAGTAAAACCCAAATTATCTTTTTATACATTACAATATCCCCACCGGCAAAAGAAGTCTGACGAGCAATATCATTGAGGTGGCCAGTTTCTCACTTGCGAGTCAGACGTCTTTGCAACCTAATCTTAAAAATCTGGACTGACTCCACTCGACTTTCCGAACACTTACGATTAAGATCATTACCAAGCATTTAAATAAATTTTAATCGATGAATAATTCAAATATATATACCAAATTTAAGCTCAATGGAATGTACCGTTTAAACGCTAGCGCACTTTCAAGAATTTCTCCCCATAGGCCATAATGTAAAAGAAATCTTTGTCGTAGCCCTGTAGAAAAACTATGAGTCCTATACACACCAAAATCAATACCGGTCTTGCGATGGTGGTTTATAACATGTATACCCAATTTGAGCTCAATCGAATGTACCGTTTAAACGCTAGCGCACTTTCTAGAATTTCCCCCCTATAGGCCATGATGTAAAAGAAATCTTTGTCATAGCCCTGTAGAAAAACTATAAGAGCTATGCACACCAAAATCAATACAGGTCTTGCGACGGTGGTTTATAACAAATATACACTTTTTGAGCTCAATCAGAAGTACCGTTTAAACGCTAGCGCATTTTCAAGAATTTCTCCATATAGGCCATAATGTAAAAGAAATCTTTGTCGTAGCCCTGTAGAAAAACTATAAGTCCTATACACATCAAAATCAATACCGGTCTTGCGACGGTGGTTTATAACATATATACCCAATTTAAGCTCAATCGTATGCCCCGTTCAGGAGCTATCGTGTTCACTCACATACACACAAACACACATACACACACACACACATACACACACACACACATACACACATACATACATACATCTCGTAAAAATAGCATAAATGAATTCAGAAGACCCCAAAACGTGTAAATACACCAAAATTTCGAATTCGAATGTTTTCATGATTACAATACTTTCCTTACATGGTACATGTTCGGAAAGTAAAAATGCGAACTAATCTAATTTTAAAGTTTAGACACCTTAAATTTTTCTGACTAGAATTCTGGAGTTATGTTGTACAACACTTGAGGGGCAGGATGCAGTTTCTAAAATTTGACAAAACATAATGATGCAATAGTACGAAAATCTTACAATAAACAATAAAACAATGAGTGCGCACAATTTTTTTTCAAAATATCACAAGTAAATTATTTACAACCTAGGTGGGATACAATAATACTGTACAACAATATAGTAATATAATTAAACAAAATGGAATAAACTTGGCTAACATTCATTTTCTTTGGCAAATACTTATGGCTTTGGCTTGCATGGCATAAAGTGAATGGAATGAAAATAACTTCGCAAAATGGTTGGCAAAATAGTTGTCAAAATGCAGTTGGCAAAATGGAGTAAATTCATTTAGTGTAAAGGCAATTTAAATAAGTGCGTAGTGTGTAGAAAATTTCGAAAACCATAGCTGTGAAACAGCAGTACCATCACACAGATATGGGGTATACAAATACCACTTGTAGGCATTTTAAGTTTGCTCAAACTTTCAACTCTCCATAGTATGACAACAAAAATGGGTTCACATGATCCCGAAAAAGGAAGACAATTGTCAACTACGAAAGAGAAAACTTGGCCATTGCCTCATAGCTTCCAAAAAAGGGGAAGAAATGACTCAATAGACAGTTGGGAAGAACTGGGGGATTATTGAGAGGAAGTCCCAGCCTAGTCCAAGTCTAGCTTCATTTATTGTTTGCATAATATCTATAAAATATACAAAGAAAAAAGGTGCAGTTTTACTTACACTGCACACACTCGGACTTGGGGACTTCTTCAATGACTAAGAGAAGCGGGTGACAGAGAAATGTTGGTAGAAGCATAAAAGAAAAAAGGATAGACGATAGACTTTATGTCGAGTATTCAGGGTTCCAAACTCAACACTTAGAAATTTTGAATACTTTTTTTTTTCTTTTTCTATTTTTCTAAATTTTTTTTTAAGATAAATTATTGTTAATTAAATTTAATCACCTTCGTGGGCTAGCTTTAATTTGTCAGGAGGGAAATAAGGTCTTAATTTAGAAGAGTGAACTGTTTCCGTAGGTTTCTTAGTATGGTAATTAGGTTTATCAATTTCGAATGTAACTGAAGAACATTTGTTTACAATTGAATAAGGACTTGAAAAAGTAGGAGACAATTTACGTGTATTTGGGTAGTTAAATTCTTCATAAATTACAAGATCTCCTGGTTCGAAATTAGCTTTTATGAATTTATTGTCATATCTAATTTTATTTTTATTATGAAATTCTATTGTCCTTTCTTTTGCTAATTTTCGAGCTTCATCAACAGGAGGATAGGTACTTTCCGAAATAGGTGAGTCATATGGCAATTAATCCAAACATTAAATACATTGTAAACTTCGTTACTGAATGAGGTGTGTTATTATATTCACTAATAACCTGCTCTAGTAACTTAGTCCAAGGAATTTTAGAAGGTGAAGAGTTAACTTTACATTTTAATCTAGTAACTATGGATTGATTTACCCTTTCTACTTTTCCATTTGTCTGTGGATGATGAGCTGAAGTTAATTGTTAGTTAGTATTGTAGTTCTTGAGGAATTTTTTAAAACGCGAACCAGTAAAAGCTGCATTTCTATCACTAAGTATCTTTTGAGGAACTTGAATGTTGAATATTTGTTTTAGACAGATTACATAGGTTTCAGTAGTGACATTTTTCGAAGGAAAGGCCCAAACATATCTTGTAGCATGGTCAATTATTAGCTGTAGATATTTTTTTGTTGAATTGTAATAGTTAAAACCTCCTACAGTATCAATAGAAAGACATTCAAAGGGTTTATCAGTAGCAGGTACAGCCTGTAACAAACCAAATTTCTTCTGTTTAGGTTTTTTGTTAAATTGGCAAGTCGAACAATGTTTAACATAATTGGAAATATCTTGAGTCATATGAGGCCAATAATAGGAAGGTAAAATTATACTTAACATTTTTTGAACACCAGGATGGCCAAAATTTTCATGTGCATTTTTCATTAAAGTTTTTCTTAAGCTCATAGGCACCACTATTTTTTTGAATCCTTTCTTATTTATGGTAATTAAATCATTAATGATTTTATATTTAGGACCATGCATATTTTCTGCTAATTGTTGATTTTTAATTTCTTCAGCATCTAACAATAAAACCGAAGGTTGAATTAGTTGGAGATGTTGAGAAGGAGGAATCCTTGATAACATATCAGCTTCGACATTTGTTGAGCCCTTTAGGTACTTTATTTCATAGTCAAACATACTTAATTTAAGGGACCAGCGGAATAATCTTCCTCTTAAATTTTTGACATTTTTTAACCAAACCAATGCCGCGTGGTCAGTATGAATGACAAATTTTTGACCGTGAAGGTAATGATAAAATTTATCAAGGGCATCAACGATAGCCAAACATTCTAATTCAGTTATAGTGTAATTCTTTTCATATGATCGAAGCGATCTCGAATGATATGCAATCGGGTGCAAGATACCTGAGGCATCCGGCTGCTTCAACACAGCTCCAAATGAACAATTTGATGCATCAATAAATACATGGATAGGTAATTTAACGTCGTATAATTGTAACACAGTTTTAGATATCAAAATATTTTTTAAGGTTTCAAAACTTTTCTTACAGTTTGTTGACCAATCCCATTTAGCGTTTTTCTTTAACAAATCATTTGAAGGACGTCTTAATTTTGCATACCGATCAATAAATCTGTTATAAACATTTACAGAACCAAGAAACCTCTGTAGTTCCTTTACGTTAGTAGGTGGCTTCAAATTTTTGATAATTTCAATATTAGCATTATCTGGAGTAATTTGACCTTGTTTAACCTCATACCCCAAAAATTTTATAGTGTCCTTAGCAAAGTTACATTTAGATAATTTCAATTTAATATTTTCCTGCAATTAAATTTGGAAGGTAGTTTCTAAATGCTGCATATGTTCTTCCATAGAAGAAGAAAAAACCATTATGTCATCAAAATAATTATAAGCAAATTTAATTTTATTTTTATTTAATATTCTTCTCATGACTCTGTTAAATATAGCAGGCCCTGTCTTAATGCCAAATGGCAAGACCTGGAACGTATAGAGACCTGTATTAGTTACAAAGGCTAGTTTTTCAGTATCTTGAGGGTGGATGGGCACATGCCAAAATCCAGACGCCAAATCAAGAGTTGAGAATATTTTCGCCCCACTTAATTTATCTAATAAACTGTCAATACGTGGCAAAGGCTCGGCATCATTTTTTACTGTATTATTTAATTTACGATAATCCACACACAGTCTAGTTTTGGAAACCTCGTCGCGTTTATACGCTAAAGTGACGGGTGCAGCATAGGGGCTATTGCTTTCCTTAATTAAACCAGCTTTTAATAATTGTTCAATCTGAGAATTAATTTCGTCTTCCTCTTTAGGAGAGGTTCGATAAGGCCTGAGGCAAAACAGGTAAGTCAGAAGTTAAATTTATACGTTGAGGTTCTACATTATAACGACCAATATCATATTTATTTTTTGCAAAGATTTTCACATATTTATTTAATAATTCCTATAATTTTGGATTGAAAGCTTTATAAACAGTCTGAGGGGGAACGCTTTCCTCAGAGGCTTTGCTATCGGTTGAAGAACTGGGTTGATTTAAATGTAGAGACATAGGTAAGGCATCATAATTGTATAAAGGTAATCTAACATTATTTTGAAAAACACATAAATTCACACAATCAATATATAAACAAAACTTTTTACACTCTGGTAAACCCAATATGGCATATGGCAGGCTTGAATATACTATAAAAAATTTTACACACCGAGTAATGTTTCCAATTTCTAAATTAACACATTTATGCCTAGCGTCGCTTTTTTGGGACGGCATTATCGCTATCAGTCGAAAACGTTATTTATTTTTCCTAGCCTTTATTCACGAGTATTGAACCTCAACTCCACAAAATATTTTAACATGACCTAGTAGGATGTTGACACTTCAATTTTTATACATAAAGATTTTAAAAGAAATCATCCCTTGTTCAAGAAGTTGGCATCAGAAATGTATCTATTACTGCTGATATTGGCGAAAATCGAAGAAAGTCGCAAAAATATCTAGGCACAAATGGGTTAACATAACACACTGTATCAAGTATCAGCAGTCCATCTGCCTGAGTAACATTTAAAGGTGAGACTCTCTGTACTTCTAAATTAAATCGTCCAACAAAACTTTGCGGCAATACAGAGAGTGTAGAGCCAGTGTCTATGACACAGGGAACACTTAAAAATTCAAATTTGTCAATTTTTTCCTTAGGTACCCGGATACAGTAATAGTCATAAGTTCTCTTCTCGCGAGCTCTCAGTACAATTATTTTGTGAATTTAAAATAGTGGTGTTCGAAGTCATATTCGGGTGAGTCATATTTGGTGTCGCGTATGGGTTTGTCGCAATTTGGTTGTTACTTTTAAAAGGACAAGTATGCGTCCAATGGAAAACATTACTTATCCCTAGCCCCTCACATTTTCTACATGGAGTTCTAGGTAGTGTGCTGTCTTGGTAATTGACATTATTTTGGTGGTGTAAACTTTGAGGACTTTGAGATAGGGGTCGAAAACGGGGCCAATTATTTATTTGGGTTCGCCCTTGGGTTGAATTATGAATTGGTTGATGCCAATTTGGTCGGTTATAAACAGGAGCATGGTAGGGTCTAAAATTCCGAAGCTTGGGTGTAAAGTAACTAGAATTTTGTGCATTATTGGACGAGGAGGTAAAGCTTGCCTGTTGGGCGGTTCGTGAATTTTAATTAATTTTGACGCTACCTTAAGACACTCGGTGGCACTACTGGGTGGTTGCTGGGTTAAAAGTGCTCTCACATTACTAGGAAGGCCATTGGTCAATCCTTGTAATATTATATTATTAGGTAGCCCCAATTTTCTACCTATTTCTAATTTTTCATGAAAATAAGTTATAAGATTCGAAATTTTTTCTAGTTTTAAATTTGTAAAATCCATGAAAGTAAAGACGGTACATGAAATATATTTTTCTCTCAGTATTTCAATTAATTACTGCCAATTTTTACAATTTGCAATATTATTTATGTATGTTGTTAAGGCAGACCCCTTAAGAAATTTTCCTATATTTTGAAATTTCCAATCTTCATCTTTATTTTGTTGTAAGCAACACTGTTCGTAATATGCTATCCAACTTTCAAAACTCATATTGTCTTCAAAATTAAAGGGGGCAATAAACTCATCACTTTTTTGCAGGGACATAGTGGCAATAGTTTGTGTATTTTCTTTACCATCTAACGACATGCTGAAATTTTTTCTAAATTTTTACCTGAACGGAAAAGCATTTAATAATTGCATTCAGAATTTTTATTTAGCAACATTAATAATAATACTGCAATAAATTTACAAAATCTTACCTTAATGAAAATACTGTACTAATGGGGGGGAAATGCAGATATATCACTATATTATTATTATTATTTTTTTTTTCAACACTAAAATAGCACTTTAAAATAACACACACAATTAATAACCATTTAAATATAATGCTCCAATGTTCACTTAAACTCTGAAAATATACGTACTTCACTTAATCAATATCCACAAGTTGAAATCGTCATTCTCCAACAATAAACAAAACAAACAAAAAAAATCTTCTCTCGCAAGTTTAAGGCAGGCAGGAGAAAGAGGTTCGGTCAACGTAAGCTGTACACGCGCAACACACAGAAAAAAGAAAAATATTCGGCACGAAGAAAAGGGGGAAATGATTCACTAGTTGGGCACACACTTCTCCTAAGGGCAGGCCTGTTTTGGGTGCAAAGAAGGCAGTGAAATTTGACGCACCGCCGTAATGATGGCCGGAGTTTCTCTTGGTTTGCGGCGAACGTGCGAAAAAGAAGAAAAAAAAGATGAATTAGGAGGAGCAGATTTCGGTATGATGAGCGCTGCAGAAATACGACATAGGCTGTTCATCAATGCAGACGCTCTTCCATTTCGGCATTAACGGCGTAGAACGTGCATGGTGTTCTGTGAAGTACTTCAGAAGATAACCTGACTCATCAGTCGGTGTTGAAATCTCCCAGAACAGGGCTGGACGAAGTTGGCCGGCGGAGAGCGGACTCAAGGGAGTAGGCCATCGGATGGTCGGCGAAGAGGCGCGCTGCATCTCCTGCGAACGATGGGCGATGAACCCGTCTCCCGGACGATAGTGGCAATAGTTTGTGTATTTTCTTTACCATCTAACGACATGCTGAATTTTTTTTCTAAATTTTTACCTGAACGGAGAAGCATTTAATAATTGCATTCAGAATTTTTATTTAGCAACATTAATGATAATACTGCAATAAATTTACAAAATCTTACCTTAATGAAAATACTGTACTAATGGGGGGGGAAATGCAGATATATCACTATATTATTATTATTATTTTTTTTTCAACACTAAAATAGCACTTTAAAATAACACACACAGTTAATAACCATTTAAATATAATGCTCTAATGTTCACTTCAACTCTGAAAATATACGTACTTCACTTAATCTATATCCACTAGTTGAAATCGTCATTCTCCAACAATAAACAAAACAAACAAAAAAAATCTTCTCTCGCAAGTTTAAGGCAGGCAGGAGAAAGAGGTTCGGTCAACGTAAGCTGTACACGCGCAACACACAAAAAAAAGAAAAATATTCGGCACGGAGAAAAGGGGGAAATGATTCACTAGTTGGGCACACACTTCTCCTAAGGGCAGGCCTGTTTTGAGTGCAAAGAAGGCAGTGAAATTTGACGCACCGCCGTAATGATGACCATAGTTTCTCTTGGTTTGCGGCGAACGTGCGAAAAAGAAGAAAAAAAAAGATGAATTAGGAGGAGCAGATTTCGGTATGATGAGCGCTGCAGAAATACGACATAGGCTGTTCATCAATGCAGACGTTCTTCCATTTCGGCATTAACGGCGTAGAACGTGCATGATGTTCTGTGAAGTACTTCAGAAGATAACCTGACTCATCAGTCGGTGTTGAAATCTCCCAGAACAGGGCTGGACGAAGTTGGCCGGCGGAGAGCGGACTCAAGGGAGTAGGCCATCGGATGGTCGGCGAAGAGGCGCGCTGCATCTCCTGCGAACGATGGGCGATGAACCCGTCTCCCGGACCATAGTGGCAATAGTTTGTGTATTTTCTTTACCATCTAACGACATGCTGAATTTTTTTCTAAATTTTTACCTGAACGGAGAAGCATTTAATAATTGCATTCAGAATTTTTATTTAGCAACATTAATAATAATACTGCAATAAATTTACAAAATTTTACCTTAATGAAAATACTATACTAATGGGGAAAAAAATGCAGATATATCACTATATATATATATAATTTTTTTTTTTATCAACACTAAAATAGCACTTAAAATAACACACACAATTAATAACCATTTAAATATAATGCTCTGATGTTCACTTCAACTCTGAAAACATACGTACTTCACTTAATCAATATCCACAAGTTGAAATCGTCATTCTTCAACAATAAACAAAACACACACAAAAAAAAATATCTTCTCTCCCAAGTTAAATGCAGGCAGGAGGAGTCTCGGTCAACAAGTTGTACGCATAAAAACAAAAATATTCGGCACGGAGAAAAGGGGGAAATAATTCACCAGTTGCACACACTTCTCGTGGGGGCCTGTTGGGTGCAGAAGTAATGATGACAAGAGTTTCTCTTGGTTTGCGGCGAATGTACGAAAAAAAATGAATTAAGAGGCGCAGATTTCGGTATGATGAGCGCTGCAGAAATACGACATAGGCTGTTCATCAATGCAGACGTTCTTCCATTTCGGCATTAACGGCGTAGAACGTACAGGACGTTCTGTGAAGTACTTCGGAAGATAACCTGACTCATCAGTCGGTGTTGAAATCTCCCAGAGCAGGGCTCGACGAAGTTGGCCGGTGGAGAGCGGACTCAAGGAGTAGGCCATCGGCTGGTCGGTGAAGAGGCGCGCTGCATCTCCTGCGAACGATGGGCGATGAACCCGTCTCCCGGACGATTGAGCGTTAATTTTTTTACAATTTAAAATTTTTAATTGGCACACAGGCAATCATCCTGTCGACTATTTGAGACGTCAGATATTTCAAGTAAAGTTTCAGAGTTAAGGCAGGTAATATGGTTTATTGAACATTACATTTAAGTTACAATTTAGAATGAGAAGAGGGGAGGGGAGACGGGTACAAGAATCAGCGTGGACTCATAAAGCAGTTCCAGTGGCAGAAGTCCCTCGATTTTCGATGTGCGGGAGTATTTACGCTTACCACACCACGTGGTCTGCGAAGACATAACTCCGCCTCTCTCTTATCTCTGATCGAACCACACACATTTACCATCATGACCCGCATCCGGGGCTACAAGGGCGTGGGGACACGTGTACACTCTAAAATACTCAAAATCGACGGCCTGATGTCTGACAAATAACAAAATAAATAAAACATAGCTCCAGAGCGCGCGTGGCAAGTAAGACAGAAAAGCAAAACTTACAGTGAAAGTACCGCTTGAACAATACCCAAACTAGTAAAACCCAAATTATCTTTTTATACATTACATATATATTTATCACAAAGAATACTGATATATCACAAACTATTCATCCTAACTAATATTATAAATGCGAAAGTGAGTTTGTTTGTTTGTTTGTTTATGACGCTAAAACGCCTAAAACGCTGAATCGATTAGGATGCATTTTGGTTTAGATATAGATGGGACCCTGGAGATGGCTATCGGCTACTTAAAATTTTAGATTTTTAATTACTTTTTTAATTATTAATTAAAAACTGTTTATACGTTGCCAGGCTTGGCGAGTTTCGCCCGTATTAATCAAATGATTCATGTTTTGAGCTAACAAGAATGCTATTGCTTCAATAAAGAAGCGCGTGCGTGCATCTGAAAAACATTAAATTCCACGGAAATTATGCCAGTTTTATGCCAAATCTATCTATCAATAATAATAAAAATGAATGTTCTCCAGACAAATTTACAGAAAGCAGAGCTTTGAAAATTTGAGCATAAAAGCCCATGACTGTGCACCTGAGGCTCAGAATGTTGAAATTTTAAATACTTTTCTAATTATTAATTAAAAACCGTTTTATTAATATACCGTTATATATATAACCATTTTATTAATCGCCCGCACAAAATGATTTATGCTTTTGAAATAAAGCTGAAATTCTATTTTCAGATAAACATGCATTTGAAAATCATGAAATGGTGTGGAAATTATGTTGATTTTACGCCAAATTAAAAAGCATTAGAATGAAAAGTCCAAATGTGTTTCTTCATAAATTTCCAAATCCTACCAATAATATAAAAACTCGGCTGTTCGAGCCTCGTCAGGGGGAGATCCCCTTGAATCCCCCTAATTTTTTAGTTTCATAATTGCCATATTAAAACTATATTAATTGACTTGTCATTTTATCGCTCATCTTTCGCGTATTTCGCCTGGTAACCCTATGTTGAAAATTTTATGAGTGTAACCTATTTATAGAAAAATACATGTGCTGCATATTCTAAAGCTTACGAAATATTGTAACAATAGATTAAAGCTGTTGTGAACTAATAATATTTGAATATATGTAAAAAATACATGTGGAGCATATTCTACAGCTTACGAAATAGTGTAACAATATCGAGACTAAAGATTGCTTAAATCTCGATATTAAAGCTGTTGTGAACTAATAGTATTTAAATACATGTAAAATTATGTCGCTTTTTTATGTCGCTTTATTATGTCGCATTTTTGGGACACATTTTTCAATAAGGGTATTGAGAGATAAAATGACAGTCATTAAAAATGTGTACGTTTGTGTGTTTATATGTTTTTGACTGAATCACACACAAATTGCTGAACGGATTTGGAAAAATTCGTAATGAAGATAGCTTATGCCCTGGATTAACATACAGGCAACCTTTCAAGCATATAGCATAAATAATTCTTTTACAAAAACACTCAAAATAAATCTAATGTATTGCGCTCTATGGATATTTTATAGCTACTAAACCGATTCTAAAACTTAGTTACATTATTCCTGAGTATTATTGTTTGTTTGTTTGTGGATTATGACCGATTGACTGCACTAGGGTCCTAGGCCTATATGGGAAATTCCTCTGTGGGGAACTTTCTAAGGGATCCTAGCCCGTATATACGCGAGGTTTTGGAGAAAACCGCGAAAAACTGCGAGCGGCTAGGTCGACAGGCTCGACCAGGGGTTAAACCTGGCACCTTCAGCCTTCCAGTTTTGAGAGTAGAACTTCTTAGACACTGGTGGGACCCTGAGTGTTATAGGCTACCTTTTATGCATATATCACAAATAGTTCTTTTACAGGGATACTCATAAGAATTACATTACACTCTATGTGTATCTCTGTAAGTACTGAACCGATTCCAAAACTTTTTTCACTGTTAGTAAGCTACACTATTCTTTAGTATTATACGCTAAAATTCATGCATGTAGTGCAAATAGTTCCTTTACAGGAACACTCAAAATAATTCTGAATACATTAGGGTCATTCCACGTCAGATGAAACAGTGCAGTTCACCACACCAATTCTGATTTTTCTCAAATTTTATGTAGATGATTTATAGGCGAAGACATCAACAAATCTCAATTTTGAAGGTTCTACGATAATTAATTACCGAGAAATTAATTATGCAAATTTTTAAGTTTTCTGCAAGATGCGCCAACTTTTTTCTCAATTCCTTAAATAACTCCTTACCTGTAAAATTTATTGAAGTGAAAATTTGTTTCTAGGAGTAACTTTTTACGCTGATTCCAAAAATGTTGTCGAAATTTGCGTATCTTCTATAGTTTATGCATGAGCACTGCATTTGCTAAAAAACACCATGAATTTTTTTCGGCATGTCTGATCGCAGACACATGTTTTAAATTTTTATATGTTGTTAAGATGGAATAATCCTACATCCCAAAATAATTTCATCTTGGCTTTCTGCTCAGGAGCAGAGAAAAAAAATTGTATGTATGTACCTATATATGCGGATTTTCATATGCAACATTTATACTGAAGATGAGAAAATTCAGAAGCGTTAGTCAATTTTCCTATATCTTTTAAATTTATATCTGAAGTTTAACTACTACTCCCGGCATTTTCAAAAACTAGAAAATATATCAAAGTGCTTGCATCGAAAAACGTAAAACAAACAAACAACAAAAAATGCATGTAAAACAATGTTAAATTAGAAAGAATTCTAAAGTTTAAATTTAGAATTATTTTTAATTTAACCCTGTTGTTTTTTGCTATCATCCATGAGCCAATAAATCTTTGGAATTCTGTATGATATTGAACTCAAAAGAAAGAACAACGTTTAATAAAACATATATATATATAAATATATATATATATATATATTAGGTCTACCGGAAAGTCGTTCTATCCGTTTTCCGTATGTCAATATTTTGCCTAGCCAAAACTACTGAAGCTAATAACACGAAATTAGCACGAGTGGGATTTTATAGCGTAGGTGCTAGATTAGAGAGCATTTTCCAAAATTCTTAATTTATGGAGGATAAAGGCCCAAAATGTTCTTTTCACATATTCTGCGGGATCTCAAAGAAGAAAAGAGATATCGATAAAATTCTTGCTGTAAAATACACAACACTCAAGAATGCCTAAAAATCGATTTCAGAACATTTCGAATATAATCCTCCCAGGAGGGTAGACGTAAAAGTTTGCCGTGAATAACTGGTTACATGACATTTATTCTGCAATTTATCACCAAATGTGCAATTTGACAATGTGTCTGACATTGCTATGCTAGTTGTTGTAACAATAAAAATTTAATACAGTATACAGTAAAACCTATTTGAAATTGCTGTATCCACAAAACTAGCCAAAGCACAATTTTGTTCGCATTCTGTTAAAGGTAAATAAGTACTGTTACTTACATGAATTCAATTCTTTCAATAAACTTTGTTCCTTCTATTGACTTGAATGTCATACAGAATTACAAAGCTTTATTGGCTGATGGATGATTGCCAAAAACAACAGGGTTAAATTAAAAGTAATTCAAAGTTTTAACTTTAGAATTCTTTGTAATTTAACATTGTTTTACATGCATTTTTTGCTGTTTCTTTGTTTTACGTTTTCCGATGCAAGCACTTTGATATATTTCCTAGTTTTTGAAAATGCCTGAAGTAGTAGTTAAATTTCAGATATCAATTTAAAAGACCTAGGAAAATTGACTAATGCTTCTGAATTTTCTCATCTTCAGTATAAATGTTGCATATGAAAATCCTCATATATAGGTACATACATACAATTTTTTTTCTCTGCTCCTGAGCAGAAAGCCAAGATGAAATTATTTTGGGATGTAGGATTATTCCACCTTAACAACATATAAAAATTTAAAACATGTGTCTGTGATCAGACATGCCGAAAAAAATTCATGATGATTTTTAGCAAATGCAGTGCTCATGCATAAACTATTGAAGATACTCAAATTTCGATAACATTTTTGGAATCAGCGTAAAAAGTTACTCCTAGAAACAAATTTTCACTTCAGTAACTTTTACAGGTAAGGAGTTATTTAAAGAATCGAGAAAAAAGTTGGCGCATCTTGCAGAAAACTTAAAAATTTGCATAATTAATTTCTCGGTAATTAATTACCGTAGAACCTTCAAAATTGAGATTTGTTGATTTCTTAGCCAATAAATCCTCTATATAAAATTTGAGGAAAATCTAAGTTGGTGTGGTGAACTTTCTCCAGTTTTGTGTTTGATTTGACGTGGAATGACTCATTACGCTCTCTTGGTATCTCTGTAACTATAGAACCGATTCTAAAACTTTTTCGCTATTAGAAAAAGGCAGGCTAAAATTCATGCTATAGCATAAATATTTCTTTCACAAGAACAACAAAAACAGTTAGCAAATACTGTCGTAACTGTATTCGCCAAATGCCTGAAAAAAATCTAAATTTGGTAACTCTGCTTACTCTCTTATTTTAAATGAAGTATACTACCATGCATTATACTTCATATAAAATAAGTAAAAAGCAAATAATATTTAAATGCAGTTTCTTTTGTCGCAAACATATGTGTTATTCGTACATGCTTCATTTCTTTTGGGACCTCACTCTAAAGCCGAGGCGGACGAAGTCGCGGGTAGCAGCTAGTAAATTTTAATTCATGATTTTACATAACGTCACATAATGATGATATTGCTTATTGTAGATTCCAAACCATTGTTACAAACTCTAATTTTTATCATTTGATTTTCGTTAAATATATTTTCTAACATTTCAAAAATAATAATTTTTAAAGTGTTTGAAATTTACATGATTAATACACTTTGGATTCTGTATTAATATAGATTCGGCTGGTCAATTTATAACAAATTTTGCGCAAAGTAGATTGAGCAGTAACTGGCACGATGAATCTTCAAGAAACAGACGCAAGACAAATACGTGAATGCTATGGGGATTAAAATAACAATAAAAAATATAACAAATTCATCAGTAGAAAAAAAAGTGACTTCATATCATATAACGAATGCATTTACGGGAATTTTTTTATTAGAGGAGGAGGAGGACATCTTGACATTCTGAAAATCAACTCACCGAAAACAATCCGAACATTCGATTTTATTTTCGATTCTACTTCATATATTCATAAAAGAATTAAAGACATTGTTTTAAATAAGCATATGTTTCCTACCAATATGTCCATAGTGACTATTTTCTATGGTCATTTATATATTTCTAGTATTAGAATTTCAATGCGAATTTAAGTTATCATTTAATACTTGAATTTAACCAACGCCTCCTAGAGAGGGGGCCACTCTAGTGGGCGTTTATTTAACACGCGTGGAAGAAAGTCAAAATACGAAATTCCGTATACTTTAACGAATAAAAGCATGCATTTCACATCAAAGATACTTTTATGATTGAAATCAGCAAATTTTAAACATACTGTCCAACTAATAAATTTTGATTCTGTTCAAACCAATAGGTCACAAAATAAAATCACCCACAGTGAGCTAAGCCAAATGTATGTTTTTAACATTATAATTCGCATTATCATATTTATTTAGCGCGCATTATCATATTTATTTAGCGCGCATTATCATATTTATTTAGCGTTAGTGTAGCTAATAATATTATCTAAATAGTTTTTTTTAACGGAATATCTTATTAAAAATCGATTTAAAGAAATATTTCCTTCACATGAATTTTATAAATAACAGTTTTAATGTACTTCTTATATACCTTAAATGTACTCTACGATAAATTTAATTACTTTAATAGAACAGAGAAAGAGAAAAATATTTCTTGTAATATATAAAAAGTGAGATTAAAAAAATTACTTAGTTTCTTTTAGAAGATAAAAATTTCTTTAAAATTAAAACAACGGCAATAGTTATTATAAAATGTTACTTCTAACATTTTCAACTAACTCAATTTCGTCATTCAATAAATTTAATAATTGACTTTGAACTAGCAATTTACTTTTCTAAAAAGCCATTTAATGCAATAAAAGTTTCTGCCTTGTTCTCATTAAAAGTGAAATAACCGATAAAAAATATGCCTTTTAAAATTATTCTATAGAAATATTCTCTTGCCTGTTTTTAGTTTCGCTTGTATATTTTTTACTAATTTTTGTTAAAGAATAAATAGATAAAAGATACAGTATATTACAAATTTTTTGAATCACTTTTAAATAAGAATTATTTGTTACAACATTATACTTAGTTTTTCTAGCAAAATTATGCTTTTTTATTACTTGCATGCACTCAGTAAAATTAGAGATGCCACCTGTACTACGTGTTGAAAACTTAATTGTCTATTTATAGATTTCGGGACATTTGTAGACGTCTGTGTTTAGAGGGGCAATGTCCGCGCAGGTTTCATTGCAAATTACGACTTGAAATTACGACATCAACAAAAGATAGTTGTAAATAATTTAGAAGTTTGTGACTTCGTCATATCTCATACAATGGGAACTGCTACTAACTTCTCACTGCCGAGCGGAGCGGCTGGTTTCTAATATCACGATGGCGAGAGCATATTAAATAAGGAAGAGCGCAAGGTCTCATTTTCTGGTCAATGTGTATCTATGAACTAGCCACATTCATTTTGGCACCAAGTTTGTCTAATTCGGACGACACATTCTAAAATAATGAATATTTCAAGTTTTGCAAATACATGAGTCGCGAACTGGAATTTTTGGAGTGTACGTTAGGGTGGATCGAAAAAAAAACTTTTTTCGGAATTTCAAAACCTACCTGTACGGAAAAGATGCTCCATACTATCGAGATAAAGGAAAAATTAACAAAAAAATTTAAATTTAAAATTTAATACTGCCACAAGGGGGTTGAATTTTCGAAAAAAAAGGGAAAAATGACTAAATTTTGCTCTTCTATGCAGAAAACAACATTATTGTTTATCAAAGCATGCGTATGCAGAAAAGACGTTATACAGCATGGGGATCAAGACAAAATTAGTATTAAAATTTAATTTTAAAAGGTTGTACTGCGGCAAAATGAGTGAATTAGAAAAAAAAGGGAAAATATTTAATTTTAGTTAGATGATTTTAGTCTCAAACTTATTGCTTACTAGAATATAAATTTACAAAAGTGATGATTACTGAATAGTGAATACTAAGTGCTAAGATGTACAGCGTAGTTTGCGGTACTTCATGAACCAGATCCCTCTCCCTGCACCGTTGAATACTATCGGCAACCCCATTTAGAGTAGTAAGATTGTTTTGCTTATTATGTTTTGTATGTATTTATGTTTTGTTTTGTATGTTTTGTTTTGTATGTATGTTTTATTATGTTTTGTTTTGTATATATGTTTATGTTTTGTTTTGTATATATTATGTTTTGTTTTGCATTTATTGTTTTGCTTATTGTTGTGTATGCGTACTTGAACTAGTACTAAACTATGACTATGTTAAGAAGACATGATGCCCCCTGCATTTTGATCTGTGGAAGTTGCAAATAAGTCACCCGAGAACTGGAAACAAGGTGCAATAACAGTAAATGACCACTTCAGCATTTTGAAAAAATAAAATCATACCAATAACTTATGCTCTTCCAAAATTTACAGACATGTAGCTGATGTACCCAAGGGCAAGGCAAGGTTCTTTTAAAGCTTATATGTTCCATTATCGCTTTTCGTCTACATTCTTTTAGTGTTAGAGTCCCATATTTGCTTCCATTAAAGTATAAACCAAACTGATATTGATTATAATCAGTTACAACTGAATGAGATGATAGAGTGATTCTTTCCTTTGTTATCTGATGCCGAATTCTGTTTATATGAATGACATTTGATACATTTCTTTCTAAGATGATGCCTACATCTTGAAGGGCACCTGACACAATTGCACAGCGTCCTCGGTCGCAAGTGCCAGATCGATTCAATGCACTTGATACGACTGTAAATTTTTCACTACAAATACCACGTCGTCAACGTTTAGGGCTCAGATTGCAATGATATCTGGTGTTGGTGAAAAATCACTATGCTCGGATATACGCCGCTTTTGTTTCATTCATTATTCAAATCCACAGATTTGAAAGGAACATAATTTCTTTCAATTCGCTGGTCTAACAGAAATTCTCCTCGTTAATTGGTACTTTCCATTTTTCTTACAGCGGCTAGCTACTGCAAGTAAGCGTCGATTATATATGACATAGACCATCTGCTTTCTTTCAAGAGCACGACATTTATCTTGGTATGATTTTAGTTTTTCAAAATGCTGTAGCATAGGGAAAATCATGTCTTCTTAATGTAGCTATAGTGTACAATAGCTCAAGTACACATACACAACGCAGTTAATAAACAAAAAATTCTTACTACTTACATGGGTTTGCCGATCGTATTCAACGGTGCAGGGAGAGTGGTCTGGCTCATGAAGTATTGCAAAGTAGGCTCTACTTCTTAGAACTGAGTACTCACTATTCAGTAACCATCACTTTTGTACATTTATATTCCAGAAAACAATAATTTTGAGTCTAAAAGCATCTAACTAAAATTACATATTTTTCCGTTTTTTTTCACCACTCATTTTGCTTCAGTATTTCCTTTTCAAATTACATTTTAAAACTATTTTTGTCTTGATCCCCATACTATAGAACATCTTTTCTGCATAGTTATGTTCTGATAGACAATAATCTTGTTTTCTCCATAGAAATTTAGTCATTTCCCCCTTTTTTTCGAAATTTAAACCCCCTTGCGGCAGTAGTAAATTTTAAATTTAAATTTTTTAGATATTTTCCCCTTTATCTCCATACTATAGTGCATCTTTTCCACAAACGGCCTTAAAATTGGTATTTCAGTGTCAACCAATAGGTGAATCAGTTCCCTGGCTCTGGGTTATGAGAATATTCTGCATAAGTAGGATTATCGTTTTATGTAATTGATCTTGGCGTTTGTTACAAGGGAGGGGGATTCTAGTCGATAATTTTACCTATCAGCTAGCTAGGGGCTTGCTGGTTTGTACTCTAGTTATATCTTTCCCAGATATTTTAGTCTTTCAAAAGTAGTCTTAAAAAATAGGATATGAAAGAATGAGAAACAAAGCATCATTACTAGGCAATTATTTCGGCCCACAGGTACTATTATTGAGATAATTTTTTTGTGAGGGTTGTTAAAGAGAGATAGCTATTTCGCTAAAATCGATACTCAAGGTGTTATAGTCATTTTTTAATTTTTTCAGAGGATGTTTGACTTTCATATTGAGTGACAAATGACAAGACTTTTATTTGAGAAACAAACGTATGATGAATTATCTCCCTAGTTCCTCGTTTTAAAAATTTCAAGTAAATTCAGCTGTTTTAGGTTTATTCAGTTCTTCATGTGGTGGTTTTAGAAGAGAGCCACCTATCGGTTCTTTTAACTGACCAGCTATTGGTTTGTTCTCTGGGGTTCCCTTTTTTGTCTATCCATTAGAGGCTCATGAGTGCACGATCTTAAGAAATTAAGCTATCAGATTTTAAGCTCATGAATCAAGTCTTTTGTACTGATTATTACAGAATTTCTGGTACCTAACTCTCACCAAATGTAAATCAGAGCTTCGAAACGTAATTTTCCGCCGCATTTCATTCCCTCTGAATCTATCACTATCATCTATAGCCTAATAATCTGGCTGAAGTCTCATAGAAAGGAAGGTCAGGTAGAGAATTCTATTTTTCTGTTTAACCCATTAACGCCCAGCGCCCTATTTTTAGGCAAGTTGCAAAAATATTCAAACATTCATTTTTTTCTTATTTTCATTTCTCAGATAAAAAATCTGATTTTTCACAAATTAGTCAGTGACAACAAAGTAAAATGTTAGTATTCCATTGTTTTATTACTATAACGATACTAGTACGAACGATAGATTTTTTTCTAAAGAAAAAAATCTATCGTTCATAACCCACAAATGTCGGAAATTTATTTATCACTTCTGGCATCAACATAAATTGGAGTATGTGCTGAAAAATAATCGGGCGCTAACGGGTTAAATTGGTCAGATTTAAAAATGTCACATCTCAAAAGCAGTATGAAAGAAGGCTTCCAAGCTCTACGCCAAATAACGAAAAAAGCACTGGCAAACTGATGGTGGGGAGAGCGATGAATCAACTATGAGTAATTTCAGCACAAGATCTAAAAGTGTCTGTCATTAAAAGAACGCCAGTATCTGAGCTAGACTATTCTCCTTCATTTGTACACTGTCTACCTATAAGTATTTGGACACCTGTGATAGAAAAGAAAAACTATATTCAAAATCAATAGTTGGTAGAGCCTCCACGAGAGGCAATTACAGCGTGAACACTTCGGGGCATACTTTCCACAAGTCTTTGTATTACAGCTAGTGGTATTGTCTTCCACCAACGCCCCCTGGAGAAGAAAGCCGCGGCAGCTTACTTGTGACGTCACACCGAGTAGGTAAAGCAAAGCGTTTCCATTGGGTTTCTCCTCTTTCACGCGCCGCGTGAGAGAGGAGAAACCCAATGGAAACGCTTTGCTTTACCTACTCGGTGTGACGTCACAAGTAAGAGCCGCGGCTTTCCTCTCTAGGGGGCGTTGCTTCCACTCGGCTTGGAGTAGACATAGAAGTTTCTTCACCGATTATGGACGGGTAGTGCACCACTTAATTCGGCGATCCAACTCGTCCCAGAGGTTCTCGATAGGGTTCAGGTCTGGGCTCTGGGCGGACCAGTCCATTTGATGAACTCCATTGCCACCATAGTAAGCCTTGGTTAACCTCAAAACATGACAACTGGCATTGTCGTAGTGAAAGTAGCAGGGGTCCAACCCATAAAACTGCCACAACGTAGGAAGCATATTGTCATCCAAAATAGTGCAGTAGGCATCGGCGTTGAGTTTACCATGAATGGGGACAAAGGGTCCGAGTCCATACCAGGAGAAACTTCCCCAGACCATAATTCCACCTCCGCCGAACTTGACTGTTTGCACAATGCATTCTGGCAGACGTTCTCCAGGCAGACGCCAGACCCAGACCCTGCCATCCGAATGGTAAAAGGTGAACCTTGATTCGTCGCTCCAAAGAACCTGTTTCCACTGATCTACGGTTCAATTTCGATGTGCTTTGCACCACATTAACCGAGCAACGTGGTTTGACTTTGTGATCAAAGGCTTATGGGCAGCAGCATGACCATGAAAACCAAGCAGATGTGCTTCCGTACGGATGGTACTCATTGAAACAATACTCCCGGATGCTTGTTTAAACTCCTCGCGGATGAGGGCCATCGGTTGGGTGCGTTTCTTCCGAATTTCTCTGGACAGCACTCGTCGGTCTCTATCTCCCACTTTCGTTGGTCTGCCGACTCGTGGCACATTCCGACAATCACTGCTCACCTTCCACTTCTTAATCGCTTAGGCCACTGTCGCTTTTGGGTACTTCAGATCGCTAGATATGTCCCTTAAGGATCGGACACATTTGTGATACCCGATAATTATACCTTTCTCGAAATCAGCGAGCTCCGAACTGCGCGGCATCTTGCGTGCGACTAATGCCGATGCTTTTTCCTACACGGCATATACCGGCGGAGGCCATGACGTACCTGAAGACCGCAGATGTCGTCATTTGCATAGGTGTACAAATACCTATTGGTAGACAGTGTATTTCCTCCAGTTCTATTTCGTTTTCAACCACAAGTTCCTGCTTTTTGCAATCCTCCACAATATATATTTTCTTAATAAACGTAATATCTTCCCAAAATAAATTAGTGATCTTATCACGTGAGTCAGTGACTTATTCTTCTAGATTAGCATCGATCTTAAATTCCATACCTAAATTATGCAGGTCATTTTCTTCACTTTAGAAAAATATCAATTTTACTCGGAACTATCGAAATTCCATCTGCAATTTCTCAGAACTGCCAGACGCAGTCTATAAAATACAAGCAACACTATAGACCAGTTTGCAAAGGAATGAAAACACAAAATGCAGTATATATTATGTAATTTCCAGTTACGAAACATTACTATTTTACACAAATGACACATCTAATGTTCCAAAATTGTTTATTAAATACATCTAAAAACAATCTTACCGTACACTTTACACACTCTCAAAAAATTATTCTGTAAAAATCCAATTTCCCAGGTCGATTTCGTGGGTGTATTATAAATAACTTTACTCAAAATGTGAATTATGCTGTGTATAATTATAATTTTTTATATTTCAATCGCGTTGTGCGTTCTTCTTAAATTACGAATTATTCGCCAAACTAAAATAGGAAATTTCGCTTATACCAGAATACATTTATGAGAAGGTGTACCACAGAGAGCACATAAGCTTAAAGCAAGCTTGACATTTCTTGAATTTGACGTATTAATACAAGCTTGACAGTTGAATCCATTAGCTTGATTATTCCTATTGCGCTGATAGTGCCATCTGCCGCTGTAGGCGAGAAGGAGAATGGACATTGAAAAGTCTAGCGTTTTCTCAAATTGGTCATATTAAATAAAGAAAAGTTAGTAAACGTTATGTTTTATTTTATTATCGCACAAAACCTGGGCATTAGAACACGCAAGGGGAAGGAATGAATGGTATAAGCCCCTCTGAAGTGTAACACGAGGGGAGTTTTACTTTTATTTACATCTAATTAACATTAGCAATTCCATTAACTAATTAATTAGCCCTAAAAATAAATTTTAATATAATTAATACAATTTAGTTAGTTAATATACTTCACTTTATGGGTGGTAGAATGAGGTAGAATGAGGCGCAATCCGGCCGCCACAAAATAATTAATCAGTCATAAATGTACTTGACCATAGAATTCAAAAATAAGATTCTATATTTGCAAATATGGAAATTCTTCAAAATAAAATACAATTATACTACGAAATCGATTTCAAAATCAGTCGATTGTCTCCATTTTGGCCAGTATTGCCCAACATGAGTGTCGCGATATTGAAAGTTTTAAAACGTGTGCTGCTGTTAAGTTTATATTATGCTTATTTCCCTATTAGTAGAGTCTCTAAATGATACATAATATTATTTTAATTTTGATGCATCCCATGGAAAAATAAAAGAAACAAATAACACATCGACCACTTATCAATCTGGCCAGAAAACGGCGTGATAAGTCACTTCAAACTTTAGTCACATCAGCCCGACTCAGATTGGCCCAACGGTTAGGACGCTCACCTCCCGACCCGGGTTCTATTCTAGCCGCGGAAATATCTGGCCTTGATGGAAACAGATTAAATTAATTTGAAATTTCAGCGTAGAGGGGAAAATGCGTGGCAAAATAAAATATGTGGGGCGAGTTCGTCGACCGGCGCCCCGTGCATTTAGAAAAAAAAAAAAAATTTTAGGAAATTTTTTTAAGTTTGAAATTAAGCTTGCTATGTCAAGCTTGATTCAAGCTTGAAATGTCAAGCTTAATGCAAGCTGGGCAAGTGTTAACTGGAACACTTGATTCAAGCTTGCATTAAGCTTACACGCTTGAAATTTTCAAGCTTAATTCAAGTTTATTGACTTGATAAATCAAGCTTGCTGCAAGTTTGATGCAAGTTTGCTGTGCTGTCTGGACAGTATGGGGACCAAATATCCTCACTTTTTGAAGACGCTTTGAATATTGAAAATCAAATATTTAGATATTAAGCGCACTGTGACCGTTATATGCTGTTGCAATGAAAACATTAAATATTTTTAGAAGGAAAAAAAAATTAAATACGATACTATATTGCAGTAGTTCTATATTTATTTGTCGCTTAAAAATTAACCAGCTGCATCAAAATGGCGGAATTAGGTCACCCTAGTGTACAATTTTCTTACGTACTACAAGATAATTTGTAAACAAAACTCTTGAGAAAAACAACATCGCAATAGCAGATTTAACTATAGAACACCAAGAACATACAAAATCATTTTTTAAATACTATTTTTGGGCGAGCTGAACCCAGAATAATTGCAGCGAGAAAGTCACAGGGAAAAGTGTAAAACAGTTAAATTTATAGGAAAGTTCGGATTACAACTATTCTACCTTGATATGTACTTACAATGGTCAGAATTTATATCTGATTTTATATATTTGATCTTTTCAGACATGATTAATTAATTAATTTCTCTCGAAGAGATATACATGTACATTTTTATGAAATGTATGTATTATATTAATAAAAAAATATAAATAAAAACATCATTATCTTTTTCGTAAATGTACGCAACCGTTTTCGATTTAAAATAATTAGTATTTTCTTTGTAATATTTTTTTTCAAAATTTCATTTCTTAAATGCAAGCGCCTGAAAAGGTTAAAGTAATGCATGAACTTCAAAATGTTTAAGTGATTTAGAAAAATAAATAAATAAAAAAATTCAGCCAATTCAAAGTCCTAAAGCATTTTGCGATTTCCATACTATATCACCCCTCTAACAATCTCGTGCATTTATTTTACATTCTTCCTAAGTCAAAACGTTAACATTTGCGCCTTACCTAAACACTTCATCCTTGAAGCCGTGAAATATCTCGAAACAAAAAATAAGAAGAAAGCTGTTTTTTTTTTTTTTTTTCGATCACAATTGCAGAGAGTCAAAGTAACAAGGAAAAGAAAAAGAAAGAGGAAAATAATCTTAAAATATCTGTATATGACAGTTGCAGTTTTCCGTGCAGATAAATCTCACTGCTTTCAATTGCTTTAAACCATGAAAAAGGCGCAGCTGCGTTAGGAATTGCCTGGGCTCTTGTTCCTGGAATGCGAAGTATCGTCGGCATTACCTCAAGGGGAATCATATGTCATAGAACATATTTTTAGGGAAGGATTTTAAAAGTAATTGTGTCGAATCTTTCTTGATTCCCAGCGAGACTGTTATAAAAACAAATGTATTTTAGTTGAGAGTAGTATTATTAAAAATGAAATTATATGAATACTGCATTTTTATTTTTCTTGCTTGAAAGTATTCTTTGAATGTACAAACCATTTTGAACAATGCAAGATTTGTATATTTTTGTAAGATTTGTAAGATTTTGTATATTTTTGAAGAATAACGTAACACCTTAACAGCGCCGCAGTGAAAATTGCTATGCGACATACATTCACACACACACACAGTCTGTCGGTCTGTTAGGAAAACTATATAGGGGAAAGTACCCCAAAACGGGATAGCTTATCTATTCTTCGCTTTATTTCTTATTGTGTACAAGGTACATTCCAAAGTTAGACGTCATTTAAAAGTATACACCTTTTCAACTACTTAAAATACCTTTGTCACATTTGTTCAATACTATTTATGTGAAAAATACTGGTTTTACAAAGTCTTACACGATCCCGTTTTACCCTACCAAGGGTGGGTAAAACGGGATAGGGATATGTATGTTATTAAGTTTTTGCTGATTTTACTTTTGATTTAGTTTTTAGAACAAAAATAGGCTGCCTTTTTATAGAAAGAAAGTTTTTAATTGTAAATTTGAAAAATTATATAACACAGAAATCGCATAAAAATGTGTCGTCTTCTTCTGCTTTGGAACAGGCTTCGTGGGCAGCTCGAGCCCCCCTTGCAGCTCGAGCATTGTACCCAGTCTTCTCCAGATTTCGATTCAAGATACAGAGCGTTGCAAAAAATACATGCTTCATCTTCTGAAGACGACGACGTCCAACCTTGGCTAACTGATGATTTTTTATTTAGGTTTTCTTATGTTAGGTCCATTTTCTTCGTTTTTTACAAATGATGATAGTGTTTTGTTTCAGGTTCAGAGTAACATTTTTTAACTTTATCTGCATTTTTTAACTTTATCTGCATCTCCACTTGGTTTTCTTTTACGCCTCGTTTGTTTTGTATTCGGAACATTCAAGAGACTTGTTTTGGCAGCCCTTTTTTTCAGCTTTTGAGTTTTTTCTCGTTCCTTTTTTTCACGCTCTACTTCTTCCAACTCAAGTTTACATGGGCTTCCTTTATAATTGCTATTTTCCCTCTTCTTCTATCGTGTTTATTTTGAGGTCTTGGTCCAATCACTCGTGGTGGAGGTAGAATTTCTTTGGGTGATATAGAAAATGGCAGTGAAGGACGATAGTATAGCCCGAGTCCTTTGTTTCCTGTTGAAGTGGACGCTTGGATAACTCCAGCGTTTGTGCTAGTGTTATCGGTGCCCCCATCACTAGGTGATTCATTCTATACTGTCTCTAGTGGTTGTGATGACTGCAAACTCTTAGATGCTATGACTGAACTTGAAGATCCTTCGGATCTGGCCTCGTTATATTGCAGTTGTTGTAATTGATTATACATATTTTTATTCATTACATATTTCAATTAAAATGATGATTGTGGTTTTGTTTCAGGTTCAGAGTAACATTTTTTAAATTTATCTGCATTTTTTAACTTTATCTGCATCTCCACTTGGTTTTCTTTTACGCCTCGTGAAACTTAAACACATTGCCAAAACATTAATGGAAATGGTCGGGTAAAACGGGACACATCAAAATTGTATCCCGTTTTGGGCACCCCAAAAGTGTCCCGTTTTGCCCGCTCGTGATGCTTTTGACAACATAAATGGCTGACCCCTGAACCGTCACTCACGAGCAGTATTTAAATACATGAAATTGTTGTTAAAAGAGCTATGAACAAAACACAGTACTTACCGGTATTGTTCCGAAGTACGGAGAAGCACAAGGTTGTTCTGCAGTCGAAAAAAGTACAAAGTAAGTAAAAATCTCGCTTGAAAACTTTGAAAAGATATTTCTTTGCGAAACACGTGGCTAGCGTTGAGAGATCAACTGAGAATGCTGTCATGGCGATCGGGAACCAGTTTAGCCTGTCTACCGCGAAATAGCACCACCAGTCAAGCTCCGAGGCTCAATATCCCGTTTTGCCCGCCTATCCCGTTTTGCGCAACTTTCCCCTATTTCTATTAAGAATCGTTGTTTATATTTTTTTATATGCATTTTTATACATTTAATGGCACTGGTTTAGATCAAAATAGAATATAAAATCCCTCTTTTTTTAGGTCATTAGGAAAAAAAAAATCTAGGAATTAATACGAACACATTCAAAATTTATCAAGTATAAAGAAAAAAAAATATTAGAGAAATGAATCGAATCGATCAAAAAAACGATAGAAAGGTTAAACATTGTTTCTGCTGTTGAATCATAATGCTACCTCATATGGGAGGTTGAAACATGAGTTGAGCAACCTTCTTTTAAATATTTTATTTCCAGAATTTTTTAAAAGAGACAAGAGCAAATTAGTATTAATTAACAGAGGAAGGCTTGATCTCCTACATTTATACTAATCATCAATACCCATTGCATTGGATAGCAGGCAGTAAAATAATACATAAATCAATGTCGTACCCAAAAAAGAAAGAAAGTTAGCAGATGTCTTTACCTTAAGGAAACTATGTTTAAAGAGACTATGGACTAGTGCATTTAGTGAAATCTGTTACTGTTAAAACTCTTTTCATTTTACTTTTAAGACTATTTTTATTGAAACTAAGTGCATTACCACAAGTTGGTCATCCATAAAACACCGAATTGTGTCCACGATTCCATTGTAGAATGAAAAAATGAAAAAAAAAAAAGAAAATAAAAAAGAAAGTGTGAGAAATAAAAAAAAAATCATTTAAAAAAAGATATAGGGAAGTTAGGTGATATTTAAAGTTTTCTCATAATATCATATCTAAAAATTCAAGCATTTAAATAGAAATAGAAGAATACTCCAGTAAAACAAATATGTTCTTTTTATGTACAATATAATAACTTTTAGATGACTTAGATTTCAAAATTAGAAAATGAATTAAAAGGAGATAAATCAGTTAAAAAATAGGTGAGGAACTTGTTAAATTAATTATCTTATTGATTATGTCTTAGCACTCAATTATTCACTATCAAAAACATCAAAACTATATTTATTCTCATGATAAAAATAAACCAACTCATATCAAAGTGTTCATTTAAATACTTCGCGGAAGAAAGTGTTTTTGAGGAAATGCGCAGCACATCATAATTTCTTACATACTTTACAAATATTTTAAATAACTCTTTTAAGTATTTAACTTAATTTTTTCCCCTGATCTTTTAACCAGAAGGTCACTTGTTCGTAAAATTAGTTCTCCGTGGCATATGTATTTTCAAACATATAATTAACGTGAATTCTTTGCGGGAAAGTACATTTTTTGCTGGAGAATAAAATTATTTGTTTCAACTGAAAAGTTCAGTTGATAAATATAAACAGCCCAATTACGTATTACTTGGTATGTCATATTTAAGAAAGGATTTCAAGCACACTAAATGTGTGCTATAATCATATATACTTTTGATTTGAATCATATATACTTTTGCTTTGCTGAAATTAAGCAATAAATCTTATTAGATATTATGTATTAGGATTCTAGTTTTAAACTGAACATATCAGTTTGAAAATAACGCACACAAAATGCATATTACTAAATATAATAGCTGACCTTCAAGATGACCATGTCCTTATCTTTCGAACGGGAATGGAATATTTTATGGGCAGGTTGATATAAGAGGCTTTATGTGTGAAGGTAAATGAAAAAAAAAGTTTTATTTAATCATTGATACAAGAAGTTTTAGTTCAATTTTATGTTTTCCTGCATTTGTGTGCTAAATTTGTAACCAATTGAATAAAATATGACTGTTTTTTTTAATTTTTCAAAATTTACTACAAACCAGACAGTGATAGAAATTTCACATTTTAAAAGCAACTTCGATTTTTTTTTAAATATCCTTCTAAATGTGTGATGTTTTAATATGATTTGTTGAATTATATTGTGAAAAAATATATAGCGGTTTGCTCGAGAGTATTTGACGTTTGCTAGAATTAAGAAAAAAAAATAGATTTTCATTATTGTAAGTAGGCATTGTTTTAATCACATATTTTTACCATACCTGTTAGAAATATCAAACCGATTCCTAGTAACTGAAATTCGCAAAATACACCTTTTCAAATTTAAACTGGACCATAATCGAACAGGAAACACGCATTACCTGATGTTTCGCTCAGGTTCTAGGTTTGTCGTCATTGGAAATGTCCAGTGCTCAGGTTTGCACTGCGCATTTTCAATGACGACAATGCAATACGTGGAATTTGTGAACTGAAAGTCAAATGTCTGCTCACAAACAGAAGCGCTTAAAATCATTGGCAGGAACTATTGACGCTATTACTGTGATTGGCTGCTCTTCAATGAGAGCAGTGAGAGACGTGTGGCACGTCTCTCACTGGCAAGGTTGGCTTTTCAAGCTCAAAAGAGGTTTAGTTCAAGGTTCACAGGAACACGTTTTGCTTCAATGATGTGTACATAATTCATTGTTTCTGCAGTGCTTTATATATTAACACTACGAAACGCAGTGTCAAAATCTGTCTTTACGAACACCTGGGAAATTGACAAATCTTTTGGTTGCTGAATATGCATACATTGAGGCTAACTGGGGCATGGACGTAGTTGGTACTGAAGCCTTTTGTACTGTCAAAAATTACTATGGTAGATCATACAGGAAAGCCATTCAGATTTTTAAAAACGGGAAAGAATTCGGAAAAAAGGAAGAGTTTCTTGAAGTAAGTGGTGCCAGAAATTCTATTTTGATAGTATGTTAGGCAAGCGTTTACGTAGCCATCAAAATCATGGCTGCCAATCTCATGTACATTTTCGGTAGTGAGTTGGTGAGCATCACAGCGACTAAACCTCTTCCAAGCTTTCATAACCAGTCCACCCAATCAGAAGTGCGCATGCCAGAGAACGCTTAGGTGAACGACCAATTAGAGAATGGGCGTCACAATTGTTTTTTTCTCTAACTGTGAGTAAGCTGCAGCATCTTTATATGCTGCAGTCTTTATATGAATAGTCTTTATATGCTGCAGCATGGAGCTGCAGCATATAAAGACTATCCCACTGATCGCTATGAAAACTGGGTAGACAAATATTTGAACACGAAGAACATTTTGGCGTTATCCATTTTGCTCAACTTGCTACTGCATGTTACTTCAAACCAATAACTTCCGGACCGTTCAACTGATTGCCAAGGAAATTCGTATACATAGATGTTTGATCACGAAGAATATTTTCGCCGCATCCGTTTTTCTAACTCACCTTCTGTACTGTTCAACTGCTTTCTATGAAAATACCGTTCAACTGATTTCGATGAAAATTGGTACACACAAATATATCAGCATGGAGAATACTTTTACGCTATCGATTTTGCTATGACTGGCTCCTACCATGCAGCGCACCAACATCAAAACGGTCCGACAGATTAACTTTAAGAATTGGGATACTTAGATAGTTGAACATGAAGAAAATACTTTTCGTATTCATTTTGCTGTAGCTCACCATTAGATGACACTGCAGCACATTATTACTTTAACTCGGCTCTAGATAACACTGCAGCAACCAACTTCTTGATCGTTCAGCTGACAGCTCTGAAAATTGGTATACTTAGATAGTTAAACATGGAGAAAATATTTTTTAGTATTCATTTTGCTGTAGCTCACCATTAGATGACACTGCAGCACATTATTACTTTAACTGGCCTCTAGATAGCACTGTTGTAATCAACTTCTTGATCATTCAGCTGACAACTCTGAAAATTGGTATGCATGCATATTTGAACACAGAGAATATTTTCGCGTTATCCATTTTGCTATATTTTTGATGGCTCTGCAGCGTATAATTACTTTAATTCACCACTAGATGGCAATGCAGCGTATCTTGACCGTTAAACTGTTTGCTATGAAAATTGGTACACATAGATATTTTAACATGAGAAAATTTTGATGCTATCCATTTTTCAATAACTTGGCAGTAGATGGTACTGGCCGAATAATCTTCTTCACCGTTCAAATGATCACCATGAAATTCTATGTGCATGATTATTGAACACAGACAATATTTATGCGATACCCATTTTGCTATGTCGATTTATTATGATAAATAGTTATTCCAACATATCGTAATATAAAAAAATCCATTCATTCCCGTGCGAAGAACATGGCCTTCAGCTTGTAAGATTATAATTAACGAGCGTGTTTACATAACGCATCCTCATGCATGATACTGGTGTAAAAACGCGTGTGTATAAAACAGATGATATTATCATTGTAAACAATGATTCAAATAAGTTTGTGACCACCGCTAAAGTTTTAAAACACTTCATAAAAGGCAGCAAAATTACAATAGTAAATATCTGTTTATGATAACCAATGCTACAATGAGGAAGTCTATGGCTAGTATCACTGACGTTCACTATTTATTCTGAGAATTTTTATGTTCTGTAGATATTTACTATGCATGTGTATTATACGTATATTTATGCACTACAAATGCATACTAAACATGTAATTATTTACTGGAAATATAATTTTTCTATTGCCTCATTGGAATTTTTTTATCATACAACTTTTAAATATTGTTTATTGAGGTTTATACATTTCTCCTAATTTGCAGTTTACTTTATCGTAATCATAGTGCATTTGTATAAAATTTGTTACTTGAAAATACCTGATATCCTAAATTTCGACTAGACTTATGAAAAAATCCTACACAAATTTTCATAATAGGCAATACTTGATTCTTTTTAAAGAAGTCTGATTCATTAAAACTGACGAGTAATTTTAAACGAAACTAGTATACCTGTACAATATGTGGTAAATACTGTACATTCTGAAAAAGCAATGAGTTCAGTATCAGTACAAGAATGAATGGTCATACATCCTTTGAAAATGGTAGTTTATCAAAAATTATGATTTATTTAAGCTCTAATGTCACGAAAGATACGCTTTCGAAAAGGAAGCCTGTAAGCGTAAGCATGTGATTTTATTATTTCTAATATGTGGTCAAAAACATGATTGACGGAAAAAGAAACAAGATAACATTTATTATTTCTTTTATTTTTATTACAGTATTCATATTACGATAGTAATTACTTTGAGTTTTTTCAAAAGCAATTTTACAAAAAAAATTTAATAATATAAAATAATAATAAAAACACTTATATCGTATTATATAACCGAAGTTTAGTACATTTAATTAAAAAGTTCCAAACCTGAAAATGCATTTTTATGCAAGGGAGCCTTACTCATTATCTAAAAATCTAAATTTATGTTAATATAATTTCTGAGGTAACAGCAATATTTTTCTTTAAAATATTGAATAATACGCGTTAACTTAATGAGATTCTAATGAGTCTACCCATTGAGATTTTTCGAAATATTGAACGATAATTTCTCACACATTAAGCAAATAATGCTCTCGGGGCATGTTAAACATATTCTGTCGTTCCTACTGGCATGTTTAATAAACATTGTGCCAATACTTTGTTTAAATGCGTTACAAAAGATACTGTTATGTTAGTGAACAGTACATTTAACAGATACAAATTATAATGTCTATCAAAAAATTGTATTATGTAGAATCTCACAAACAAATTGTAGATCCCTTATTATAAGATATTATTAACCCATCTATTAAAAGATGGATTTTTTTAAAATATGCCATCCATTTAATTTGACTAAAATGATTAAAGTTTAATAGCAAAATTTATTAAATGTTAGGGATAGGTGTTTATGGAATAGTGATGAGTTCGGGTGATATTAATTTGCTTTCATCTTTGAGGCACAAGGAATAATAAAATAGAGATATTAAATTTATTTTCTCTTTATTCAATGAAATGTTACGTAACTGTTTAGAAATTTACTTTAAAATGAACTATGCAATGTTGTAAGACGAGAAAATTCTGTTTCTTTGAAAATAAGCTCATAAAATGATGATTTTTTTTCATAAATATGCGTGTATGATAATGTTTATTTTGCATTAGAATTTTAAAACTACAAATAAAGAGCTTATATGGTGCTATACTGTAATTATCCTCATATTTTAATTAATCATTTATGTGAGTCATATGAAGACGTTTACTGTTCTTTAAAAATTCGTACCAAAAAATCCTTAATTACTTAAGCAACGCTGGTGGAATTTTCAAAAGCGAAGTATTAATATGAAGCTTTAATACTAATATCTATTATTAAATTACGTCACAACAGAAATTATCGCAACGAATTTCATAGTTCTACTTATAAACGTAATTGTGCAATTTTTCAAAGTGTATTAATTGATTTGCATTTGCATTAGACATTCATGTCCGTGAAACACATACCTTTTTTATTTAGAAAGGAAAATCAATCATCTATTTCCTCATTAAAGCCTTAAAATTCCTTAAAATTTAAGTTTTAATACATACGCCGTAAAATCTATGTTATTGCACCTTATAAAAACGTATTTTTTATAAGTGTACGCTATTACAGCTTATCTAATAATTTTAGCTGTAAGGATGGCGTTTTTATTTTGCATGTCACATTTAATTTAATTTATAAATATGTATAAATAAATGGTCTTTTAGGTTCCTACGAAATAGTAATGCTGAAAGTGGGGAAGTTTAATAACAAAGTGATGAATTTTCAGTTCGACAATCTTTCCACGTTAGCAACATTTTCCTGGAAGTAGTCTGAAGCAGAAAATTGAAGTCTGCTCTCAAAATAACCGGATGAATTTTAAGAAGCTCCACAGAACAAATTTTCTAGGTTAAAACTTAAGACTTTGCTGTAACTTTCAAGAAACATAAATATCTCTTGTAAAGTATGGTTAGATGTAAAGAATATTAAATTAGAAAGTAAATTAATAATTCTTTTGTCTTTTTTTGCATTTATTGTGCGACAAAGAGTTTAAAAAAATTAGGGTGTTTGATTGAATTTCGTCAAAATCTTCTGATTGCAGAAAACTGGTACGTGGTCAAAAATTCGGGCTACATTTCTGAAGAGAAATTTAGCAACAATCAGGGTAATGAAGGTATTCCTCTACGCTACGCTATAATTCGTCGGTATACGGGTACGTCGGTATTTCAAGGTACTGCGCTATAATTCGTCGGCGTGAAAAAATGTTTTTGAGGGACTTTTCTTTTATTTATTGAATTAAAATTTTAAGCAGACGACGAACATCTCCTGCACGCTTAATTCAAACGAGCGAAATTCGATCTGTCGAAGCGAATTTTCGATCCTTTCCGTACATGAACGTGCACTTCTTTAGGAGCGTTTTTTGATCACTGAGAGGAGCGGAATATTCAGGATGAACGTTATCAGTATTTTGGTAAACATGAAGCCAAGCGTGGATTTTTGGGAAACAGAGCAATCAAAGAGCATTTTTTCGTTAATACTGTGGGTTTCGATGTTAAAAGGTCGAAACCAGTTTTTCCTTTCACTCCGTCTTTGATCGTTATTTTCACTCCTGTGAATTAAGCTTGTAGATATTGGTAACCATTCAGAATGTGCTGTAATGAATGAAATGAAATAGACTTTCCGCTACATCTCCAAATCAGCTAATATTTTGCATAACATATTTTAGCTAACAATTTGTTAGCTCAACACACTAACGTAAACGTATTAAAGACAAAACAAAACATTTATTTCTAACATAACGTACAGCGTTAACTTGAACTAATTCATACATATACCGTAACTTGAATTTTATACAACACACTACGTACTTTTCTTATTCTAATAATTTCTTATTCTTCAATACCATCGCTTATACGTTGCCACCAGTGAATTTGTATTACACTCTCAATATAATTAATCGTGCTCGTGTCAAAAATGTGTGATAATAAAAGAAATATTAGCATTAAGAAATGTTTAGTGTCTACATTCGGCCATCCTGGCATTTCAACTGTCCTCAGTTGAACTCTCATTGCCGTAACGCAACGGTTTTCGGACAGTTCGTTTAGGTCTCTGACTTTCGGATTCCTCATCTGAATCTGCACTCGAGCTACTGCAATCGTCATTCCAGCTCCTCCAGGCTTTTAGCTGGCTAATATGAGCTGTTGTTGCATATAGGTGACCGTCGCTTCCTTCTAACTGCGATATTCTATATGTGTCACCAGGTAGTACTTCTGTCACAACCATTGGTCCTCGGTACTTTTGTTGAGTTTTTGTTGGCTCACCGGTTGCTTTTGGATTTCTTCTTACCACAACTATTTCTCCTTTATCAAATAATAATGTGCCAGACTTCTTTTTATCAAAATGTGCTTTCATTTTCTGTTGTTCCATCTTAATTTTTTCTTTAGCTTTGGATTGTAGTTTTTCTGGGTCGTTCCAAACTTGAGCATTTTCATCAGCTAATATTCTCAATATTCCATCTTTAAATCGTGGTACATATCCGTGAAGTATTTCAAAAGGGGTTTTTCCAAGAGTGTTATTCACTGTATTGTTCAAGTTTCTTTCTACATCCTTAATTTTGCTGTCCCAATCCTTTTGATTGATCTTTTCGATAGAAGGTATGATCGTAGATAAAATCGTTCTATTCACTCTCTCACACATTCCATTCCCTTGTGGATGTGACGTAGAATTTAAGGTGTGCATAATACCATTTTCATCGCAGAACTTTCTAAATTCGTGTGAGGTGAAACATCATCCTCGATCTGAAATTAAACGATCCGGTAATCCAAAATCTTGAATGAAGTCCTTTAATGATTTTAGAACATTCTTGGTCGAAGTGTCTCTGACAGGATAAAGGCGTACGAATCTCGTCATGTTATCAATAATTACAAGTAATTCCTTGTTTCTCTTACTACTTGTTACAAATGGACCAAGGTGGTCTAAGTGTATAATAGCGAAAGGTCTGCGGCCAGTTGGAATAGGATGGAGAAGACCTTGTCTCTTACCACTTGGTACCTTATTGACTAAGCATTCGAAGCACATTGATATATGTCGACGAACGTATCTTTTCATTGATGGAAACCAATATAGTTCCTTGATCTTCGATACCGTTTTGTCTACTGCAAAATGTCCCATGAGGTCATGAAATTTTACAACCGTACTCTTCCTCATACTTTTCGGTAAAACGTACAAGAGTTTTTCCTTTCCATCTGCCTTGATTACCCGAAAAAGTCTATTTCCTTTGAGAATATAATGATCGACTTTATTATTTTCTTCTGGACTTCTTTCATCCTTATCTTTTTTGAGAATTTCTATTAATTCTTTTAAGGTTTCGTCTGCTTGCTGCATCATAAGAACTTGGTCTTCTGTACTCAACGTTAGGCATACTTCAAGCTTGTTTTCTATCAGGGAGTCTAGTGTATCCGTAGGATTCAAAACTGGAGCTCTGCTGATAGCATCGATGTGAGACATTTTGACACCTGGCCTGTGGCGAATTTCAAAATTGAATTCTTGAATGAGGAGACTCCAACGAGCAATTTGAGGGTTACTTGATTTTTTTGCATTCATATAAACTAAGGCCTGACAGTCAGTTACTACTGTAAAACTGATACCCAACAAAAACTGTCTTAGTCGTTAAAGTGTCCATACAATTGCCATTAATTCAAGCTTACTCGAATGGTATTTATTCTCAGTTTCTGTGGTCTTTTTACTCACGCAGTACACCAGATGCAAATTGTTATCGTTTCCACGTTGAAACAACATGCCAGCTATTCCGTCCGTACATGCATCACAGTGAACTTCCGTTTCTGCCTCAGGATTATAGAGGGCTAAGATTGGTTTGTTTGTCAATTCACGTCTTAAAGTGTCGAATGATTCTTCTTGCCCCTTTTCCCATTTAAAAGGTGCATTCTTCTTGGTAAGTTGAGTCAGAAACTTCGCCTTCGTAGCATAATTCGGAATAAATCGTCTAAAGAAAGATGTCAAGCCAAGAAATCTTCGTACATCATGTATGTTTTTAGGTTGTGGAAACTTCGATATAGCTTCCACTTTCCTGAACCCAGGCTTGATCCCGCGTTCATTGATAACAAATCCTAAGTATTCTACCTCTTTCCTTCCAAATTCACATTTAGGTAATTTCAAAGTTAAATTTGCGGAACGCAGGGCTTCAAATACGTCGGTTAATTTATCGATCATAGCGTTCCAAGTTTTTGCTGGAATAAGTATATCATCCAGATAGCATAATACACCCCTGTTGTATAATGGCCCTAATGCGTGATACATCAAACGCTGAAATTCCGCCGGAGCATTTGTTAACCCAAAAATCATTCTTTCAAACTGTCCTGTTTCATCTGGTGTTATAAAAGCTGTTTTCAGTTTTGCTTTTTCGGTTAAAGGTATTTGTAAGTATCCATGTGCCAAGTCCAGTGTAGTAAAATAGCTACATTCATGTAACTGCTCCAACAAATCGTCTATCTTAGGTAAAGGGAATTTATCTTTTACAGTCTGATTATTAAGGCGTCTATAATCAACAACCAATCTGTTTTCGCCAGTCTTCTTCTTTACCAATATGACAGGACTTGCATACGGAGATCTTGTTTCCGACACAATTCCATTTTCCTTCCACTCTTTCACAATTTCTTATATAGCAGCTCTTTGAGAGGCGTTCGTTTTATATGGCTTCATACATATGGGTTTTGATCCGTGAATTTCCTTAATATCCATCTCTGTTATTGTTGTGCATCCTAGCTCAGAAATATTCAGTGCGAAACAGTCTCTATAGTCATTCAACAAATTAAGTAGTTCTTGCTTCTTCTCACTTTCAATAGTTTGGTCAATCTTGATTTCATTCAAAGTTATGGGGGTCTTTTCTTTTATATCTCGTAAATTAGGTGGATCGTTTGAAACTTCTTCGCTACCTTCAGCATTTAAATCCTCGACCATGCTTGCTCTACCAACACACTGGTCCTTAAGAAGCATAACATTTTCATCTCCCGTATTCATCACAGGTATATACGTTTTTCCATCTTTAACTTCCAGTAGATAACCGACTTCAGAGTTTTCCAATAAAATTAGTCCATTGTCAATAAAATCGGTCTGAGAACTGACAAGATTGATTGTATTTTTCTCTAATGTAGTTGTTTCAAGAGTTCTGAGAGAAATGCGATTTACTTTTTCATCAATTAATAAATTTCTAAAAGGCTCATCTTCATGATACGCGATATGAAATGTATTTCCAATTCTAGCATAGGCGATGTATGGAAGATCAAGCCATGACCGTCCAATTAAAAGATCAACTGGTTGTGCGTCATCAGGAACAATGTATATATTTATATTTTGACCTTTTACGTTATCAACTTCAATCTTTCCCATGGCAGTTACTACAGGTGTGATTTGGTTTCCAAAACCATATAGTTCATTAACAGTAGGTTTGGGTCTCAATCCGAGTTTTTGAGCTACTGAAATCCTTAACAGACAACAAGAACTCCCTGTATCTACAAGAGCCTCAACTTTTCCACAGTCATTTATTTTTGCTTCCTTTAAATATTTTGCACACTGATCTGGACGTCCTCCAACCTGAGTAACGGACAAGCTTTTTTCGTTTGAATTATTATTTTCAGTCTTAGCCGTACAGCTCTTTGCTTTATGTCCAGTTTTTCCACATCTACGACAGATTATGACGACTTTCGGTTGTGGGCAGTCCTTAGAAATATGTCCGTAAAAATTGCAGTTAAAGCATTTTCGCTCTCCTTTCTCATTATGAGTTGCACTGTATAACCTTTTCTTTTCGTTGGTCGAAACAACATAATCATCTTTTAAATGACTCTTTTTCTCGAATTACCCTTCTCTACGTGGTTGCTTGTTCTTGAAAGTTGATCTCACAGTTTTATAATCGTCCAATTTTTCGACTAAATGATCGGGCGATATTAATTTCGCCCAGTCATCAATAAAATGATCTCTAATTTCTTGTGTTACTTTGCGTTTTATCTGATCTGCAATAATTAAATCACTTAATTTCTCAAAGGTATCAACCTTAACACCGCTTATCCATTCATTAAAGTAACTTTTTAACTCATATGCAAAGTTTTTCCACGTGCATCCACTATTCTTGCTATGTGTGAAAAATTTTTGGCGAAACTTTTCTGGCGTTAACTTGTATCGTTGCAGCAATATCTTTTTAACTTCTTTATAATCACTTGCTATTTCATCTGATTCTCTGGCGATTAATTGGGCAACATCATATGGTAGCAATCCTAGTAGATGACTCACCCACGTATTTTCAAGCGCATCTGCTTGTTTGGCTAAGCGTTCAAACATTGTTAAATACAAGCCTATATCATTTTCATCTGGATTAAATTTTTGCATCAAGTGGTGGAGTTCCAATTTTGGTTTCACTTGTACACTAGTACCATTTTGATTGGCGACAGGAATTGCAGCTCTACCTTCCATTTCGATACGTAATTTTTGGAGTTCAAATTCCATCTCATCCTTACGTTTACGTTCTTCCATTTCCTCTCGCCGTAATTTTTCTGCCATTTCTTCTTGGCACTTTCTTTCAGCCAGTTCTTCTCTATCTTTTCGCTCATTAATTATCGTAGCTAACCATTCCTTGGCGCAGTTTTCGTCATACTCTTTACTTGCCAAAATCATTTTTTTCAGATCACTCATTTTGAGATCGTCATTAACTTGTTCACCTAACTCTTCGGCTAATACTTTTAAGTCACACTTCTTTGCTTTTCCAAACAGAGACATGTTCAATTTCTTAATTAATTCAAAAACGAATTCGTATTTAAACGTACACTTGAAAAAAAATAGAACTTATACTATTTTCTTATCGTAACTTATCTTCTCGTACGTATCTTATCGTAAAATCTGGATTAGTTTATATCGCTTCTGAATTGTTAGCTCAACACACTAACGTAAACGTATTAAAGACAAAACAAAACATTTATTTCTAACATAACGTACAGCGTTAACTTGAACTAATTCATACATATACCGTAACTTGAATTTTATACAACACACTACGTACTTTTCTTATTCTAATAATTTCTTATTCTTCAATACCATCGCTTATACGTTGCCACCAGTGAATTTGTATTACACTCTCAATATAATTAATCGTGCTCGTGTCAAAAATGTGTGATAATAAAAGAAATATTAGCATTAAGAAATGTTTAGCGTCTACAAATTTAATATCATGCAAATGTGATATTAAATGCAGCTAAGATAGGGTGTATACCAATTTTAGACATTATTTTTGCATATCTATTTATATTGCTATCAATCTGTGGCAGCACACAGAAAAAATCGGAACATGCCGTGCTTGTTTGCCTCCGACTCCTTCCACACTGTCCGCAACAGAATAATAATTTAAAAAAAACTGCTTAGTAATACCTCGTTCACACTCACCCCACTTCCGCGGCAGTGAGCAGGAGAAGGGAAAAAAACGAGAGTCTAAACACCCATATCGCATTGCTCCTCGTCTTGTCCATGCTCACTTCGCGAGCTCCCTCCGGAAGGGATTTTCCAGGGCAGGACAAGTGACCGCGATTTATGTGTGTGTGGGAAGGTGTGAGAGAAGGGCAGTAAAACTGAATGTAAACACTCCCTGCCTTTTGGAGCAGCCATAAAATCATTTCTTGGGCAGAGAGGAAGACAGCGGGAGTTGCTGAATGTAAATGGGGTATAAAGTTTCTTATTTTCATTCTCTATATCATCTATACCATTTACATTACTCACACTCACACACATATATACAGGATTACTGGTAACTCGATGTATTCCTTTTAAGACGTGATAGGGGAGAGGTGGCGAACCTTTAGGGATCAAAGTGCCATTTTTTCTAAAGAAATATTCAATGAGGTCATAGACGTGCCGTCAAATAATTTTGGCTTAGTGATTTTGACGTAGTGACTTTTCTATAGTGATACTTCATAGTGGTGAACTTTGTTATTTTAATTAAAATACAAACCGTTTTGATCGGTGGCGTGCCCATTATATTGTGCCGCGTGCCATCAATGGCACGCGTGCCACCGGTGCACCACCCCAGTGATAGGGGAACCAAAATGCTACAATTTTCACCCCCCCCCTCCCCATATGTGTGGCCGAAACTCAATCTTTTTCAAGAAAACTGAATTTTAAACTTTTTTCTTGAATAAACAAAAATTTGACATTTGAGGGCAAATTTTTAAAAGTCTACTAATTAAATGTACTTAATTTATTTTCATAGCTACAACTCTAATTTAGCTAACGTAATCATAAAAAAGTAAAATATATATATATACCTCAAAATTTTGATTGACTCTCTTTACATGTATTTTTTTCTATTTATTTATTGCCCCTTTTCTTCAAAAATGTTGTTTATCTCAAAACGTACTATTATAATTACTATTTGTCCCATTGATCAGCTATCAAAAAACTTATTAATGCCCATTTACAGGCATGTAGTTCATAAAGAAAAGTAAACTTTACTTAGCGCCGGTGTAAATGACAAAGGTAAAAATGATTGCTTTTATGTGCTTCAACTCTTAGCCACACCAGATTCTGAATCTCAAATGGCTATGTACTGTGCCGTCATGTTAGTTTCGATTCTTCGTCGCGTTATTATGTTTTTTTGACTAATTTTTGTTGGCAACTAAACAAGCATACGTAACGCTAACACTTGAAACTAATTAACGTAAAAAGTCGAAACTAATTAACGTAACGACACAGCACTTAACCCTTTGAGATTCACGATCTGATGTGGCTTAGATTTTAAGCACGTTAAAACTATGATAACTTGATATTTTGATCAACCATCCAAAGCAATGAACTTTGGTGCCTTCTTTGGCGTTTTTTACTGCGCTGTGTAAAGCTTACCTTTCCTTACGAATTACATGTCTTAAGATGGACACTGATACGTTTTTGGATAGCTGATTAATGGTACAAATTGTATTTCTAATTTGTACTCATACTGCAATAGCATTTTTTGAGATAAGCAACATTTTTGAAAGGAAAATGTGAATAAATAAAAAATACATTAAAGCGCGTAAATTAAAATCTTGAAGTATTTTTTTAAATTTTCATGATTACTTTAACTTAGTTAGAGGTCACCTATGAAAAAAATCTAAGAAACGGTGTTAACTTTATTGGTTGGCTAGCTATCCTAAAGAATGAACGGGGGTACATCCTTTCGCGTCTTTAATATCCCTTAAGTAAAACTCAAAATTCTTTACGAATTGCATGCCTTTGATGGACATTAATGCATTTTTGGATAGCTAATTAATGGGCAAAATTTTATTTGTAATTTGTACGCTTACTGCCATGTTATTTATTTTAAAAAGCATATTTTGAAAGCAAACATTTGAATTTTAAAAAATCATGTAATGGGTCGTGAATTGAAATTTTAAAGTCATTTTATGCTTTTAATGATTGTATTAGCTTAATTAGAGTTTCAGCTAAGAAAATAAATTAAAATTAAATCCATTTAATAAGTAGTGTTCTTTTTAAATTTGAACTTAAATGTCAAATTTTGGGTTATTCAAGAAAAATGTTAAAAATTCAATTTTCTCGAAAACTATTAATTTTCAGCCATACATATGGGGGGTGAAAATGGTAACATTTTGGCTCCCCTATCACGTCTTAAAAGGAATACGTCGACCAGTAACCCTGTATATGTAATCACCAGTAACCTTGTATATGTATGAATACAAGATGCATCAGAAACACTAACCTAAACTTTTATTCTTTAAGTATTGATCATAGGCATATACCATAAATTACAAAGGTACGTAAAAAAAAGTACTGAATTTTAAGAAATCGACTAAAGTTTTCAGGAGATTAAATTTAAATAGATATAAAATTGAAATTTGTATACGACACCTAAATAAAACTCCATTAATTAAATGTTACCTGTACATTAATTAGGTGATAAGTAAATTTTCAGTTTATCATAAAAAGACTCGAGATATGCTCAAACATAGTCAGGGATGTTCAATACCAGTAGTAACATAATCATTATGTATTTATACACGTAGGTGGTAACTTTAATTCGCTATCTATTACAGATAAGAGGGTAGTGTAAAATAAAAAAGAATGTTCAAAATGAGGTCGGACAGAAGAATATGCTTCGGAAAATCGTCTCGCCTTAACTTTGAAAAAAGATGCACGATTTAAATTCGTATACGACCGCCGCACGAAAAAATTCTCAGTTAGTAAAATATGCCTCATACACTCATGAGGTGACATATAAAACTTGAGAATTATATCCTTAAAAGTGTCAGAGATATGAAGATAAATATAAAGCTGACTTAAATCAATTTTTAATGGCTCTCAAAGCGAAACAAATCACCTTGAATGATCGAATTTAAAATGTTCATACATAAAATAAGAAAGAATATTTCCTCTCTAGCAATATTAGTTTACATTCAAAATCATATATAGCCCCCTGTCAACTATCTTTAAAGATATCTCTGACACGCTGTATGATGAAAAGCTGAAATTTGGTACATCACCTCATGTATGGGACACATTTTGCTAACTGGGAATTTTTCGTACGGGGGATCGCATACAAATTTTTAAAATGTAACTCTTTTGTAAATGAACGTTCGAGATTTTTTTTAACGTTGTCTTCTTTTCAACCTTATTTTTAATATTTTTTTTCAATTTATATTTTCCACTCATCTGTAATAGATAAATAATTAAAGCCCGTTATTGCCTTTTTGGGACACCCTGTATAATCGTTGTTTTCTTTCGTAATTTACATACGATTCCTGAAATGCCATCATTTAACATGTTTTTTTTTCCCTTGAAGATCCAATGGAAAATGCTTCGAATCAGCATATATTTATTTTCATATTTCAAAAACTTTTAGGATAAAATGCTCAAGGGTTGTATATCTCCTATTAATGCATTTTGCACATTTTACTTATAGGACATTTTTTTTTACGGTGGCGTATTAAAATTTAAGATATGCATTTATTTTATTCAACCTATTAGAAATTTGAATCGATACCACAAAATTATGTTCCTTTTATTTAATCAATTTGTAATTTGTTGTATAGGCCTGTCATCAATATTTAAGGAACGAAAAACTAAGGCAGTGTTTGGGCCACCCTGATACTTTGCACACACCTTGACATCTTGAGATCAAGCACTACGCCTTGCGATGGATTTTACAATGCGTCCATTAGAAAATTTCAGTTACACATCATTTTGTTCTTTGTGCCATGAATTGTGTTAAAAACTCCTGTCGCTCACTCCATGTTCACAGGGCAACCTAGCCAATGATTCTCGCTCCTAGCTATGCCAGCACCGAAAAACCGAATAAAATGCTTTATGCTTCAACAGCCCATACCTCAATTCTTATATTAAACGAAAGATTTAATATTTTTATTCTGATTCAGACGCACACAGATTAATAAACTTTTGAAATGCATAATTCAGAAATACGCTCCATGTTAAGTTTCTGGTGTGTGCACCTGGAAATTGTGTTTATACATTTCCTTCTTTCTTAAGCAAGAATGAGATTAAATGAATGGAGTTGTCCTTGCTTCGAGTTTTTAAAGTCAACGACATGCCCCCTTAGCCTCTCATAACATAGAATCTCTTAATAGGAACGTATGTAAATTTTTATGCACGAAAGTGCTTTATCGGAAGGTTTTCTCTGCTTTTTAATTGTGGAAGTTAATTTGAATTCATAATTAAGGATTTAAGCAAAGTTTTGATGCGATATGGTTCCTTTATTAAAAAAAAATTTGTGAAGTATCGCTTTTTAGGTGTACTTTAATGTTTTAATAAGGTAGACGTTGCTACTAAGTACAATCTGTATGTTAAATGTTAACTGTATATTAATGTTAAAGTACCACGACTAGTTATATCCTCAAATGTTTTCATTTTTCTAACACAACGCGGGAAAACAATGGTGATTCCATTAGTTTTATCTCCTTGATAACCATACACCAACATATTTTTAAAATCAATCAACGCATGAAAGACTCAACCACCATCTTAGCTCAAAACTCTAACACAGTTACAAAATTATTATTTTTTAAAAAAATATTTAGTCATTAAAAGAGAATTTTATTTTAATATCTTAATGATTATCTTTTAGACTAAACAAATTACTTAGTACTCGATTAAAAATGACATTTTAACAATAAATGCAGTTTGCGTTAATGAATTTTCATAATGTTTTACCAGAGAATTGAAGAGATATAATGCAAAAATTTTAGATAAAATTTTAATTACTCTTACGGCAGCAAATATTTTATGAAAACAGAAAATTTTATATTTTACACGGGATTGCTAAATTATTAAAAACAGTTACAAAAATAGTATTTCTGTATCTTAATTACGAAAAAGAATTAGAAGAACACTGGTTGAATAGGATAAATGATTTTATTTTTATTTATTTCACTTCTTCGTTACTTCAAACTAAACCAAAATAAAATTAAAGAACATAATTTGGAAAAACAGAGGGTTACTGGATGTCACTAAGCGTTTAATGGTATTTCCTTCGGAATATTAATTGCTTTTTCACGGCTAGGCATACTTTCTATGCACTTTGTTGCACTGTCTTTCTTGCTGGATTGCAATTTCAAACATTTACGAAGTTGGCGTCTGACTGTTATTACACCTTGACCATTTCTCTCCTTCTTATATCCTACAGTTTTTCCGTAATGTTCATATCCGTTGAATTTCCAGTCTAGGCATCTCTATGGATAAAAGTGGTTTAACATGATCTCCCATGAATGCTGTGACGCCTCTGGCATTATGAGCTGATCCATGTATAAACGTGAGCTTTTCCTATTTTTTAGGGACCAATTCCTGTAGTCAAGGTATCAAGCGAGTTTGGGAGCCTTGCCTGTATTGGTGTTGTTTCATAGTTCCTTCTACAATGTAATGACGCCCAGTTGTTTTAGCGCTATGACAGACCACTGTACTATTTTCACAGGATGTTTTACCCTTTCTAAGGTACTTTTTATTTGTATCAATGGAGAAAACTACTTTTCTCTTTTAGTTTAATTTTTAATAGTCTATTGTAACATTAATAAGGAACTCGGATCTCTTATTGCAGTCATCGGCTATCACGTAACAATGTCCGCGAGCTCAGTTAAAACGCTTCTTTTCCATTCCATGAGTAATGTGTGGCTACTTAACCGGTTGACGACCAGTGAAGCTCTACTCAGCCAGTCTCCTCTAAACAGCTTGTGGTGTGTGAGTACAGCATTTTGGAACTCTGTGAAAGTGGCTTGGGATGTAAAATGCAGAGACACATCACAGTCGAGATCATTCAAAATACTTTAAATGGGATTAAGATCAGGTGGGTACACCGGCCAATCCATGCCAGCAATAACCCTATTTTACAGGTAGTCGTCGAGAATGTTAGCTTTATGGAGACGCTCATTAAGGTTCATTAAATAAAATGAAGGGCTAGCTGCTGCAGCGAATAATCTCAACGCTCTTTCCCATACCTGATACGCTTCACAAAAATAACCCTGTTTATGGATCTTCTTTTCTTCAAATCAATGTAAGTACTAGAAAATAAAACCACGCTTAAAGATTATTACATTCTTTATATTTATATATATATATATATAGGGTGTCCAGTACTAACGTTGTCCAATGGCTATTTCCTAAACCGTTAGTCAGAGACACATAGTTCCAATTGCAAAAATGCTTTAAATTGTATAATCTATTATATCAGAAACAATCAAAGTCAATAAATCAATTTCTATAAAAATTAAGAAATTTAAATTTTTATACGGTCCCCCGGTCCTATCGGTTATATTTAGAAAAATTTTCTTTATGCAATTTCATGCACAATAAAAAAAATTCGTCCTTCTACGACAAAAATTCATCGATTTACGAAGCAGCAAACATTGTGACTTAAGACACTTTTCCACGTTTAAAAATGTCCGATTATGGTAAACCGTTAAGGGACTATATAAATACTGAAATTTTAAATTACAGGTTTTAATTTCATTTTCATGCGTAATGCGGAAAAAGAAGCAAAACTAATTTTAGAGTACTGATCTTCACGCAGACAGGGCCTTATTATCGTATGGGCAAATCGGGACTTTGCCCAGGGCCCCCCAATTTCAAATATTGTTCTGAAATATTCTTTTTTACATCAAAATTTTATAAAAAATGAAACAAATTTCATAGATCAGGGGCCCCAGATCTATCAATGCTCGGGGGCCCCTGTTGGTCAGAATTGGACCCTGCAAGCAGAGGGTTATAGTCAAGCTCTATTAAAATCTATCTGAGGTCAGACTTACTAAATCGTATATAGTGTTACGAATTTTCGGGGCAACCCGCTGTTCTAGGGCTTAAAATAGTTCAAAATTCGTATTCTACGCTTCAAATAGATAAATTTTGCTTTTTGTTGCATCAAAATCCGTCAACTAAAACCGGAAGATACGGAGGTTTCGGTTTCCCATTCAAATATATGGGGTTTCTAGAAATCTCGAGAAATATTTGTCCTAGGGCTTAGATCTCTTCACTTTTGGGGACTTACTTTTGGTACCAAATTTGGCGATATTTCGCCAAAAGTCGCCAAGCTTGGCGACATTTTGGTCATTTGGCGCGATTTTCCCTATCGGGCCTGTAAAGTTGCTTTTGCTGTATTAAAAACGCATAATAACCTATCATTTCTCTTCTATGACGTAATCAAAATTACCGCTTTATGTGGAATCCTCGAGAAATGGACTTTTCTGGAAGCTTCTGGCACCTTCTGCGTCGGCTATAAATTGTCGCGCTTCTTTTCGAAGCTGTTTTTTAAGTGCTGTGTGTAAATTCTTCACTGTTGAGTCTTGAGGGATTATTAGTGTTATCACTCGTATATTTCCACTGAATTTTACCTGTGGAAGTGTTTTATTTTTTGTGAGCCTTTGTGAGAGCTTCTGATCTAAGCGGACTGTTAATAGCACATTACTGATTGATTGTGCTTGTGAATTTTGTACTGATGATTATTCAACTAAGTTCTAGAAGTAATAAAGTTTGTGTTCCATTCTGACAAGTGACATTTTACTAGAACTTTCTACACCAACTGGACTTTAGAACGACGAACCCAGGAAACTAGCAGAAGATAGGTAGCATGTGCCAAAGGTAGCATGAAGATGTGTAACATGAGAGTATGCTACGAAAAGTACAGGAAGAGTTTTCTGTACGAGTGCATATTCAGATTGTAGTCGAAAGAAGTTATTTAATGCCATTTCATTTAAAAAACCTATTTAAAAAATTCTACTTTCAGCATAAGCTATATTTTTATGTTTCTTTATTGGATACACATTGTTAAACGTTAATCTTCTTTATTGCAATCTATATTCATAAAATAGTTAATGAAATCGCTAATAAATATTACAAAGCTCAAACCATGTACATTAATTTTTCTCAAATTCATTTTGTAAACAACCCCTATTTCACAGCTCGAAAAGTGCTCTAACTTTAAGTAGCTGTAACTCGGTGAATTTTGGTCGTAGAAGGACGAATTTTTTTTTTTTTTTTATTGTGCATGAAATTGCTTAAAGAAAATTTTTCTAAGTATAACTGATAGGACCGGGGGACCGTATAAAAATTTTAATTTCGTAATTTTTATAGAAATTGATTTATTGACTTTGATTGTTTCTGATATAATAGATTATACAATTTAAAGCATTTTTGCAATTGGAACTATGTGTCTCTGACTAACGGTTTAGGAAATAGCCATTGGACAGCGTTAGCACTGGACACCCTGTATATATATATATATATATATATATATATATATATATATATATATATATATATATATATATATATATATATATACATATAGATAGATAGATAGATAGATAAATAGATAGATACCTAGATATTTTACAGCGAAACGCATAGTTAAACCGCCTATAGAGAGTAAAGAGTATTAAGGAAACACTGGATACCAAAGCATTAAGATGTCTTTATTTCCATCTCACTGGTAAATATGTTAAACAATCATTAATGTTTATTTCCACAAAGAAGCAATACAGTGATTCATAATTAGATATAAAATATCATTTTAAATTATTAAGTTTTCATAAAACAGCACCTTTTTTAAAAACGATCAGTAGAAATGCACGATTACTATATTACTTGTTTTCAAAATGTTCTCAGTAGTGTATGAGGACAATCTTCTCGAAGATTTTATTGTTTCAAGTCATCTCATCGCATTTTATATCCTTTTAAGATGTGTTGACTACGAATTGTAACTCGATTTGTATAGTAAAATTTTTTTTGTATAATATTGTATTAGATAAAAAGACTGCGATTTAAACATCACGCAATGCTGCTTTATTTTAAGCCAGCTGTAAATCAATGAGTTCATTCATTCAATCCTAATTTTAAGTATTTTAAAGTTTTTTCTTTTAATAACATGGTTTTCTATGAAAATGCATTCGATTTAAATCAAAGACTTGCTTTTTCTCCAATTTATTTTTTCAGTATCATAAGTAAAACGTAACAGCATAAATGAAAAGCTATATTTTTTTCTGCTGTATTTAATTTTTCTGCTATGAAAGTTTTAAAATATTTTTAGTAAGATGCACATGTGTTTCAATTTAACTAAAGAAAAACTAAACTTTCTTTGCATCCTTAAAAACGCTTTGTTTTCACGGAAAACGTTCAAAAAACAAAAACTGTTATGCAATTTATTTATTAATAAAAATTACTTTCAACTGAAACACATTTGTTTTTATATCAGTCTCCCTGGATATTAAGAAAGATTCGACTCAATTACTTTAAAAATCCATCTCTAAAAATATGTTCTATGACATATGATTCCCCTTGAGGTAATGCCGGCGCCACTTCGCATTCTACCAAGAACAAGATCCCAGAAAATTCCTAACGCAGCTGCGCCTTTTTCATGGTTAAAGCAATTGAAAGCACTGAGATTTATGTGGATTGAAAACTGCAACTGCCATATACTGATACAAATATTTTAAGATTATTAGCCTCTTTCTTTCTTTCTTTCTTTATTTTTTTTTTTTTTGGTACTTTGACTCGATGCCACTGCAGTCGAAAAAAAAAATAGTTGTCTTGTTCGTTTTTGTTTGGAAATATTTCACGACTTGACGGATGAAGTGTTTTGGCAAGGCCCAAATGTATAAAGTTTGACTTAGGAAGAGCTTATAATAAAAGCATCTGCTTATTCTTCGAACGATGATTTAGTTAGGGAAATTGCGAAAAGGTTTAGAATGCTAAGTTGGCTGTTATCTATCTATCTATCTATCAATCAATCTATCTATCTATCTATCTATCTATCTATCTATATATATATATATATATATATACACGTAACTAACAGAACGTCTTATGGCATTTTGTATAAACATGAATTTAAATATATGAAAAAAAAATAGTTGTAATTTATTAGAATGTTTTAAATAGATCTCTCATTTTATTTATGAATAAAACGTTTTATTTATTTTAAAAGCACGATTTATTTCTAAAATTATAAATAAAATCACGGAAATTTTGTGTGGAAATCTATATCTTATAACAACTACCTTTTTTTAAAAAAAACATTCAATATCTCCCTGGAATAATCATACATCTTTTCATCATAATTGTGGACTAATTTCTTGCAAGGTGCGTCATATTTCTTTCTCTAAATATATAATTTTAGCGGATTATTGTTTTACACTTTTGCTTTCGAAAGCCATGCAGAAATTGGTCTAATGCTTTCTTATATAGTGCGAGGTAACACGAGCATGAAAGTTAGTAAAAATGTTTTTCACATAACCGTAATGCGAAATAACGAATAATATAAAGAATGAACACGTATTAGTGCATGGCTAAACTTTTATTTTTCTGGATGTAAGTAATTGAATTATGCCTCTATGCTAGCTGCAAAAATTTTACACGATGTTTAAATTGTTGAGCCATTTTGAGATATTCTTTAGTTGTTATTCTGCAGATTTATCAACATTTTGCATGAGAATTAATTTTAGACTTAGCTGCAGTGCAGTATGTTATATTAAAAAAACTGAGGCACATACCAGCAGCAAAGACATTTTGCAGTGCTTCGGACAAGTTTAGAAAGAAAAGTCAAGCCAGCTTGGTAAAACAGACTGCTTTCTCAATTACGATGTAAACATTGCCTAGAAATAGAAAACACTTGAATGACGTAACATTTCCCCGCGATTTTATTTTTATACGGCAATAGGAAAATTACTATACCCTGTACCTCATATTGCCTTACTCAGAGACGAAAAATGGGGTGGTGTGACTTTTTTAAATTTCAATTTTCTAATAAAACAGGTATGCTCTGACTGTAGCTAAAATGATAGAAACTTGAGACTTGTTTTCGAAAAAAGTTTGTAAGAATAAAAGATATCATGCAGGTACAACATTTTTATTTTTGTTTTTCTTCTAGTGTTAATTACCTCGCCTGCGTCTATACTATAATTAAAAGTAGAGATTTATAACTATAATTAAAACTAGTAATTATATTTTTACAATAAAGTTTAAAGGATATACATCTTATCAAACGGATTCCATTTGTTTATTTTGAGAGGTATATCTTATGTGAAATCCGTAATATAGTTAAATTACTTTGTATGTCTTATCAAAAGAAAGGTTGTGTTGAATTTATATAGACCAATTTCGCTACACTATTTTGCGTCTGATATACAGGATGTACCGGAACTTCGTGTACAAACTTGGAGGGGAGATGGACAGCATCGTTAGGAACCGTAATTACATAGCAAATCATGGACGGAAATCGATAGGTGGAGCTGTACGCGAGCTTTCAAGATCGGCACGTGTGGCTTCCTCATTGTCATGTCTGCCAAATTATAACGGGTTTTTTCGGAAAATTACCTACCACTATTTCTTTTTTTTGTGATTTGATGTTTGAATAAATCCAACTGTTGACAAGTTGTGTAAAAAAAAAAAAAAAAAAAAAAAAAATGCAAGTTGTGGTTGATAATCTTCCGAAAAAATATAAAAACTGGCAGATATGTTTGTTTTGTTTTACGGCAAGCCTACAAGAGGAGCACCTGAATAAGAGGGGTACCTTGGGTGTAGGTCTTCATTGGGGTTTTAACGCATATTCACTTTACATATGGAGAAAATCGCCCCAAACTCCAGACGTTAGATCAACAGACGCAACGGCCTAGAATACACCGGCCTTCTACCGGAGCCTTCACACTCCGGCCACCTACCATATTCAGTGTTTCATTTACTTGACTACAGTGGGGCGTATATTACCACGATGAACCTACAAATGATGACCTTGAGAGCTCACGTTTAGCGCTACCAATATATTCCCAGCCATGCTTTCCCATGAAATTATGGTCCTTTACGAATCCTGTACGAATAACGTACAATTTAATTTGCTATATTTAAAATCTCAATAAATGTTAATCGTGGTATTTAAATGCCCTACAAGTGAACTTTTCTAATTGCAACACCCTAGATTTCCAAAATTTAACCCATTTTAATTCCAGTTACTCATTTTCAAAGCATTTCAACTAAAAATGCATGAGTTATGAGCTTCCAAATTCCCTACCCTCATGTTAAAATATTTTTTCATATTTTAATTCCTACCTCGTTTAATTTCGATATTAAGAAACTAATTTTTATTCGTATTGTTAGAACTTAACAGCCCAATATAATTTACTGTTATTATAATTTTATTACAAAACATAATAAGAATTATTAAATTAATATTCGAAAACATATGAAAAGCGAATATACATGACACAAAATGACGAAACAATAAGAATTTCAATTTAATATCTTGGAAATTTTAATCGATTCCATAAAATACTGCAACAGTTTCTACTTTGTAATTAATTTATGTATTTATGAACAATATTTATTTAAGGAATAAAAGCATAATTCAGTGTTTTTGTGACACACTGCATATTATTGTAACAGATGCGTAGTTTTATCATGAAGAATACAGGCAAACTAAAATCATGTACGCTTGCCAAATTTGTCTTAGAGTGGTAAATATCACGACTATTTTGTCTGTATTATTTATTAGAATATTAGAATTCTAAAAGAAAAAAAGATGAGGTATTCGAATAAATCTGCTGCTTCTAATGTTTATTTTATTCGTTTCGTGAATTTGAATTATCAATTTTTTGTATAAAATCATAGTAAACAAAAGCAGAAATTATTACTCAAAATAAATGCTTACGTACTTGAATAAATGGTGTCTGAAACACTCAAACAAAAAACTATCTGCATTTATTGTGTGTGCATACAAATCAATATTAAAAAGAACTAAATATGCTCTGGAGAAAATAAAAGATCAGTTTCGTATATCATTTCCTCTTTTATCAAATCGAAAGCAATTTTTCACATATTTTATCCGGAAGTATCGACTTCACCTTCAATGAAATTCGTTCTTCAATGACATTCTGGATTCCAGAGCTCCTCTGTGATCGCTTCATACAAATATATTTAGAAATTTATTGCTTAGTATGACAAAGAAGCACTTGCTTGGAGGCGGAATTTTAGAGCTGTACGTAATTTTATTTAGAGATGCTCTGTAAAGCGGATCCTTGTTTTTTATTGAAGAAATGTCACGAAAAATAGAATAATTTCACAAACCTCTCATATACACGCGTATATGCATGTAGATTTATTGAACTTAAATCTTCTTATAAATAAAAATGAAATTCTGTTTGTTTGTTTGTTTGTGAATTTGATTCGTATACAAATCCACAAAAATGGACCTATCGGCCTGAAATTTAGTACAGATATGTAAAATAATATAGAATAACTCATAGTCCACTTTAAAACTTTGAAAGTCCACCCGTTCCCGGAATTTAAGAGATTTTTTATGCTCTTCACGCAAAAATCTTTCCGTAATTGTAACCCCTGTAGTGAAAAAAGTGTGAAATAAGGATCGTGGTTGCCATGTGTGGCGATTTTGCCGAATAAAATGTCGTTCGTATACAAATCCACAAAAATGAACCTATCGGCCTGAAATTTAGCACAGATATGTAAAATAATATAGAATAAATCGTAGTCCACTTTAAAACTTTGCAAGTCCACCCGTTCCCAGAATTTAAGAGATTTTTTATGCTATTCACGCAAAAAGATTTCCGTAATTGTAACCCCTGTAGTGAAAAAAGTGTGAAATAAGGATAGTGGTTGCCATGTGTGGCGATTTTGCCGAATAAAATGTTTTAAATTCTCAAAGTAAAAATAAAAGAATAATAATGATTTTTTTTTGTTAGTTTATATTCGTAAGGTTATTTTTTTTTAATTATAATATCGTGTGCATGGGAAATCAGAGCAGGAATGTAATGCTTTACACGCAAAACAATAAGAATTGAAGATTTCCGAGGTTAATAGGTAAATTATTTTAGTTTGGCGAAAAAATAAAATGGCTCAAATGTCGATTTTGTGAAAGTGAGTTCTAGCGGTTTGCACAGATTTCGGCTTGGCGCAATTTATTGAGAGCTTAAGGAAATAGATTTTTGAAAACAAGTGCAAAGGTTTTATTAGAATACAGCGTTAAATTTTAATGATCCGTGAAAAAATAATGCAGTTATTAAGGGATTTTAATTGAAAAATCACTCAAAATACTGGTGTTAAACGATAAAGTAATCAATTGATCTATCTCCAGAATTCTCGCCAAATGAGTACATTGATTTAAGTTGGGGGAATTCCGCCAAATTTCAGAAAATTGAAATCTTCTCATTTAGTACATCGGAGTAATGATGAATAAAACACGTTATAGTTGATAATTTTAAAAAATTCGGCTGTATTAAGGGATTCAACTTTTCAAATAAAGGCTTGCTTTACTTTTTCGCGGTCGAACCATTTCTCATATATTATTGCTGCTAAGTCAATGCTTCGAATGATTTCCTGAAAAAACGCTTGCAAAATGGCGTATGTTGGCACTTTGGCGAGGCTTGATTTGAAACTGGATTTTATTTGAGACTGGGATATATAATGACACTGGTTATAGATAAAAATGAATGTTAGTATGAGTGTATGAGGTTGAAAAACTCCAGCACCGTTGAGCACCGTTGCACCATGAAATTTGGTTCACCTAAGTCTTATCATGGAGAAGCTTTTTATGCTATCCGTTTTCCTCTAACTTGCCACCAGGTGGCGCAGCAGAACGTCGAATTCTATTCCGTTTAGCCGTTTGCTATGAGAATATCGTCCAACCGATTTCGATGAAATTTGGTACACTCGAATATTAGAACACGGAGAATATTTTTCACTATCCATTTTGCTGTAACTTGCCGCTAAATGGCGCTGAAAAGCAGAGCCCGATCAAGCCAAAAGTGGGCCCAGGGCCAAATACTCATTCGGGCCCTACCCCGTCCTTTTTATATTTGTAAAATTTTTTTATTTAATTTTGATGCAGTTCAGTATATTACATAAACATATAAATCAGGACTAATACACATTCATTGCTAATTTGCTATGTTTAGAATACAAACTTTTGGCCTCATGGCGGGTTACTGGAGATTCATCTTCATTTTCAGAAAAACTTAACAGTAAGTTTTTGATCAAAAGATAATTTTTGCGAAGAGCTCTAGTATATATATATATATATATATATATTGTTTTGCAGGATAACATAATGCAAAGGTAAGGTTTTGTAAAATGCGTATGAAAACAAGGTATTGTATCCAATCGCTGTTTTCTGCTATTAATACTGTTAAGCATGAACATTTTTGCAAAACTTTATGTAATGCGTTCATCAATTTTGCAACTCAAAAGATTTAAATATATATATTTATTAATTTTAATAAGTGCGAAAGCATAGCTTGGTGCAGTAGGTAATAAATAAGCTGCAAAAAAGAACGTATGAAAACACCAGTACAATAATTGATGGTAGTCCGGTTTCAGCATGCATAACAGACCGTCGTCAGTGTTTCCTAGAACTGACAGGGCTTCATAGTAACGCACTGCTTTGCAGTCACAGCACTTCGATGAAAGAAACCACTGACGATGGTGACCGTACATGCCGAAACCGTCCGTTTGTATTGGTGCTCTTGGACGTTTTTCTTTTTTTTTCTGTTTACATATTATATTAGTTTCAAACACAAAATTATTAAACTATATAAGAGCTGTTTTCCTCATTATTTCGGGAACTAAACTAAATAAAAATTTAGTACTTGTTTCCTATTATAATTTATAAATTATTAAAATTTAAATATATTATTAGAAGGGTTGCTATATAAATTAACGATGCAAATATGACCATGGTATTCAATGTAATCATTATTGAAGAATATAAGGTGGGGGGCAAATGAGTATTGATTTCTTTTGACCAAAATATAACTAATTTTTTTCCATATGAATTTTCTTTTTACCCTAAAGTTTCAGACATAAGTAGACCACATTTATAACCAATAAAAGTTTATTATGAGCAGTTAATAACTTGATTATAAAGTTTTAAGACTTTTTAAATATTAGCTGCAAGAAGAGCGTTATCTGTTTGCAATAAACATACTTATAGGTTAAAATAAAAAAATTCATTCTCATTTGCTAATCGCACAGGAAGAGTTGAAATGTTTTTGGAGAAAAAAAATATGTTCTAGTGCTTCAATGTTAATTATTTATGTTCACAATAAAATCGCATTTGAAACATAGATGTACGATAAAATTTTCTTTCAAAAGTGGAAAAACTCACAGAAAAATATATCCAGTCATGCATAACGCTTATGGTGAAGAGTGATTTTAGCTCTTTTAAGCAAGTTTTTATGAAAATGACGTAACCTTAACGTTACGAGTGAGCTAAGAAGCCTTTTCAGTAGAGAAATTCCAGCATTCTATTGAATGGTTTGTGGATTGCACCAATTGATATAAAACTTTACTCGGGTCATATGATGAATAATTTATTAGGAAAAATTACTCCACTCACTGATGCTTTAATGATCTCAGTCATAAAACATTTTAGAATTACTGCGTATTTTTACTTTCCGAACATGAACTAGGTGATGAAAGTATTATAATCATGAAAAAAATCGACTTTGAGAGTTTGGTGAATTTACACGTTTTGAGGTCTTCTGAATTCATTAATGCTATTTTTAGAAGATGTATGTGTGTGTGTGTGTGGAACACGATAGTTCCTATCGGTTCCACGATAGTTCCTATCATTCGATTGAGCTCAATTTTTTTTTCAGGGCTACAAAAGAGATTTCTTTTGCATTATGGCCTGGACGGAAATTCTTGAAAGTGCGCTAGTGTTTAAACGGTGCATCCAATGAACGGCGGAGTTCAAATTGGATACAGGTCACCGTCATACAACATGTATAGACTTTGCTGTGTATAGGAAAAGGCAACAAATGCGTGTTCTGTTATATTATAGCCTGTGGACGGAAATTCTTAAAAGTGCGCTAGCTTCTAAACTATGCATTCGATCGAAGCATGTGCTTCTGCATCCCAGAGACCCAATGGTCACGAAGTCGTAAGCGAACAGCGAAGTCTCTGATCCTGTGTGAGATGTTTAGCCAGTGTTTAGTTTAGTTAGCAAATATTTATGTTTTACAATATGTGACTGGTTTAGTATGTTATTCTAGCAAAGAAAGTGTTTGAAAATGTAGAAATGTTTAAGGAAGAGTTAAAATCGAGCATCCATATTAAATTCTATTCAAAAATATATCCACTCTCAATATATCAATAACTTCATATTTAATTTTTTACTATGTACCGAAATGCGAACTGCACGCTGTGTTGAAAATGCGCGGAATCCCTCCCGGGGTGTGTTTTCGGAATCTGTTCGCATTCGAAATATTTCGTATTTTTTGGGAACAAACTGGAAATTGAAGTAAACGCTTAAATATATTTCTTCGTCACATGTAAAAAAAGAGTATTTACAATATATTTATGTATACACAGGGTGATCAGAATATGAGTATACATTTGAATCATTAATAATTCTCGGAATAATGCAAAAGTAAAAATTGACACACGTGCTAGGAATGACGTGGGGTTCTATTGCAACCTCAAAAATGAAAAGGTTAAACAAATGACCGACAGATGGCGCTTCATGTGATAAGGAAAGTAATAATTAACATAGCAAATTATGATAAACCAAAGACGATGTTCTTCAGAATAAATGTTGAACATGTCGACCGTCATTCTTCAACAATAGTTGTAATGGAGGTTCAATGTTGTGAACAGCACTGTACAGCATATCTGTAGTTACGGCGAGACACTGGCTTCGGATGTTGTCTTTTAGCATCCGTATTAAGTCGGTCGATCGCCGTAGATTTGAGACTTCGGGTAACCCGATAGCAATTATTCACTCACATGGAGTCAGATTTGGCGACCTTCGGAGACCAAGCATAACGAAAGAGGAGGCTCAGCACGCGATCATCCCCAAATGACGTGAGTAAGAGAACTTTCACACTTCTAACTATATGGAGTGGAGCACCACCCTGCATAAAAATCGTACGTTCCAGCAGGTGTTTATCAGCCAGGCTGGGGATTATGTGATTCTGTAACATATCGGCGTACCTTTCACCAGTCACGCTGACAGTTACAAAACCAGATCACGCATTTCCTCGAAGACAAATGGCCCGATAACGGTAGATGTGGTAAATCCACACCACAAAGATACTTTATCGTCGTGTTATGGAGTTTGCACGGCAATTCTAGGATTTTCGGTAGCCCCAAATTCTGCAGTTCTAGGAATTGACCGACCCTCGAAGTGCGAAATGGACTTCGTCGGTCAGGAACACGTTAGACAATCAATCGTCATCTTCCCCCATCTTTGTAAACGCCCTCACCGCAACAGCTCTCCTATTCACAAAACCACCGGGTAACACTTCATGATGACACTGGATTTTCTACGGATAGCATCGGAGGATAAGCCTTAGTCCTACCCAAATAGTAGTCTTTTCAATGTCAGTACGACGTGCGACTTGACAAGCACTGACTTCCCTATGCGGAGACAAAGCCGCTACAATCTTCTTCCTAAACTGTCTGAGCAGCATTATCATTTAAGCTCGGCAGGTCACTAGGGGCCCGTTGTTCACGTAACAGGAACAATTCTTCCTTTGCTAAGTAACTTTTATTTAATAACAACAAAAACAAAACATTTCTTGATTACTTAGTTGTACAGCGAACCCTTGCGCGTACAATGGATCACAAGATCCTCTAGATTACAATATATTTAAAATATAAAGGCAGCTTAACATAGCTAACTCTCTGCACACATAATTCAATTCTAACTCTGCAAGTAATAAGACAACAAGAATAAAAAATAAAGTTCTACAAAAGAGGCGAGCAGTCAAGTATTGCCATCTAGGAGTAAAGAATAATAATATAATAAGATTAATAAGATAAGACCTAACACCCGTCCTTTAAGCAACCCGTGACTTCGAAATCATTCTCTTCACAGCTAAACCTGTCATAGGACCTTTACCCGTTTCAATACGCTTCCTATCACGATAGAATCGTAAAGCTGCAGTAGCAGATTCCTCATTCTGATAGTACAGCTGCCTTTTTTGGTAGTCGACATGCTGCGATTGCTGGTGCATCTGTTTCCCTCTCTTATTACAGCTGCTTTTATACAAGGTTCTCATGCAGCGCCATTCGACGTTTTGCTGTCCAGCCCCATCTGTTCGCCATTTTTTGAACTTTTTTCTTTTTTGAGGTTGCAACAAAACCACACGTCATTCCAAGCATGAGTGTCAATTTTCACTTCGCTACCTGCATTATTCCGTGAATTATTAATTTTTCAAATGCTTACTCATATTTTGATAACCCTGCATATATCATTCGCGTTAAATAGTCCTTACATACGTGCACCCCCTTCAAAGTAAGAAACATGTTGATACATCGTTTGAAACAGTCAAGACACCTCTCATGTTATTTGAATTGAGAATATTTATTTTGAGCCTCTTCTTTGAGAGCTTGGAAATTCTATCAATTTGTGGCAGTTTTGGAAAATTTTCTTTTTTATTTTAGTATGTATGTTGATTACTATTTGAAAAGATAAACATAATTCTCAAAACTTTAAAAGGATTCAAAATCTGCCAGAATAATTTTATTTTATTGGAATACAATAGATTTATACCGCACGGGTGAATTTCACGAGAAGACTTGATAGGTTTGTTTGTACTTTTCATAAAAAGGAAATTTTGATATAATTATGCCATTTCGAATGGCACATTTCAAACTCTATGTGAATATGCTACTTTCAGGAAAAAATCGGATATTCATGATAACACTGATTACTTTAAAATTATCGTATAAGTATTCAATACGATAATTGGCATTCAATAAAAATGAAATAATTAAAAATTTATATAATAGCACGCATAAGAAGTACTTATCCATCAGGACGCAAATGTTGGCTGAAAAATGTTCGTCCTTCGTCAGCTGAATATAATTCCACCGGTTGTAACTACAGAAGAGTGAGAACTGAGAAAGAAAGAAAGAAAAAATAAAAACACAGAAGAGTAAGTCACCATTCAGAAGGAGTAAAAAGCTTGGAACCAGGAAGAATAGAAGAAAAAAAATGAGCGTGAGAAATGATATAATTAGCAAAAACAGGAAGGATGATAAAAATAAAGCAAAAATAAAACAAGAAAAGTCACAGAAAAGAAACATACATTAAAAAAATAAAATTAGAAAAAATAACATCAAAAGAACAGCAATAAGAACTGCAAATAAGCATAATACAGTATTTTTTTTATGATGTTGTCCTGTTAATCGTTGTCCTATTAAAAAACAACAGATTTTTTGAGATAGTTATATGAATTATTTAGAGAAAAGCCCTACAAGGTCTATAATTATTCGTTTTGGATTAGATATGTTGACGATTCGTTCTTCCTCTCTCTTGTTAATTAATTTAATCAAATAATCGTTCAACCTTTCATATAACCTCTATGCTACAGAATTTCTAAACTCCTCAAAAATTTTGGTTTCAAAGTCGTCAAAGTCAATAAGCTTAAATTCTCTTCTCTCAAATTGGAATTGTAATAATAATTTTGAATTTTCTAAAGCTGAAATCTTGTTCAATTCCCAGTCTTGTCTCATCTTCATTTTTACTTTCCGAACATGCACCATGTAAGGAAAGTAATACCACTGTATGTATGCACGTATACATAAACTTTTATTTCACTCTGCAGCTGCTGAAAATTTTTGATTACTCATGAAAATCTTGATAACCTGGCTCATATTGCATTAAATGAATTAAATTTTATTTATCTTTCTCAAATATATTTTCTTATTGTATTTAATCTTTGTAATTATAGGTTTTCATAAGGCCTACAAGATTTATTTTTAAATGGCCAGTTTAATTTTATATTTATAATTTACTGTATGAATGGGTTCCAAAAAATCACGATACATTTTTTTCTCTAAATTTTGAAATTAATAATAATTGAAATTAAATGTTGGAATAATCCTTATTATTTCAACATTTAATTTCAATTAAAATTAATTTCAAAATTTGTATTCGAAAACATCATTCTTCCGTAGGTTTTAATATGCAGTTAAATTTCTTGATAGATAACGGAAATTTCTCTTTGAACAAATTTGATAAACTTGATCTAGCTTCAATTTCATTTCTCTAATTTAAACTCTACTAACAATATCCATTCTTTAAAACACTTTCCTGTAGACTTGGAGATAGACTGAAGACTAGTTGTTAAAATAAGTCCTTTTAGCTTAGCATCAGCGTTTGCATCTTTATTATTCCGATTTAAGTACAGACTTAATTTAAGATTTGTGTCTTAAATGAACATACAACAATTACAGTCAGCAAATTTAATTTTGCATTGCTCACAAAGACTAGTGTTTACTTTCACAAATTGAACATCAAAGTCCGGAAAGATATAGACGATTTAACTCCGCCGAAGATTACATCATATCACACGGGATGCGATGTATGCTTGAAAAGGTTTCCAAATTCTTTTTCGAATTGTTCAAGCTATGTAAAGAGCATTTATTTTGAACTAATGAATGTGTGTTTAATTTTCAAAATCGAACAGAGCATCATTAAGAACAAATATTTAGTAGCGTATGTGTTACTGATGCAAATTTGAAGTTTCCGATATTAAGCTTCTTTGATTTTTTAATCAGAAGGAAACTGAAACGTTGATAAAATGTGATGCGAGATATTTAATGAAGTATTCATTGAATATAACATGAGCTGTCTTGAAAAAAAAAGTAATTTATATTCCACAAAGGCGTGTTCTACAGATCTCAGTGGGTATTTAAAAACTACTTTATTCACGGAAGCTGTACAACTACATTAAGTTTTTTAAGATGGATTTTTGATGTTCTATATATATAGGATGTTTTATGTTCTTTTTCAAATTAATTAGATTACAGCTCTAACTTAGTATTTGGGAAGAATAGGTTTCTTGTTTTATGTAATGCATTTCAGAGAAGTTGCCAACACTAAGATTGGTGACAGAGCTAATCCAGTTGCTTTGTACGTAAGGATGGACTGGAGAGTTGCCTACGTACTACTCAGGGCCGAGAAAAGGTCATATTTTTCAACAATAAATCGGGCTAAAGCTTAGTTCACTAAAATGACCGCTAGGGGCGTTTTTATTTCCTACCATTTACTTCTTTTTCTTGCTGTTTGAATGTAAACAATGATGTGTTCATTAGTTTTCGAACCGTTTATATTTAATTATATATTTGTTATTATTACTTATTACATTGTACGCAAAATAAGGACAAGTCTCTGTGGTGTATATAGCTCTAATATAGTAATAAAGCAACGGTCAGTTCTTACAGGAAAGAAAAACAGTGACATCTACGTATTCCCCAGCGTTGAAAGCCGCATTTTCAGTGAGTATTACGTAGGCAACGACTGGGGTATGCAGTTAGCGCTGCTAATAAAATTTTCGGAAAGCAATATTGCACCATATCTGTCATGTCTCGATTTATCTAAGTTGAAAATTATCAGTGATGGCGAATTTTGGAAGGTGCCACTACAGTAAATGGAGGATTTTAATGAGTGTCTCATTCGTTAGAAAGTATGAAAGAGCGGAAATACACCCTTGTTACTCGGAATGAGATTTACGCTACCGCCCATGGTCTCGAGAATCGTGGATGGAAACAGGCCTTGCCCTCAACTAGCCTAATACGCCAATGAACTTTTTTATTTATAAAGATGGCATACCAATGGTTGAAAATATTGGTTAGACATACTTTTAAGACGATAGTTTCAAAAGTAGTTTTAGCGTATTTTTTTTTTCTAAATGTATAACTGCACAATCCCATTTATACATACGTTCTCTTTTTTTTCAGTGATCAAGATTTAGTGGGTTAAAATCATGTAGTGCACATTCAAAATAACACAAATATAATTAACCCTTCAATGCATGGCGATGCATATATGAATCATACCAATTTTTACGGAATTTTTCTTTAAAAAATTCCCAAAACAGGCGGTTTTCTGGGCTGATTTTTATCTTCATACATCCATATTGATATGTAACTGTCATTTTCCCCAGTAGATGGTAGTATTTAGCAGCACTTGTTATTGAATTAGCGCCAAATGTTTAAATCTTATTTCTGTATTTTCAATGATCTTGTCAAGTGGTTGTTGTTCTTCAATTCGACTTTAGAGACCTGTAAAATTTACTATATATAGCTCAAGGTATGTATTTTTCATTTCTATGTTTAAATTTAACCAAAGAATTATTTTTATGTGAAAATTTTCAATTTTTTTGTTTGATTCAAATATGCATCAGCATGCATTTAAGAATAGGCTTCACTGCAGAGAGCAGTTTCATGCATTTATGAATCAGTTTAAAATTTGGGCAGAATTTATAATTATAAGATCTCATAACACCTTTTATTTCAAGCTAATTTTTAAATCACACATACACATTCATTATTTAGATGCATTGTTGTTTATTAGAGACATAAAATATTATGTAATGTATAGTATTTGTATGAAAAATTTCTAAATTATTTTTTTTAAATCATGTTAATTCAGCAGGTAGTTAATTGCTTTAACGAGTAAAGAATTGGCTAATAAATACTATTTTACTGTTTTTATAATTTTATTATAATCATCACTATCTAATAATAAATCAAATGTATAGAGAAACATATCATTTCAAAAGTATTTAATCCCATATAGCATTTTTTTATTATTATTGCGCTATTGCTAACAAAGTGAAATATATATTTTTCTTTTACATTTCAAAATTCCTTTATTTAATATTTGTAATATTTATAACTAGACTATATATAGAATTGGCTAATAAATACTATTTTCCTGTTTCTTTAATTCTATTATAATCATCATTGTCTGATAATAAATAAAATGTATGGAGAAAGATAGCATTTCAAAAGTATTAAATCCTATATAGCATTTTTTTATTATTATTGTGCTATTGCTAACAAAGTAAAATATTTTTTTATGTAAAGTTCTTGTCGACCCAAAACATTTTTATCTACCAAAACCCTGTTATCGATCCAAAAATATGGAACGTTAAACAGCAGTGATAAGTGTCATAAGATCGATTTCAGCAGGCCAACATAAGCAAGTTGTCACTACTTTTGAGCAGAAGTATACCATGTGGTGGATGTCATGTTTATCACATATGGCTTTAAACATATGGGGGGGCGTAGATTTGCTTGATAGTCATATAGGGAGATATAAATTAACTCTGAGGTCAAGAAAGTGGTACATGAGACTGTTTTATCACTTCTTAGACCTTGCAGTCATAAATTCATGGCTGCTATATAAAAGAGTTTAAGAACAAAATGGAGAAGACCCTAATGATTTGTTAAAACTAGCTGCTGCGACGTTGTCCGACTAATTACGAATAATTAGAACTTAAGAGATATATCTGTGACGCTCCCTTTCTTACCCCTCACTACTTGAATCTCTCCGATAACCTTTGATCTGTGCGGTATCATAAAGAATTCCACAAGGAGCTATAGATTTTCGATAATGTGCAGTTCTGACGTTATAGAACACATAAATCCCCGAGTGCTTCAAGGGCTCTTCAGAATTGGACAGTATAGCGGCTTGAAAATCTCATAACTTACGAACACTTACTTCAAGCGTGCCACGTGATCGAAATCCACTTGAGATCCCAGCGCAGAGCAAGATCGGCAGTTCAAGACAGAGAGCAGTTCGGTTCCAGACAGTGACCAGTACAGAGGTACTTTCCTCTGGTTTTGGGCCGGCACGGCCAAAAATGTTTTCGAACCCGCCATCTGACTGTTTAAGTTCCAACTCAAATCTTCTATGTGTTTTTATGTGCGTCTAATAAAGTGTTTTGTGTGAGCAAAAAGGCTCTCTCTTTATTTAGGACGCCACACCGCCTTTCGATGTGAGCTTGCAGTCGGACTATGTCGAATGGGTGAAAGTTCTGTTGTGAAGTGGGGAAGACCCAGTAGCCTTTTACAGAATGAATACAATGTGAAAAGGCAAAGAGGTCCTGCAGCGTATATTCCTCCAACATGTGTTCCACAGGACAAAACTGAACATATGCCAGTATGGAACGAAAACCGCACTCGCTGTAAAGTGCCAACTTGGAAGTTCTAAATATTTATTGGATGCGAAAAATGTGCTGTAACATTATGTCTAAACAAGGACAGAAATTGTTTTAAAATTTTTCATTCAACATAAATTTGATAGTAATGAATGTATATCAAGTACAAAGTATTTGGCATTTCATTTTTTCTGTTTTTATTTATTCTGTTACTGTCATTTTTTTCTGTTAACAATTTTACTAATTAAATTTAATTAAAATTTTCAATTAAAATCAATATCTTTTGAAAACAATAAATAATTGTGTTTTATGCCAAATTTTATCAATTATGTGATAGTAAATATTTTTTTATTATGACTCGCATTTTAGCGCTAAATGCATGACGATTCATATATGCATCAAACCTAAAATTTCAAAAAATAATAAATAAAAATAGTTAAATATTTTTTAAAATATTTTTTCACATGTATTTAAGCCATGATATTGAAGAAAAAAAATGTTTGGTAAAAATATAAAAAATCATGCATTGAAGGGTTAAGTCAGGATTTCCACTAGATGAAAGAGAACTTTTCTAAGCTAATCAAATCTCATGATGTTGTTGTTTAAAAGTTATATACTTTTGTCACGTCAATTTAACCGATAATAATACTTTGATTTCATTAAAAGCATTAACAGCTTACTTAATGTTTAATATTTCTGTTAAGGAAGCAGTCTTATAATGTGATCTTTTTCTTAACTGAAAATCACTTTTTTTCTTTCACCACTTTTAAACCTTGCACCATCATATAATTCTCTTAATCGCTGATTATTTAACTAGATTACAAGCTAGGTTAGACTAGTGTTTTTGCACATCCTTTTGTCTGCCGAAAAGTCATAGAGATTCGTTAAATTACAATCCTCATTACCTGCAACATTTCGCTAGGGTAAATTTCTTTCAGAAATTCTCTAATGCTTAGCGTCAGTTTTCTGTGACAGGAAAAGGAGGAACTTTTCTTTTAAGAATCTTAAAAGAGGAGATAGTTGAGCTTAATGACGTGCTACTTAGCACTCTTATAACGAGAATTTTTTTTCTATAACAGCAGTATATGTATATTATGAGTTGAACAGAATGTGCTTTGAAAAAAGATGAATACTTGAGGTTCATTAAATGGTTGTGTATCTGCTTTGTAAAATTAAGAACAATAAGAGTTTGTAATTGCTTCAAGATCATTTAGATCGTTATAAGAATAATCACGTTTTGTATTAAACAGTTAGTTAGATGCGACATCCAGATTTTTTGTACATAGTTATCGCTTCATTGTTAATTTTTTTTCAAGTTATGAGGAAATCATTTACATTTCAATGCATGTACTTGTAAATTGATAAGTCAAATTTTACTGTTTCCTATATAAAATATGATTAACTATATTGCAAACCTTAAAAATATGTTCACTAAAAATGTGAATTTAGAAATTGTAAATATATAACTGTAAATATGGAGTATATGCTTGAATTCTGTAATTTAAAATAGTTGTTACAATGCTTTTTGCTGTCTGTTTGTTTAAATGAAACAGAATAATTACACAGTAATTTGAAAATACTAGCTGCAATAGATAATTTACTACTATTAACGAGAATAACAAAAAAATAAGTATTAGCCATAGTAATTGTGTTTTTCATTAACTGCAATTTTGATTCATATTTATGAAATACTGTAGTCATGGTGCATTTATTGTTTTCTTAACTTATGAAAGACTTATTTACTTGCTGTTTGTTTTCAGTTGAACTTTACGTGAGTATTTTTTTTTCCATCAGATACTTTAATAAACTACTGTATATAATACTACTGAATAAAAATATTGAAATTTACAGTCTAAAGAATGTTCAGCTCTTAATGCATTGTATTCTTAAACAAATGCTTTATGATCTGAGCGCTTTCAAAAAAAAAAAACTTTTTTTTGTACATTTTTCTTTCACAAACGAAATGCTAACGTTTCCTACCCCAACAACTGAATCATGCATGAATTTCTAGGCTAATAGATAGAGTTTTGGTATCATTAAGCGTATTTGTGTTTGTGGATTAAGGCCGATTGACTGCACAAGGGTTCTAGGACTTTAGGGGGGATGGCCACCGTGGGGGACTTTTAAGGGATCCTAGCTCGCATTTACGATTGGTTTCGAAGAAAACCACAAGAAACTTCGAACTGCTAGGTCAACAGGCGTGACCGGGGTTTGAATCTGGCATCTCTCACCTTCCAGTTTCGAGAGCAGAACCTCTCAGCCAATGGTGTGGCTTTGTTAAACGTAAAAGCGTGCAGTTACATATCCTGATTAATACAAATCGGGATATAATTAAAAAAGTAAAATAAACATGAATAAACATAAAGTAAATTAACTAAAAAAGCAATAAATAATTAAAATTAATATAAAATTAGCCTTTTGCATGTTACAGAAGCAGGCAATAATATACCGGGAAATCTTGAATTCATGATACAAACTTGTAGAGGAGAGTGAGTTCCTAAAAGGTCTGATTACGATGATATAGCAATGTGTCACCGCAAACTTCTTTCTCATGTAGTACCTGTTAATAATTATCTTATAAAAAGTTCTTTCATTCTTAACTGATTTTCATAAACAAAGAGCTTGTGTTCTGAGATTCAACCAATATATATATATATATATATATATATATATATAAACTATTCATTTTAGTCGAGTGCTTTCTGTGAAACGTATTTTAATTTTTGAGTAACCGTGGTAAGTTCATTACTACTTCAATATTTCTAAAAAGGACAGCAGGAAACACACACCTGCTGGCGGAGTACCTTGCCAGCGCCTTTCTGCCTTTATGTCCAGCAACGGCCCGGCACTGCAAAAAGTAACTGAATCGTACCAAAATTGGTTGCCCGAGAAGTACCTTGCCAGAAGCCCGGAAAGACAACGGCACTCTGCTGGCATACTGCATGTGCTGGCCTTTACTCACAATAAAGGCACTAGCCCATTAAGTTTATAATGCCCAAAATGAAACGGCCGGGTGCCTGCTGTTAATAAAAATGAAGGCACTGGCCTGGTACCTCAATACTGACTACAATGTAAAGGCACGGTACCGGATTAGTGCCTATTTACAGTAATGCTGCCTTAATTAAAATACGAGCCAGTGGCGGATTCGGGGTAGGGGGCTTATTCATCAACCCCACCCCCTATACGGAAAAAAAAATCATCCCTTTAAGGGTAACATTTTGAAAGATAAAAAACAGCAAAATCCGTTGGTCAATCGTTTGCAAATTATGTGCGCCTATCATAAGTGAATTGTGTGCAGTTTTAATAAACTGCAATTTTCTTACAAATATGCAGTCGCAAAAGATTTTTTTATGAGAGAAGCGGTAACACATTTCAGAACCAACATAAAATCCTCTATACACAGTTTGTTTTCAAAATTTCAGAGTTAGAGATTTTATAAATGAGTTATAATACTTTATGTTGATATATATGTGTGTGTGTACTAAATAAAATCTTAAAGGAAGTAATAATAAATAAAATTGTACTATAGTAACACATAACTTTCGGGTAATATTTTGCTTTATTGTACATTTTGTTTAGATAAAATTATTTTTTAAATGTTAGCTATTCTGAAAAGAAATTTTCTGTATCTATGCCTGTTGTATACTACATGATTCAAGTTTTATGGAGGAAAGTACTTTCATACACTAAAATAAGTATCATTAGTAACCTCACCGACTTAAAAAAACTTCACCAGTTAAGTAGCCATTTTCTCAATTTTAGTTCCCAAAATAGTAACATTTTTTAATGATTTTGTAGTTAAGAAATAAACATGCTTAATTTAGCTTCATTTAAGAAGGATTGAATAAAATGATCAATTTAAAAACTTCATGCGTTATATATATAACAGAACATATAATACATTTATTTTTATAGCACGATAAAAAAAACAGATTTGAATGTTTGCTGAAAGCTCAATAGCAACTTTAAAAAAAAAGGGAGTTGACAAAAACCAACACCAGATTTTTAAATTAGTCGCCTGGAATAAGGTACAAGTAGCCAAAACTTGAAAACAGTCTGAAAAAGACGTTTTCTGCTCAAAGTCACCTAAATCTTTAGTACATCGTAATTACTTGCAAAAGTCAACGGTGGACAAAATACATTAAAAATAGTGAAAGTAAAAATTAACCTGTAATATTTTCCCGACTGTTTAAAAACTGTAAATCCAGCTGGAAAACTGGAAAATCCGCTTGCTGTATATCCTTAACTAACGAGATCTCACTGTCGAAGCAATTATAATTATTATAACTCCTAACAGAAATCTCACTAGTCTATACCAATAAACCTCCTCGAAAGTTCTATAAAATCGACCGGAAAAACTTTGTATCCTAAAAAGAGTACTTCATACGTATTTCCAGATATAAACTGGCCTCCCGCTCAATGTTTCAAGGTTTGCGAAACGCAATGACACATCAAAAGAAAAGAGGGTTACTATACTTGTTGGACTCGAAAACGCACTACTTCCGTTTTAATGAAACACGCCAATTTTCAAAGCAGCTGAGCTAGCGGACCAGCCCCCCCCCCACACACACTAATATTAACTTCGCGTTTTAGAAATATTTTATGTGCATTATACACACATATATATCTATATACTAGCTGACCCGGCAAACGTTGTTTTGCCATATAAATTATTCCTAGGATTATTTTAGTAGAAAGAAATGACTAACTTATTGTAAGTTTGTGAGGATGTGGTATATGAGTGGAAGAGGCATAGAGCGCTGTGAGCGATACTGGAATGTAAAAATAACACAATACCAAACATTTATATTTTTAATTCATTGTAATTTATTCTTTAAATTTATATATATCGCTAATTACTATAATTTTACTAAAAAATAATATCAATCCCTTAACGCAATAGAGTATACAATAATTTTTTGTTATCCTATCTTTAGATAACACAAATAAACTGGATGCCACTGTATGGTTTGCCCACTCGAGAGCATGCCGCGTATAACTGTCCGTGTGAAAAACATGGTGTGCTCAAATCTAATCCACAAACAGACATAGTTTGGCCTTGAGACTTATTGATAGTCATTCCATAAAAATGGTTGACCCCCCCAAAAAAAAAGGATGAAAATCTGAAACACTTTCAGATTTTAAATACGCACTATAGTGCTATATATTAAAATGGTATCATAACTTATGCGTCGTCCCTATTTTTCGTCCTTATTCCCTGGAAAGTGTTATCATTATTCATGACTGTGCTGTATTTTTCTTTCTTATTTCATAAAACCCATCTTTGGAATCGAAATCTATCTTAAAATCGCCTAATAAAACTCTTTTACAATATACGCCAGGCGTTTTCTAACTATACGCGAAATATATTTATAATAAATTGTCACGTTTTGGCACCACATTTAGCGATCAATAATCAAAAATTGCAAACCTTGTGCGACTTTCAACATTTTATTAACGCCCCCCCCCTCTCCACATTATCTGGCAAACAGATTTGAAAAGTGACTCGACACGCTAATGTCTACACAGAAATCCTGATTGAAATTAATAGCACTCTGGGGCTAAACATTTTGGGGTGGACCGCCCTTATGACTTAGGGGTATGAGACATAGTTAAAAAACTATTCTCAGACTTAACGAATATACATAGAAAATTTCATTAAAATTGGTAGAGTGGTTTCGGAGGAGTTAGGTGACTAACACTGTGACAGGAGAATTTTATATATTAGATATATAGGCTATCTTGCACATCTCAGATTAAAATAGACAAGCAAGTTTTTATTTTCTTTCTTCAAATGCATGAAAAATTCATTTTTACTTCGTATAAATAATCTGAATTAATATAGCCAAATCCACGATAACTGTTCGATTCTTGGTGCCTTATCGCTCAACCGTGAGAAATAAGTTGACTTAGCATTCCTTCGTAGACATATGGAACTCGTGCTTCTAGTTTCATACTTGAGGCCCGCAAAAGGGTGCGGGATTAAAACATTTGATTCCAGAGCAATCGAAACTGCACAAAGAAAATAAAATTCCTAAATGAAACCCATTCCGTATTTTTGACTATTACATGAAAATACTGGTTCATTATTGCTTAATAATTGCAGAATAACTGCAGGAGCTCTAATTTGTTTTATTGTAAATGTAAGCATTACTTAACTTTTAATATATATTAGGTAATTATTCTTTTCTTTTATCACTGCTATATTTAATATAATAAAAAAATATCAATAGAAGCAATTATGTAGGCTGTTAAAAATTTTAATTATATCTAAAATTCTCTGAAAAAAAAAAGAGTACAGGATCTGAGCTCTCATGCAAATTAAACCCTGACTGGTCTTCATGTAATAGTCTCTAACATATTTCCGCACCCTAATTCGGTAGATTTTAAAAGGGGCTTTACGTAGAAAAAAGTCTCCAAATATGTTTTTCGGGAAACGTTTAGCAAAATTGTAAAAAATTAATATAAATAAAAAAAAATTTAAGATAAAATTCATAATTCTGTGCATAGTGGGGGTTATATCCTGTCATATACAGAGGGGGGTTTCACTGTCGGTGTAGTAAACATTTTTATAGCATACTGAACTCGTTTGTTTTATTTTAGTTTTTAGTACTAAAATATTTGAAGGCACAATATGAACGTCTCCCCTTACACCCCCCCCTCTCAAAAAAAAAAAAAAAAAATCTTAGCAGTGACCCTGCCTTTGGCTGCCCGGAACTTATATCCCCTAACACTTCTACACAGTATGAATGTGAAACAATATTATTTAATTAAAATAACGAAATTTTATGCCAACACTACGAAATATATACAGGCCTATTACTGCCAAATGGTCCTGGCCCGGTACATTTTAAGCAGTACCACGCCGTTACCTTTTCTGTGCATGTCATAGACACATGGCAATTCGCCGTTGCCAGTTATGTACCGGCGCATATGCACTTTTCAGACAATGTTACTCCAGTGACTTCCAGTCGATGGCAATCTACCTTGCTCCCGGTAGACGGAACTTTGCCAGCACTACGGGTACCCGGCCGTCATTTTGCAGGCAGTAGTGTGTTTGCTGGGAGGATTTTTAACTGTTATAAGGAAAGTAAATTTGCGACCGCACATTGGTATGTGGATTAAGGCCAGTGCCGTAAAAATAGGGAGGCATGGCGGGGCGAATGCCCGGGGCCCCCACACGTAGGGGCCTCAAAATCCATATAGCTATTTTCCCCCCAACGTCTTGTTTTGTTTTTTGTTTCTTTTATAACGTTTTAGATTTGCGCATCTAATATTCTAAACGGATCATCTAGCACTCTTAAAGCAGAAAACTCACACACACAAAAAAATATCTTACTGCTTACAAAGTAGCTAACAGCCACCAGTAACCAACAGATACCAACAGACACCAACAGTAACCAACAGATCCGCTGTATTACAATAGGTACAGCTGATTTTGAAAGTGAAATTTATACGCCAGTATTTTTAGAGTCATAGTTCTCTAACTAATGACCTTGTGTTCCCTTTATTTGTATTCTAGAAAACATGATCTGGGCCTCAAAAAGCCACTCTGAAGCAAACATCCTTTTGGGGGGCCCCTCTTATTTCTAAAAATTATTATATCACTAAGGTAATTTCAATCAAAAGGCCTGTTTTTTTTGTGTTGTAATTATTACTTACAAACATTTTACACACTTACAAAGAATGTGCAGATGCATAATCAGTGGTGTACACTGATTTCCTGTAAGAGAAGAGGGAGGGGTATGGAAGTAAACTTTAGGTTAAACAAAAGTCGTACTCTATACGTTTATAAATGTTCGGACTTTATGTTAAAAATGCATGGTCAAAGGGGGGAGGAATGATGTTGAATCCCTCCCCCAGACACCATTTTTGTACGCCACTGCGCATAGTAAATATATGGAGTTGAAGTTTCCTTCCACACTTTTCTAGAGCAAGTCAATGCTCGAGTTTTGTATTGTTTTCGTTCTAAAATATTTCAAAGCCTGAGATGAGTCGCTTCCCACAAATACAAGAGGCCTCAATAAAATTATTCTTATATTTTGGGCACTCATGCTGTTCTCCACTGCATAACACATACACTTAAGTATTGTGATTGCGATCCAGTATGAATTATAGCTATCACCTTTTAAATCTTCCATCTTGTGTACGAATTGAGAATTTTCATTGAATTTTATTTCATTTTTTCTTAATTCTCTTTATTTCATAATATTCCCACATGACTAAAGATTGGTATTTATCCCGTGTAAGATAGATTGATAGAAAATCTGTTTAACGCCTTTCAAGGTAAAACTGGAAAAATCTCCATCCTTTTAACAAACAAAGGGAATTTTTGTCAAACGTAAAATTTATTGCCTTTTTTTCTACTTGCGACACAAACACCTGTTCGAAAATGAACAAAAGTTTCTGTTTCTTGTTACATCTGAATGCTACTCAGATGTAATTAACAAGGTCTGAAAATTGTAGGCATCCTATAGATAACACATGGCATCAATAGAAGATATTGTACTTCCGCCTATTTAAACACGGTTTAAAAGGCCAAAGAGCTTCCTTTAATTTTGCTCCGAAGCAATCAATCACTGACCTAAGAACAGTATCGGTCCTTTGAAATCAGACCTCCCGAAGATTTGAAGATCGTTAGTAGAAACAGTGCAGACCAGGACTGCATGTTTCTAACACATGGAAAGTGCAGTGCCTGCAGTCTAGAAGCTCAGTTTATTCTAACGAACATTGTGACATAGATTACTTTGAAATACTTGACATTACTTTGAATTAGACAGAGATTACTTTGAACTTCGATATTCGAGTAGTTCTGTGTTTTTCGACTTCTTAAATTTTTAGTAAAATTTGGAAGCAAATTTGGTGTTTTTAATTCTTCGAGTTTATTTCATAGGATTAAATCATTGTAGAGCTTCCTTATGCATAATTTAGTTCAATATGAAAAGGACTTGTGCAAGTGGGTCTCTCTCAAAAGCGTAAAAGAGCTGCTGAGCTGAAATTAGAGGCAACAAAATATGCGAAAAGTTTGGCATGTTGGATAAGAGGTGGAGATTCATCTGATGTGAGATCTATTTCTCCAGGTTCAAATAAACAGATTCCAAATGAAATACTCTTTAAGGGAAATAATTTTGAGATTAAATTTTAATACCTTCGTAAGAAAAATCCAGCGACAATATTAATTTAGCTGAATGACAAAATCAACGTCAGAAGATGAAAATAATTTGCAACATTATGTAGAATTCTTAAAAGGTTAGTTCATACTTTATATTTCACATAACAGGGCACTGTATGATTGAAAAAAAAAAAAAAAAAAAAAAAAACAGAATATATAATTAATTGTATTAATAAATCATGTCTTAATTTTTCAATATTTCTACATTTTCTATCTTATACTTTAGGTAACAGTAATATGTTTATTTAAATATTATCATTTTTAAAACTTTACGTTTAGAATAAACAAATATAAATTGTGTCCAAATATGAAAATTTTTGTACTAAACTTATTTATTAAAAAATTTATTTAAGCCTAGCCTTGGGATATCTTTTTATGAAATCAGTTTTCGTTTAAATTTATTTGAAAATTATTTCTAAATCTTTCTAACTCATACTTTTATTTTAAGTAATAGTAATGTGTTTATTTACTGTTATAATTTATTGAATTTTACAGTTTCGAATAAACAAATACACAATGTGTTCAAATATGAGAATTTAATACTAAACTTATGTATTAAAGAACATTCATTAATATGTAGGAATATAAAGTACAGGCTTTTAATATTTTACAACCCGAAAAGTATAAGCTGTTGGAGTTTAATTATTGTTTTATTTTCTTCGATAAGACAACAACTTATAATAATCATAATACGTAATAAAATTGATATTAATAACTTATAAATATTTTAATACGAAAGTATGAAAATAAAATGTATATTTGCTTTTACATGGAAGATTAGAATGTTATGAGGTTTATAGTTTAAGTAAACATTTTACTCTTAATACATTATTATTGGTAAATGAAGAATTTTAATATGAATGAAATTTGCAACAAATAAATATTGCTACTATCCGATTACAATTTTTTAAAGACAAGTGTTTTATTTCTTTTGTGTTTTACTCTTTTCTTAGCTGAGTAAATGAATGACCAATTCAATAGTATAATCCTGCTAAAATTTAAGACGAATAGATAAGCGTTTGGTGTTGCGGCTGTAATTTTTAGTAATTTAAATTGCATTAAAAGAATAATTTTCAGACTAATAGAATATTGCTTGTATTTTCTGATTTTTTTTTCCTTCAGTAGGTTTTAGTAAATGTATTTAACTATTATAATTCTAATTTCTCCAAATGGCATACCCAGTTAAAGTAGTGCCCATGGCAGGCAACAAAAGTGCACTTTTTTTTCTTAGTAAGAACGACACCGATCTCTTCGTTTGTATATGACCATTCTTTGTTCCATGGTTTGTGTTGTGGTCATTGATTAAGCAAATGAAAAAGCTATCAAAAAATTAGGTCACAATAAGTAGTGTCTTATTAACTTTAACCTGTTCGCTCCCATCGTTAAAAGGAGGTGACGGCATGGGCGCCGTCTGAATATTTCCCGGGGGGGGGGAGCAAAGACTACTTCAACGAATTGTTGCCATGTTGGAAAGAGCAAAAAAGCAAGGGAAAACACACCATACAAAAATAAAGGGGGAGGCCATTGCCCCCTCTTGCCCTATGCTGCCGGCGCCCATGGGCGACGGTAGTGATTCTCTCTTCTGTTCTCACCGTTGCTTCATGACCTGAATGTTTCAATGCTCTTGTTTCGGGAAAGCGTTTGCGTTGGGCTACATCATAGGCATTCAAGTACGCATACTGGAAGCAGCGATGGGTACAGAAGGGAGAAAAGCTGTCGTCACGTGCTTGCAACGATGAGATCGTACTTGTTAAACGCTTCTTTTATTGCGTCAATCTAACAATAGAAATCGGCACCCATTTTCAAGTGACATAAATGACACACGCCTTTCTTGCTACAGCTTAGGGGTACGCCACTGACTTCTATTTAGTGTAGTATGTTGCCTGTGGTAAATTGTGTTCTTAAAGTGAATTTTTCAGAAGTAGAAAATTTATTTATTTAAAATAGACGTCCGGTTTTTTAATTATGTTTTAAAAAATAAATACTTATATTATATCATATCTGTTATTAACTGAAAGTGTTTAATTTTGCCTTTCCGTACATACAAATGCATGTACGTGCTAACCTATTTTCGTTTTTAAAATATAAGATTAAAAGGGCCCCCATATTCAATCTCGCCCCTGGGCCCCATAAACCCAAGTTACGGCACTGATTAAGGCCGACTGATTTGTCTTCGAATTACTAACATTCCACACAAGTTTATACCATAAACTTGGGATCACACTATATGTTTGCTTAACAGCTCATTCAGAATGTCTATAATGGTATTAAACATACCACATTTTGAAGCAATTATTTCAGATCGATTAGAAAATATCAGAACAATGATGAAGATTAAATTATGACAAGTTCCTTAATTAGAAACATAAGTGTGTGAAGAACGACTTCTCTAATGTAATTATAGAATATTCTCATAACATAACTTTAATGAAATATAATAAGGTACTTTATGAAAATTCATGAAGAATATTTTGCTAAGTTTACTTTTTAAATGCATTTTACAAGTTCGAGTATGTATATTAAATTTAGCATGATGTCTTAAATATGCCAAGTTTAATCGTATACAAATTGAACGATTTCAAAGCTTCCAGGGACTTCAGCGACTTATTTTGTTTGTTTGGGAAAAAAAATCTGAAGTTATTACGCACACGCATACTTGTAAAATGCATTTAAAAAGAAAACTTAGTGAAATAGTCTTCATAAATTACCTGAATGCATTACATTAAAATTATGTTATGAGATTACTTGACAATTACGTTAGAGAGCTCGAACATCAAGCATCAGTTTGGTCGAATAGGTTCGTCAAGTCGGGAATCTTTATAGATATGGCATAAACTGCATGGATCAGCAAATTTTCATATACTTGAATCCTCCAACTGGCAATTATAATGTTTTGTAAACAGTCCTCGAAGTGGTGGGGAGCTCAAGTGTACATCTTCGACTAGGAATTTAAAAAAAAAAAATTGCGAGTTTTTCTTTTTTTAACATGTGTATTTCGCAATAAAGATCAAAATAAATACTTTAGCAAGCTGTTTAATTTAAACGAAATATGGATCTGGTTATTACATGGAAAATTTTTAGTCCAACAACATTTTAACGTCGTAAATACTGTATGTCAAAATTTCTTGATATTTAATGCAATTACATATTTGCTGCAATCAAATAAGCAAAACCCTAATATCATTTTATAAACTTTGAATTCTACGCTTCAAAAATTCAAGAAATCTGAAATTTTGAATTTATTGTAATTTTTTGAGTAATTAAATGTCCAGTGCAAAAATTCAATAATAAATCAAACATTCCTGTTCATTTGTTTTTATAAAGCAATTATATCTATCGATGAAAGTATGCAATATTACTCTTATACATAATTTGGAAACTCATAAAAAAAGAACTTCAATAGCACAAATTTTCGGGTTGCACTTAACCCATATAAAAATTATCAAAGCGTCCAGGTGTAGTTAAAAAAAGGACATATCACAGTTTTCCTTTTGAAATCCTTTTTTCAAAATATTATGAGATTTCTATTTTTGTCAGGAGTATTAGCAGCAGATGTTACTAGGGGGGTATCTTGCAAAATTTAATAAAATGTTTCTGACAACAGCTGACTTACATTATTTGTGGAGAGATGCGCTTGATCCCTGCTAGGATATAAATCCTATAAAGAAAGTTGAAAAGTTTAGTTTTCGTCTTTGTTCCCCATATATTTTTGACTCTGCGATATATATAGTATAAGTGACATACATGCATTCCTGCAAAGTAATAGCGCACTAAGATCTATTTAAAATAAAGGTTTTGAGGTCTTATTGTGATTTTAGACATTGTTTTGGCCTTTTTTGTTGTTTGCTGTGTATAATAAAGTTTAACTTTTTTTTCTGTACGTTTAAAATATTTATTAAATAATAAATTAAAAATAATAAATTAAATCAATGTAAAATAATAAATTAAATCAATGTAAAAAATTAAATCAATGAATAATTCAATATTATTAGTTACTGCTTACTTCTTGAACGATAGCAGCATTTCAGTATGAACTTAGTTTGCAATTATTGCTGAAAAATTGAGTTGTAAAATGTGGTCTTTCATTTTGTCCCAAGATGAATATTTTGAATAATTGAAATTTTGTCTAACACAAATTTTAATAGAATTATTAGATATTTTTGTCGCTATGTCTAGAGAAGAACAAAAAAAAAAAAAAAAAAAACCGACAATTTCGACATACATGCTCTCTTACATTATTTGAAGAAATATAAAAACGCAGCTGAAACTATTTCCGAATACTATGAGATATATAGAAGGTACTGTAACTCTTCGAACTTGTCATAAATGGCTCACGTAATTCGGAAGTGGATATTGATCATTAGAAGAAAACAAAAATTATTTTAAGCCAACTGAATTTGAAAGAGATGAAATCAAAATTAATATAAACAACTATCATTGGCATACATGTGACAATCAATAAATCCTAATTAAGTGCTTAAAATCATTTTCAATAACATTTTCCTGAAAAAAGAAACGAATGAAATGATATTTGAAATCATCCAACGTTACCAAGATCATTTTTTGATCATCCATAATATAATAAACTGCAAGTGAACAAAATGCCGTCAATTTATTGAATAATCATTAAAATGCACAATCACCAGTTTAAAGTGAATTGAATGTGTCTCTTTGATTGCATAAATACACATAAAATATATCATTATATGAATATATCTATGTATACTTATACCTATATCTATTTCTTCATCTATCTGTCTAACTATGTATCTATCTATCTATCTATCTATCTCTCTATAAATACAGGGTGGTTATAAAATAACTTGAAGTGTTCAGAGACCTATAGTGAGTAAATTATTACTCGGAACTTAACACCAAATTTGTTGGCATACGTAGTGAAGCATGGGATTTCGATTTTTAAAGAATAAAAAATAGTGCCAAAAGTCGCCACTAAAGGAAAGATCGACCTTGTATGAAATAAATTAATTTGCCTAATCGTGTTCCTTTTTGCGATTATATAGGGAAAATTTTGCGTATAAAAGGAAAGAAAGTTAGAATTCACATTATTCAGTTCTAGACTTACTGTAGTTTCAAGCCGTTGCATAATGTATCGTTAATTTTGTTATGTTCATGAGTCTTTGGCTTAGGTAGCTTTGTTAACCGCCAAAATTCACCAAAAAGTTGAAGAAGTTTTAACTGCTTCAAATCAGTTGGCTTCAGAATGATGAAGATATGAAAAATGATGAGAATTCTCCCAACCATACCTGTAACCCCTTAATCACAACAAGGAATAAATTTATGCAACTAAATGCATATTTTTCGATAAAAATCACCAACATTTCCCCTGGTCGTGAACGCTGGTTCTAATTATTTTTTTTAATATAGAAATTCCACGATCCACTGTCTTCACCCATTAAATTCAGTTATGTTTCGGGTAACACTTTAGATCCCACGCTGTTTTATAACCACCTTGTGTATATATACGCACAAATACATGCATATATGCATATGGATTGACAAAAGTTGTAAAATCTTAGGAGCAATAATTAGCCAGCAATAATTTTTAGAAGCCACATACATATTGAATTATGTTAATGCAGCGTTTTTCAACGTGTGGGGCGCAACCCCCAAGGGGGACGCAGAGCGTTTGCAGGGGTGGGGCACGAGAAGAACCAGAGAGCAAAAGGGGTGCATGTTTCTAAAAAAATCATCTTATTTACTCTCGTTTATACTCAAAAATATATCCCTTTTCGCTTAATATGTTCATTCAAACTTTACTGATAACATTATTTTATAAAAAATTCGGCTAAATGCTCACTGTTAAAGATTAAAAAACTAAATGCATGCTGAAAAATATGAGGGGGGGGTGCCACCGTAAGTTAACCTTTGTCGGGGGGGCGTGGCGTTAAAAGGTTGAGAACCGCTGTTTTAATGAAAAAATAAACAAATGAATAAATAAATAATACCAGCCGCCAAAGAATTTTTTTTGCCGCCTGGGCATTATATTTTTAGTCGAGGGACTGAGTTTTCTTGAACCTTGTATATTGATCCATAATGTCCCTAAAAGGGGTCATTAAGAATGAATAACAAATATTTGTATACAATAATTTTAAAATTATCGCAGGAAGCAGAAGTGTGAGGTCTGAACACTTTATTACGTTAATACAAAATCTTGCAAACAGGTGGCGTTGTAGCTACTTCATCTAACAGCAGTGGTCGGTAATTACACGAAAATATTCTAAAAATCTGCTCCCTTCATCAAAACTGCATATCAGTGTCTCAGAATGAAACTAGCTCAAACTTCCCAGCTAAAAAAAATCTGCTCTTTTTTTGTAAAAAAGTATAGATTATGCACAATTACTGCATGAAAAGTGGATTTTTTTAATATTTTGAACGTATACACTTTTTGCGCAAATTATGTGCAGTTTTTATGCATACTAAAAAGTGCATATTCTATATTGTCAAAAACTGTAAACAAAAAGTGTATACTTTTCAAAATATTCAAAATACTCACTTTTTATGCAAATTTTTTGCACAAAACATTCAAACATTTTCTAGCTGAGATTTAAGCAGTTTGAAATAATTTTCGCAAATTGTCAAAATTTAATCCACATTTTAAGAAACTCTAGGGGCATAGTTTAAGTTGTATGACCACGAATCGTGTCACTAAATTTTGTTTTATTCCCTTAAGTTGTACGTGATGCGAGAAGGAAAATTTAAGTAGTTTGAAACGATTTTCAGAAAAATATCAAAATGCATTTTTTTTTTAATCCGAAGCCTATAGTTTAAGTTGAGCGATCACCTATCATGTCACCAACTTTCCTTTCTTACGCTTTAGCCGTTATTAGATGATGTGAGAACAAAAATTGACGCATTTGAAACAATTTTCAAAAAATCAAAATCTAATTCAAATTTTAAGAAATTCTACAGGCAAGTTTAAGTTGTATGACCACCTATCTTGTCACTAAATTTAGTTGTATTCACTTAAGTCGCACGTGACCCGTCCAGTGGTTAGAATGCTTTCCAACCACGCCTTCGTTTCCCAGTTCGATCTCCAGTCTCGGAAGCTTGAAAAATGCAATGAGTTCTTGCATCTGATAACAGATGGCAGCACTAAAATTCAAAGAAAGGAGGAAAAGGTCAAGAGACGGTGTAGCTATGTCGTCACGATTCCTCCTTTCTTTGAATTTTAATGCTTCCATCTGTTATCAGACGTAAAAACTTACTGCATTTCAAGCTTCCGAGACCGGGGATCAAACTGAGACATGACGTCCGTCAGAGTTACACCGTCTTCGTTAAAATCAACCGAGCACGCCCCCTAAAGTTTTCCGTCTAGATACCCACATACTAATCAATTAGTGCACTTTTTTTTTGCACAATTTACTTTTCTTTTTTTATATATATGCAGGGGTGCCAAATACGCTCGGATTTTGTTCACTTTTCTTTAAACTATTTCTAGTCGGGTTTTTATAAGATCTCTACCGTAATGGCTGCAGCTCCACTAGAGAGATGGGATTTCGACAGTAAACCGAAATTTTCAAATGATCCTAAAGAAAATAAAATTACACTTAGGTTAATAAGTCATTCAACACTGAAGACGCCTGAGGATTGTGGAGTAATTTACTCTTAAAATTGTTTTTGCTCAGATCATACCTTAGGTTATCACTTGAACATGACAACATATCATTTAACAGACATTTCAATACTCATCGCTCCTATTGCTCGGCTGTAAACATTATCGTCTGGAGTTTTAGTCGGTTTCCTCCAGTTGTAATGTGAAAATGCTTTAGAACTCGTTAAAAATTTCCCCTAACAAGGCAGTCCTTCCGTAGGTATAAACCCCTCATGTAGGCTTGCCATAACAAACGAACAAACTAAATTTGGTGAGACTGTCAATTCATACTCTTCCCGACTGCTTCCCGGTGGTCTGTAATTACTACGCGGTTGTCAAAGCAACAAATGTTGCTGCTGTGCAACCTATCGGCAAGATATTGTATTAATATAATAAAATACTCCAAGAAAAATTCCAATCATTGCGCATTCGTTTGCTGCAGTAATTTTTAATAACTCTATATGCGTTTATTTTTTATTCATTTTTAAAAACAGTCATTTTTGTGACACACTGTTCCTTCTGGATTACACAAATGATATTAACTAGTATAAGTACTACATTCAGGAATAATTCATATAATGTTAAAATTTAAGTTAAAATTTTATTTATAGAAACCGTTTTTAACAAAAAAAAACGTTCCTTTTAAATTAATATCTTTAAAGCCTCTCACTGATTTATATAATGTTAAAATTTAAATTAAAATTCAATTTATAGAAATCGTTTCTAACAAAAAGAAAAAAAAGTTCGTTTTAAATTAATATTTTTAAATCTTCTCACGAATTAGTTTAATCATTTCCTACGAATATATTTTATATTGAAATCTTATCACTTAAATGAAAGTTTTAAATAGAAACAGTATTAAATATCACTGTACCAAGGTAAATCCAATTGCAATTTATCTCTACTGACAAACATCTTCAATGAAGAACTTAAAAATAATGATATCATAAGCATTCAGATATTGTGTATATGTTATAAACAATTGACAAACATGAAGAAAAAATAATTCCATGAATAAAATAACACTTACATAAAAGATGTAACATGCCGACTCATTGATGAATTATGTTTTATTGTTTATTTATTTATTTTTTTTCTTTCCCAGAGAAAAAAAAAATATTTTAATTGATAAAATATCGGTATTTTGGATTTTTTTTTTTTTTTAAATGGAACATCATCCGTTTAAAAACTGTATTTTTTATATTTAACATTTAAAATATAATGTACTTGATAAACATTATGTATTTTTTTTTATCATAAAATAAACGTATTTTCATAAATTCCATTTCAATTTACTGTATGTTTTTTTCTTATATTTCCCTTTGCGTTCTGTGGATGTTGAAAAAATAAATATCCATTAATTGTGTTTTTCAAACTTAACTTTGGCAGTAATTTAGTTTTCCTAATTCATTTGAAGAATGAATTCCTTTAGATTTCATGTAATCTGACTTTTAAAACTCTTCAACTGTCACCGGTCACCTTAAATAAATGTAAATACTATACACATTTTGCAATCAACTTCCAATGCACGGCACATCTTTTTCTCTGCTTGTAAAATAACGTCTCGTGTTTCTGCCATGTTAGAAAATATAGTAAACAAAAAAATTAAATAATAAGAAAAACTATGTGTCAACAGCAAATGTTGAAAATGGAGCAAAGAACAAAATTTAATAAAACTTAAAACTCTGCACCTGCATTGAATTATTTATGCGATGGTAACGTTAACATTTTGGATATACATATTGAATTACAGAGTGTCTTTTTTTATTTGGGTAAAAAGTATTTTTGCAGAAGTTTTCGCTGCTTATATGAAAATAAAATAATGAAACATAATATTAAATAACCCCATTGACATACAAGAAATTGATATAAATTTAGATGAGGTGCATTTGCATCAGTGTTTATCTTTCATGCGAAGGAACGTATATTTTTTTAATTTTAAATATGTATATAAACTGTCTACCAATAAGTATTTGGACACCTGTGATAGAAAAGAAAAACTATATTCAAAATCAATAGTTGGTAGAGCCTCCACGAGAGGCACTTACAGCGTGAACCCTCCGGGGCATACTTTCCACAAGTCTTTGTATTACAGCTAGTGGTATTGTCTTCCACTCGGCTTGGAGTAGCCATAGACGTTCTTTCACCGTTTTTGGACGGGTAGTGCACCCCTTAATTCGACGATCCAATTCGTCCCAGAGAGTCTCGAGATCGGGTCGGGTCTGGGCTGGCCAGTTCATTCGATGAACTCCATTGGCACCATACCAAGCCTTGGTTAACCTCGAAACATGACAACTGGCATTGTCGTCCTGAAAGTAACAGGGGTCCAATCCATAAAACTGCCACAACGTAGGAAGCACATTCCCATCCAAAATAGTGCAGTAGGCATCGGCGTTGAGCTTACCATGAATGGGGACAAAGGGCCCGTGTGCATACCAGGAGAAACACCCCAGACCATAATTCCACCTCCACCGAACTTGGCTGGTGGCACAATCCATTCTGGCAGGAGACGTTCTCCAGGCAGACGCCAGACCCAGACCCTGCCATCCGAACAGTTAAAGGTGAACCTTATTCGTCGCTCCAAAGAACCCGTTTCCACTGATCTGCGGTCCAACTTCGATATGCTTTGCACCACATTAACCGAGCAGCGCGGTTGGATTTATGGGCAGCAGCACGACCATGAAAACCAAGCAGATGTGTTTCCGTATGGATGGTACTCATTGAAACAATACTCCCGGATGCCTGTTTAAACTCCTCGCGGATGAGGGCCATCGGTTGTATGCGGTTCTTCCGAATTTCTCTGGACTGCACTCGTCGGAATATCTCCCATTTTCTTTGATCTGCCGACTGGGGGTACATTCCGACAATCACCGCTCACCTTCCACTTCTTAATCAATAGGCCACTGTCGATTTGGGTACTTGAGATCGCTAGATATGTCGCTTAAGGATCGGCCACATTTGTGATACCCGATAATTATGCCTTTCTCGAAATCAGAGAGCTCCTTACTGCGCGACATCTTGCATGCGACTAATGCCGATGCTGTTTCCTACACGACATATACTGGCGGAGGCCGTGACGTACCTCAGGACCGCAGATCTCGTCATTTGCAAAGGTGTCCAAATACTTATTAGTAGACAGTGTAGTTTTAGCCTATAGTTATACATTTTATAGTGCATTACCTTAAAATGAGATTCTATATTTTATCTAGTATTCTTTATATACCGGGTGTCCAGAAAAGGACTCCATGATTTCAAAATTAAATATCTCGAAAACAAAGATCAATAGAGGAATGCAGTAAATGGTATGTTTATTGTGAAAGCTGTAAGAATTTTATACAGCAGTTTGAAATAATAGTTACAAAAGCTGCTAACAGATGGCGCTGTAATCGCCATACGTAATGCCTAGTATAAATAGTGAACCGAAGCCGAGAGCGATCAGTTTCACTATTGAAGCGTGAAAGGAGGTTAGCGTACCGAAGGAAGAGATTAAAACCATGTACTCCATTGAACAACGCGTTTTTCTGGTCCTAGAGTACCACAGTTTAAAAGAGAGTCCTACGGCAACAAGGCGTAGTTTTCAAGCACGATTTAATGTTCCAAAAGGACCCGATGTGAAAATCATTCGTACGCTCTCAGCCAAATTTCAACGAATAGGCAGCGTAACTGATGATCTAGTGGGGAATGTTGGCCGCAAGCAAATTGCAGTTACGCCTGCAAATGTCGCCACCGTTTCTGGAATTATTCAGCAAAATCCAATGTCATCCGTCCGTAGAATTGCATCTGGGACTGGTTTGAAGCGTTCCAGCACGCATAAAATACTGAGAAAGAGCCTACACATGTTTCCATTCAAAATTCAAACTCACCAGGCCATACCCGTACGAGCTGTGCAACAAAGGGTTGACTTTGCTAATCGGATGATCACAATGATTGATAGTGAAGGATTGGATGTTGGCTGCATCTGGTTTACAGATGAAGCACACTTCCACCTGAATGGATTCGTGAATAAATGGAACTGGCGATTTTGGAGTTCCGAAATTCCATATTGGTATGAAGGGAAACCCCTGTATTCGCCTAAAGTAACTGTGTGGGCTGCAGTATGCAGCAGAGACATTATTGGCCCTTTTTTTATTCGAGAAACGGTCACTAGTGAACGTTACGTCGCAATTTTGGAACAATTTGTCGCCACACAGCAAGTGTTAGAGGATCGACCACGTACTGAACGGTTTATGCAAGATGGAGCCCGACCACATCGTACAGAACAAGTGTTTCGCTTTCTTGATGAATACTTCGGGAATAGAGTCATTGCTTTAGAATATCCCAAATTTACTGGTGCAGGCATGGATTGGCCTCCATATTCGCTATATTTGACTCCCTGTGACTATTTTTTGTGGGGCACATTGAAGTCATTGTCTACCCGAAGCATCCCGCCACGCTGGACTAGCTTGAATCGGCGATCTGTGTGGCATGTGAATCCAATTCTGTTGAAACACTACGAAATGTGATGGCAAATTTCATTCTTCGTTTGCGCCACCTCTGTAGTGCCAATGGTGAACATTTTGAAAACATTGTGATGTGATTTTTTGCAAAGAATGTTTTCATACGATTATTTCATTTAAGTATGCTGATAATGAGCTGTACAGCGTACAGCGCCATCTGTTAGCAGCTTTGGTAACTATTATTTCAAACTGCTGTATAAAATTCTTACAGCTTTCACAATAAACATACCGTTTACTGCATTCCTCTATCGATCTTTGTTTTCGAGATATTTAATTTTGAAATCAGGGAGTCCTTTTCTGGACACCCGGTAAAATAATATTAGGCTGGTGTATGAAATAATCATTTTTAATACTTCGTGCCGTATAGATTGTGCGTGTAAGTAAAAGCTGTTCTTTTGACGAATACTTTCCTTTAATCATATCTGTTTAACTTTACGTGTAATTATGTTGGTTAAAATAAAGTTTAAAAGAAAGACACCGTCGACGAAGTTTTCGATTTTTTAAAATCCCATGTTCCTGAAAGGAAAAATTGTAATGGGTATAATCATGACGTATGTACAAAATTTTGGAACGAGTAAGTTGTTAAAAGATAATTAGAATTATATTGAAAATATAGGTTTGTAAATAATACAAATATGAGTAATACCTTTCAGTTTCATGTTGAAGTGAACATCCAATTTATTAACTAGGTTTTATAGACAACTGCCTGTTCTCTGAAAAATAGTAACTTAAATAAAAACACGTATTAAAACAAGTGTAATTTCTCACTGAAATTTCAAGCTATTTTACTTAAATAAAAAGCCCTGTCACAAAGAACAAAATGGTCCAAAAATTTGCATAAAACCTCCATACATTATTTTACAGTTGTAAGTAGTTTAATAACCAGAAAATTTATAGCTATTAGATTGAAACAATCTCTAGCCATTTTAGAAAAATATTTTGTAAGAAATACTTTTTATGCACCTGTTCATAATTTGCTGTTCAATTGCTAATTTGGTGAAGTTTTCAGAAGTAAAACTTTCGTTTCCGAAGTAAGAAACATTGTTTTATTTAACTAGCGTAATGTATGAGGCATTCGCAAATACTATTAAACTCACTCATCATACTTTTCGAGGTTGCAATTTACAAAATGATATTAAGAAGCTATGTACTTTTACTGATGTAACACCGGTCAACAGGATTTTTGGATTTGGCTTCTAAACGTTAAATTTTAGTATCTCCTACGCCAAAACTAAGGAAAATATTTTTTCTTTTTAAATGAAAAATTGCTTTTGTAGAAATTAAAGCAATTTTTCAATTTTTTGGCAAAAATCACTGTTATAGTCTTATTTGTAGTATGTTTTGTGTTTTACTTGTTAGTTATATTCTATTCTGTTTGTCATAGCTGCAATTGCGCGTTACAAATAGGATATCTTCTAAATAATTAATTATGGATGTTTGATTTGACTTTATATGCCATTTTAGCATTGCTAATAATTTTATAAATCTTCTTACAAGCTATATTTTGCTGCAAGTGCGCATTTATAGTTTTGTAATTTTCCTAGTTACTACCTTCAGCTACTCCTTTTCAATCAGCATCTATGATTTATCTATATTCATTTTGAATACTTTGTAAAATACAGCTATCTATCTAGACTATCTCCTTTCTATTTTTATTTTAATTTCCTAACATTTTCAACAATAATGTTCAAATTATTTCTGCATAGTGTTGTGGTGTTGCTGCTGCAGCTGTATTTAATTTAATCAGTGTAGTCTTTGGCAACTCCTATACTTTCTTCTTTCCACTTTTACACTTTTATTTAGTGGCAACACCATTTTTCACTTTTTACAATTCTTAACATTGGCAACACATATCATTTGTTCAAATGAAATGTACATTTGCTCAAGGTCTGGTATGTAAAATTATATTCCTATTTCTAATTTTTGTTATCTTTTTGATTTCTTCTTTCCTTTATATAGTAGGGTAGGGCCCAGATGTGTGGAGTTAATATCTCTTCTGATATGCCACACAACCGAAACCCTACTATTTGGTTTGCTGTAAATTATAATCCACTGTTTGTGGTCCCTGAAGATGGTGACAGTGGTTATAATTTCCGTTCCATTATATTATCACAATAATTCTTGCACTTTATTGGATTCAAATTCTGGTTTCTAATTCCTGCTAATAGCTGTTATTTTTTTTATTTTTTTTTGCGAGATATGTCTTATTTGTAGTATGTTTTGTGTTTTACTTGTTAGTTATATATATATATATATATATATATATATATATATATATTTATAATTCCACTCTAAACTATGATCAAAAAAGTTTTTGCTGGATATTAAAGTCTTTTTTATTCAAGATTTGTGATAAACATAACATATAAATTTAAAATAATAAGAAATTTAATGTCTAAAAGTGAATATTTTTCGTATTTCTTTTATGTTCGTATGAGCAAATAATAATACAAACAAATAATAATATTACAAATAATACTACAAGTAATGCTACAGAGTTACAAATAATAATACAGTTTACTCTCGGGTTAATCAAAGTGCTGCCATCTTTCGGTTATGAAATAAATTAAATATACTTGTCGACGTAAATCAGAGAAAAGCGAACTTTAAGAACTAAACATGAAAATTTAAGTGTTTTTCAATGTCTATAATCAAAATTTAAGCACGAGAACAGAAACCCCCAAAATTTTTTTTTGTTGCTGACCTGTGTAATTTTTCATGTGCTTACGCGGGGAATAGTACATTACCAATCTTTCGGATGTTTGGCGCGAAAAGAAGGAAGAAAACTACAGGGCTTGGAACCGTAATTTTTTCGTTACGGTTTTTCGTTCGGTTCCAAATGAATAATTTTATTTTATGTATATTCTTATCTGTGCAAAAATATAATTATATCATAAACGAAAAATGTAATTCCATCAAATTAAATAGATTTTATTCTATTTTAAATTGGTTAGATGGTTACAGTATATTTGTTACGGTACACTACATTGATAAGTTGGTTAGAGTAAAAAGTAACTGAAGATATATCAACCCCCCCCCCAAAAAAAAACACTTTTTTTTCGGTTCAGTTCCTGTTTTCGATTTCCGGTTCAGTTCCGGCTCGAAGCCCTGGAAAAATATCACAAAAGACTGTTGGTATTGAAAGGATATCGCTAAATCGTCAGAGTGTAAATGAATGTTTTTATTTTTTTACGCTAGAGAGAAATGCACTAATTTGTTTAAAAAAGAGGCTTGTTTGTTCAATGATTTTCAGAGCGAGTCTCAAGAAATGATTGTAAAAACAGATGTTTCACGTTGGCTGTAATGCATTTTTTTTTCTTTTTAACAGAGTAGCACATGTTAGTTTTTCAAATATGTTCTATTTCTTATAGGAACCTAATGTGCTTTTTTATATGAAAAAGTTAATATGAATGCTCTTTAACAATTTACTGTGTGCCCCAAGGATTAATACATTGCGAATTTCAATCTTTTAACTGTTTTTGTTTGACAACATTGAAATCTTGGCCTGAAAATGAAATTTGGTATTTTGATGAAAGGGTGATTATGATAAAAGAAAATAACATTTGGTATTGTGATATTAATTGCAACTCAGACAAAAAACGTTAACATATACCTTATTAATAAATATTTCATGTATATTAAATTAAAAATGTTTCTCATGTTCAACATTTTTCAACGGGCACCTAACAACTAACTAAAAGATAAGTAATCCTATGTTAATATACATTCCACTGCAGACTTAAACAGATGATACTACCTGTTATTTTTTTTTTCGTTTAATTGTTTAATTTAGCATTGGGTGGCAACAAACATGTTGTTTCTATGGTAACTATGATGCTGAAAGATAATAAAATTAGGATTAAAGTAGAACGGTGTACATCATTTTTCAAGAAGATAACAAAATCAATATGTCACAGATTCTGTCGGCAGAACCAGATGCCGCTGCTTCCGATAGGGGGAAAAAGCACAGTGCGCATGTGCTGCTGTAGGCAATTCGGAAGATTTGTTGCCACATGTGCGAAGGAAATGAAATGCAAAATGGATAAAATAGTTCTTTAAATCAGAGTATTTTTCAAGATTAGTATTTTATTTGTTTTGTTTAGATGTATATTTATTATCCGAATCTTAAGATCTACTAATATTATTTCATTTTTTGTTTGATTGTAGCTTTTAACAACTTGAGTAACAACAGAGAATACTTTTGCTATTGTAACTACATTTTAATAATAAACTTGGAAATGAAATTATTAATTGACTTTGATTTCATGTAATGTGTTTAAAAGTGTATTAATAAGTGAAATGCTAACTAATGTTGATGGAAAAAGTAACATCATGTTTAAAATAGTTTTCACATTATCATATCAACCAGGCGCGAAAACATAAATTACTTACTAGGCAAAAGTTTGATGAGATAAGCAGATAATATATAAATTCCTTTCCGTTCGTATCAATTGTTTCAATAATTTCCATTATCTTGCTCAGAATGGGTACTTCAGCTATTAAAAAAATAATAATAAAATCTCAAAAATCTGAAAATCGATATTGAATTTTATTTCAAATTTTAAGATTTGCCATGCTGTCTGATATAGAAAAAAAATCATCATGGTACTACCATGATTTTGATCATAAAATCGAAAACCAAAAGAGTAAGAAATACGTGTATATTCTCTTCTGAATCCTATGAATCAGCCTAACAATTATGAAATTCTAACATTTCAACGGAAAAGAAGAACAGAGGAAAATTTAGAAAGGCAAATAGCATGAAATTGAATCAGACATGAAGATAACTAGTGAATTTAAATATTGCAAGACCTTTGAGAAAAATAAAATTGAAATTCTGCTTAATATAAATGGTGTACATCAAATCTCTTACGTTTTAAAAATTTCTTGAAAATGCACATTTGTGTACAAGAATGCGTTTTTTAGAAAAATAGTTCCTTACTATGGAAAATTGTCTTATTTACTAAGTATTTTTTCCTTAATCTTGCTACTCTTTTTACTTTTTTTTATTATACTCTTGATGACGATAGATATCATTTAAAGTATGAAGTTTGGACTGCCATTTCAATTCAAAGTAAAATAGGCTTTTTTTTTCAACAATTTTAAGGAAAAAAAAAGTATCTCATTTATGTATAGATTTTCTAAGCAGAGGCATTTTGTAAAGTTTACAGCAAGACTATCCAAAAAAATCCAAATGCTAGACTGAAAGGGGATGCAACTCTTAAATAAACAGAAAAATTATATCGGCGATTCGGTAAAGGTGATAATACGCATGATACTTATAATATACTATCTTTTACTAACTTCTCCAATTTTTCAGTGTATAAATATCAAAAATGTAGTCAGTGGCAAATTATTTAACTTAGTTTAAATAGAATCGTAGTATAGCTGGTTTTAACAGCATTGCAATGTAATTCCTGTTTGTTAAAAAATTCCTGTCTATTACCCCGAGATTCTCATTTCATTCCCCCAAAACAATTGACCAGTTTTTGAAATTTATTACAGACTCAATGATCAAGTATAAGCCTTTATTAAGAATAGGTAATTGAATCTAATAATTCAGAAAATAAATTTGTATCTAAAAATATACAATTTATTAAAAAATGTTTATATATTTTATATCGTAACTTTTTCTATACACATATTTCCTAAAAATACGTTTACGCCTAAATTCATCTAAGCGTCATAAATAAACATTTATAAAAACTTCAGTTTTTACATGAATTTCCACAAAATAACAAAAAATGAATTGCGCAAAGTTTAGATGTATGTTTTCCACATTCAACTTCGAAAATTTCCTGTATCCACACTTAGAGTAAGCTAACATTTTTAGTATCCAATTTTATTCCTAAGTGTCTGCCGGAAGGACAAGGATACATTTTCAGGTATCCCCCTCCGGGGATTTCTTGAATGAACGCTCTGGTGTATTTCGATTCTCTGTTTCCGTTAGGGAATCTCCAAATTCGATATAAAAAATCGGATGTTTCTCTAAGAGAAAATAACATTATGATATACTTTATCGTTTTCTCGATTGTGATTTGAAAAATATTGTTCCGTATCTATGAAGAGAAATGAGTTCATTTATCTTTGTTTTCAGTGTATTCCAGAAACAGAAAAAAAAATTGAAATTAAATGTTAACAGTTAACACTAGGTAAAAAAAAAAAAACTTCAAAGTAGTGTAAAGGATTTTGTTTCTATTTAGTTCACTATTTGTTGCGTAAACTGCTGTTTCATCTCAGTCAGCATGCGGTGCTTTATTACAGGTTAAAATATATTTTTTTAAAACAAGAAGTAAAAAAAAATGTTTGCAAGCAATGCATGTTAATGTGGATATATATTTTTTTTAAATGCCTAACCATTGCTTTTCAGAAGGGTATTTTTTAAATATTACATCTATAATCACTCTATGACTGAAGAAATAAGCATAAAATGTTTTTTGGAAGGAAAAGCACAAAATTGGTACTCTAATATGCATTATTTGGAGGTATTGCTCAGTTTGTAAAATGAAATATTTACAATGAATTTAAACTGTAAAACCGAAGAGCATTTTGGAATAAAAAATCTATGGTAACTGTTTTTATTTCTTTTGTACATTAAATATACGGACATCTACTAACGAAATTTTATTGTTTCATCTTTGAAAATATGATACTCTTAAACTAACTCATATTTAGTTTTTCATACTTTATGGGTGTTTTTTAAGTATAATATTTTACTCTTTAATGAACCCAATTGATTGTATTGGGACATATATTTCAAAGCACATCAGGACTTAATTTAAAAGTAAAATATTTTAAAATTAAGTTCATTCTGGTAAAAATTCTAATAAGCATTAATGTCATCTCTCTGTATATAAATACATATATACATATATTCTAATGTCTCCATTAAATTTTTTCAGGATATATGAGACCCAGGCATTTTAATAGCCTGTAAATTTTCCTTTTTAAAATGTGACTAACATATAAATCATGTGACCGTGCGACCATAGGCAACTAAAATATCAACAACGTCAAGACATCAGATTTTTCAAGCCCTCGGTAGCCAGATAAATGTGTCTGAAAGGGAGGTAAAATTTTAATAAAATATGTTCTAAGCCAGGAGTGTTGTCATTTGTGTATATTTTGTGATGTCCTTTTTTGAGCTCAATTTTATTTTAAAATTTCAATTAAAATTTTTGATCTCACCAGTCATATTTTCTATAAGCAATATATATTTATTTTAATTTTCATCCATATTTCTGTCCATGCCCTTTTTAGTTGAGTGAGTCTGTAAAACAATGCAGGTATTGGTGGTAAGCCAATTCCTGCAGACGAGCTTAGACGAGAATAATTTTCTGTATAACTAATACCCTCACAAAATTTAAAATATCCTGCCTGCTTCCTTCAAAAATCTGGGGGAGAAACAGCTTTCGTTTTTGAGAAAATGATTTGTCTCATTATCTAAATTTAATAAAAGGCAATTGATATATCTCCTCTCTTTCTTCCGTCTCATGATCACCACAGTTCTCAGAAATATCCAGGCACTAATAGGTCTAGGCATTTAAAAAGCCAATAAAAACATTTTTAAAAATTTTTTTGAATGTTTTATAAATTGTGTGATCCTAGGTAATAAAAGTGTCAACACTGTCAAGAAAGCAGATTTTAAAAAAATTAAGAAAATATGTTCAAAAACGTGGAGTATATATTATTTTACGCCGGCAGCCACAGGAACAAGTATATTTATTTATTTGTAAGGAGAGGACAGTTCACGTCTCCAGCGGCGGACTTCCCGTAAGGCGTAATAGGCGTACGCTTGGACCCTGTGGTCAAAAGGGCCCCACGCTTTTGCACATGTGTACCGTTTTTTGATACAGGAGTAAAAATTACGGCACAGTTTTTTTTTAAATGCACATTTCAAATTCAAAATGTTCACAACATCACTGATTTATTAGTTTAATATAAAAGAATTCTGTGCTCTATGCAGAGGGAGAGGGGGATGATGGTCCTGTCTCGAACTGACTATTAACGGCTCATGCTGATGTTACTGTTTATAAACTTGACAAGATGTTCTTTCTTTCAGGGGATTACACACGAAGTCTGAATGATGTAAAAAGTATTATTTGACCACAGGTTATGCGAAATATGGGGTGTGGCTAATAGTGGAAATTCCCATTGCCCCAAAAATCTTCCTTTTTCTCTATCCGGTCATTGGAGTTTTTCTTTGTATAATGTTCAAACTCTTTGAATATTGCTTTGAAAAGATGTTCCTTCATTCTACAATCATTGCTGCAAATAACTTCTATCGGTGAAATATATTCTTGCTTGTTTTTTTTTTTCATATATACTTCATATCAAAAAAGGAAAAAAAAAAACAGATGCCCATCCATCCGCTTGAAGTTTTTCTTCATTATGCAAAAATATACAACGAAAATTCTTACTTAAAAATTAGGAAATCTACCCGTTCTCCAATTCTTCGCAATTTTCTGGAAATTATGGCCCCTATGCTTCTCCGATAGAATAAAAAAGTGAACAATATGAGATTTGCTTTAACGCATTCTATAATTTGACATCAATCGTTTAAATTTTCATTAGATTGATGAATAGTGAATGAGATTTCACGTAAAAATTACGTCACGTGAGGAATAATTTCCCAAATTTGTGTTTCCGTTTAAATGGAAATTCCATGGAGTCCATGGACTAAAAAAAGATTGACATTTATCTCGAGAACAAATTAAATAAATGTGAGTACTTCAATGTTTTGTCTTTTCTGCATGAACCATTTGGATTCCTAAAAAATTGACCCTTTTCATGAAAAACAAAAATGTGTACTGGCTCAATTCTTACAGTTAATCAGTTATATGACCAGCGGATGACGTAAAAATCATAAATCCCTTTCTGCTAGAAATTGATTGGGCAGAATTGAACGCTTTTATCACTTTGACATCATCCGCAGGATAAGTAATCGTTCGTAGCTGCCAAAATTTAGACGCAATTTCAAGTTTTTTCAATTTTTTTATGTGAACCAGATAAAGGAATTGCAAGATTGAGCATTCCGGGGATGGTATTATAATATCATTCTTTTTAAGTCGCAACTGATATCTGTGCCATTTTTACGCTACGCTTTTAGAACTGCATTAGTAGACCAATTAGGTGAAAAATCTCTGATACATATAATTGCATAAAGGACAAAATAGTTTCACAAATTTACATTAATTGCCTGAAGTGTAGTGCTTCAACTAGTTTCTGATTAAAATTTGAAATGCTTCAATAGGTATGCAAAACAGAAATTATTCATCAGATTTTGGAAAGGAGAAATAAACCAAACTCGAGGCCCCGCATGTATATGACGCCTAGAGCCCGTCTATTTTTAAATACACCTCTGTACCTCACTGAATGTGCCATTTAGAGGTACGCATGTGCTTCTCGGAATTTCCCACCAGAATTTTCATCCTCATCAGAAGGTGGTTGACTTCTGAATATTGGCACCTCTCAGAAACTGTTAGCGACAGCCGAGAGGTTTTTTGGAGCCGCGGATTCATAAAAAATGCTTATAGATATGCTTAAACAAATTTTGTCATACAATAATAGTCATAACAAAAGTTGCATGATTATGCAATCATTGTTTTCTTTCGTAAGTTGTACACATCTGCTGAAGCGCGATCGCCAGATGTGATTTTTTTTCTCATCAAGACACATTGAAAAGTGCCTTAATTCAATATATGTTTATTCTCATACCTCAAAGCCTTCTTATGATGAAAGTTTGAAATTTTGTAAATCACTTTTTAATGGATCTGGCATATTTTACTGATTAGTTGTGGTTTTAGCACGGCTACCGTAGAAAGTTAGTGTTTTGTTTTTATTTAGCTGTAATCTCCGTGAGATTTCAATTGATACCATAAAATTATGTACTTTTTTTACGTAACTCCGTAATTTATTGTTTATTCTAGTGGCCGGAGATTTGCTCATGAAGAATTTTTTCCATTATTAAGGCCCAAGTTACTGCTAATTTTATAAGGGAAGCACCCACTGGGCGGCTAACGTTATCCCCTATGAAGGGACGAACAAGTTAACATCCATGCCCAAGCCGAGACCCGAGGCATTATAGAATGGTTCTTAAGCCACTACAGCACCTAAGCGGCGAGAATTTATTGTAATGAATACTATTTAAGGTAAGTGTTTTATGCACATCCATTATATATACTTATAAGAGAGAGAGAGAGAGAGAGAAAGAGATATACATGGTGTGGTATTGTTTTCAGTAAATTATATGCTTATGTATATGTATCTGTATATGCACTTTTATCAATATTTTCATGTGGGTACTTGTGCGAAAGATTGCGTATTAGAGATATTTTGTTTTTTATCTAAATTATTCTTCATTAGATTGACTTTTATTTTTAAGTACCAGCTTGTAAACAGATTTGTTCTTCGCTTATGAAAAAGTAAAGTACGATATTCAATATGAACGGATGAATTATTATATATTCCTTAGTCGAAGCCATTTTTAAGAGATTAGTTTCAATATTATATTCATGATTACAGGACATTAGATTAATGGGGAAATGGTACTGCTGTGTAACGTTAACAAGATTGCAAATAATGGCTCATTCGTTTTCCTAGATAATCAGGACACATACAAAAGAAAAGCAGTTAATGTAGCTTAACTATAAAACGATAAAGATAGTGTCAGACTATTTACTAGTAAATATGAGTAAAATTAAGCATAAATTTAAAGTATATATATAGCTTTTAAAATGGTTTAAACTGTTATACGCTCTGTATTTTTGTAGTTTTAGCTAACTATAGTGGCAGAGTATATATAGTTAGCCAAATATATATGTGTTTATTTGTTTATCACTTTACGAGAGGGTTATAATACCAGAATTGTTCAAATAACTTTTATCAATTTCGGTAGTTTTCCAAATAAAAAAATTGCGGATATTTATTTACAATTGTTTAAATCTGCATGTAAAGATATGCATTGAATTATGGCGCTAAATTAAAAAATTACTAAAATGATTGGTCATCAGGAATATATAAGTTCTAATCAGATAATAAAAGTAATAACAAATCGCAAGAGAAAGTTAAAAAAAGAAAAAAGAAAAATTTCGTATATTTTTTTCGCCAATTTACAAGTCTCATGTAATTAGCTATATTTGTTAAAACTATTTAAAAAGTTCTTATTATTTGGGCTATGGTTAACATGTATTTACCTATACAGTAACAAATATAATGAAATTCTGAGAAAAAGAAAAGACTTATCTTCAAGCAAAATGCGATTTTTTGTTTACCCTACATACGTAAAAGAATCGAATTAAGTAAAATGAATTCTTTTATTTTCTTCCCTCTGGGAATGAATACCCTGCCTATAATTAAGATTTAAACGTAACATTACATACCTCTGTAGTTTTCCATTGTTTTACATGAAAACAACTGAATAACGATGAAAAGGTTGTTTTCTGATAAAATTCGTAATTATCTCGTCATTAGAGTGGGAGCAAAATATATATGTTAAGATTATAAAATGGAAACATGTTTTTAAAAATTATTTTAAAAACTACGCGAAGGTCTAAAGAAAAAAAATACGCACCATGAACGCTGATTCGTAGTCTAGCCAATAAATGTAAAATATAACACGCATTCTTACACGAATAATAACTTAAGCGTTATTTATTGTTTTTTTTATTTGCTATCACATGAATAATTTTCTTAACATAAATCTATATTCATTTATATAGTTTTAAAACTCACATAAATCATATTAGTTACTAGTACTTAAACTCGTAATTTCAGTACAAACATTTTAATTTGTATATACGTTGTTTTCTTCGACATTTAACGTCTTTCAAAAATCCGTTAACAACGCTGTGTTAAGGAAAAATAATCAATGTATTAAATCAAAAAGAAAATATTTTAAATGTTAAACGGAAGCAACTAATTATCCCAAATATTCTAAAATTACTTGTGTTAAATTCCAATTTATTATTGATATTCTACACTACATTTTACCTAAAATATTTCAAAAATGAGAAACATGAATTATTCATTTGGAAAATCTAAGGCAGAGCTTAGGCAAGAAATGGTACCATCCCATTTATTCTCAATCTAAAGTTTAAGATTGTGGAAAAGGAAATAATAGTATCTTAATGTGTTTCCATTACTACGGCTTCTCTCTTGAGCACATCTTTAAATGCTTCTGAATTTCAACTTAATCGTCAGTACTCCCTGTGGCAAAGTGTGAATGACAATTTAATATCCTTGAAACCTCAAAGAATGATGCGTATATAGTTTCAAACTTTCCAATTTTTATTTTATCAAGTTACGATGGTTTGTTAGAAAGTATTTCATCATTTTTCAAAATTTTTTAAACCTGCAACTATGCAGTTTGGTCCCTCATTTATTCAAAACTGTCCTGCGGAAAATCAAATTAACCTGGCCCTTGAACAAAAACAGCCAAAATTAAGCAATAGCATCAGAAACGTGGAGGAATTCTGTGTGTTTCTTCACAAGCTGTACTACTTATTTTATTTAACGAAAACTTTGGGAGTTTTTAGAACGTTTTGATAAATGTTTAGTGAAATATTTTTCAAACTATTAAAGTTTGAAGAAATTATTTTCTGGGGTTTTGAAAAATGTTCCAGGTTAACCGTTTATTACAGCTTTCGAAAAATTCATCTTAAAGAAGTTGAATTCTTGAAGATGCCGTAAAGTAATAAGTTTATATTTTTATTTATGTTCAAAAATGACATGATTATTTTTATCGAACTAAACATAAACGAATGAAAATTATTTCGAACTTTAAAAGGTTGAAATATACTTTATTTTAGTACTGAGCAAGAAATTGAAAACATGATGTTTCATCGAAAGTTTTCCGTCCCTTGCAATTTCAGCATTCAAAAGTTGAATGATTTTAGTTCTATTGTTTTATAACTGAAATATTATAGTATTGCGAAGCATATCTGAATTAATTTCAAATAACAAATAATAAAATATGAAACTTTTCATTAATATCAAACAATACAATAGAAAAATTTTAAAGCGAATTGTTATCAATAATTGTCAAGTGAATCTTCCTTGATGACATACAAATTTTACAAATTATTAAATTTTAATATTAGAGGAAATTATTATCGTCTTCTCTTAAAGAAAAAATGACCGATTTATTATCACCGAATAATTTACAGTACGTACGCATTATTACTTAATTCTCAAATACATATGTTTAGCTAAAACAAGAAAATAATTATAGTACTTTTTTAAGAAGACGCTGTTAACTTCGCATCTCTAAACATAAAGCACATTTGCACGGTTTATGCAATTAATTCATGCGTTTTAATCGAGTTGATCTAAGTTCAACAATATTATTTTTTTTTAATGCATTCATATACAAAGCCAAGTAACTTCAAAGACAGTAATACAGAGGAAACAGTATTATGCACAGACTAGAAATGCATAAAATGAGTTTCTTTTACTGAGATGAAAATTTTGAGATAAAAAAAAAATTCTGATAATGATTTATTTCGAATTTATGTTCTCTGAATGTTTATATTTGAAGATGACATGTAATCTGACAATTCTTGAAATTTAAATCGATATGTAGTTGGTGGCAAAATTATTGTGACATCATTAACTATACGACATACTTCGTAGTCTGTCGACTATGAACTGCAAAGTGTATTTATAAACGTTCTATTAGTCAGCCGAATACAGGAATTTGCAAACATTACTCGATGTCAGGAAGAGAAAATACCATTGTATGCTAAAAAATTGCTTAAAAAAACTTAATTCAAAATAAACAAAGCTCTCCCATTCGATTGAAGTCGGATTTAACTCAGCTGGATAAATGAAATACTCCAATGGTTGGATGGCTGGCGGTCACGGATGGGAATCTGATAGCAGTACTGATTGATTAGCGTCGTTAGTGAGGTATCGAATGGAAGCACTAGAAAGCATATCTTAAACTTACTGAGTATTTTGTAATACTTTTTATTAAATATAATCGCACGCTCTCTAGTAACGCCAAAAATTATAATCACACGTATCTATTAACCCTAGTATCTCACTCTTTGTCTAATCTTTCTTTTTCTTTTCCATCGGGTTGTTACTATCATGCGCTGTGCTATTTGTATTTACTTGTTAATAAATTCTTTACTCCCTTCGCGTATTCATCTCTTTAGAGCAGAGCGTGGTTCCGATTGATTTGATAGTGTGCTTATAAACAGCTGTATTTGTTTTAAGTGAGACTAATCAACCAAGTTTTCTTTCCGCATTCTGTTGCGGCTTGTGGAAAGTTTTTGAATCCTTTTTTTTATATTTTGCCGAACAGAATGAGTTCTGACCAGGCGCTTTATAGGGTTTCACTGTTTGAAGGTAAGTAAAAATTTTTCCGTATGGAAGCGGTGTGTAATTGCAGTCTTCTCAACCAACGAATTGGAAATTTTTTTAGAAGATGCGAATAGAGATAATGCTGCTGATATTGTGAAAGCTAAAAAGTCTAACGCTTTATTTCTATCACTGTTGAGTGATAATGTTCTTATATCACTTCAAGATCAAACCAGCGCTACAATGGTATAAAAAATTTGAGTATTTTTGTAGTGAAATTGGGTTTTGAACAACTTAATTGTGAACTATGTATGTTCATAAGACAAGTGAATTCGAAAAAAGTTATTATGTTTCTCTATGTAGATGATTCATTAATAGCGAGATCTAATATTAATGAAATTAAGATTATTATTGATATTTTATCCGATCAGTTTGAAATGTCAAAATCAGAAAACGCTTCTAAATTTCTTGGAATTAGATTAGAATTACTCCAAATAGCCTGTTGTTAAATCAAGAGTCCAACATTCTAAGAGTGTTAAGTACATATAAAATGTCGGACTTTTAAACCTAGTTTAACACTAATGGAGAGTAAATCAACTCTGGCGGACTTTCAAAAAGGTAATACATTTCTTGGGACATATCGTGAACTTGCTGGATCTTTATTGTAGTTATCATCTATATCTGATATTCTCTATATCAGCATCTATTCTGATATTCTCGTCACTGTTAACTGTTTGAGAGGAAGATCATCCCACTGATATTGCCTGGTGTGCTTTAAAGAGAATCTTAAGGTACTTGAAAGGAACTGTAAGATAACGATTGGGTACAAAAATGTACTTTTGATATTCCAGAATTATCCTTATATGTTGATGCAGACTGGGTGACAAATACAAATGGTAGAAATCCTTATCGAGTTATGTAGTTCTGTTTTCTAATTGCTCTTTAATGTGGTGTTGCAATAAACAAAAATGTGTTGCACTTTCTTCCACAGAAGCATAAATTAATGAATGCTCTTAGTGAAGGTACTCCGGATATGCTGTAAAAAAAGGTATTGCAAAGCACAACAAAGTCGAAATAAACAATGTCGAAAGTCTTGAGGTGTATGAGGATAACCAATCTTATATAGAGTGCATAACTAATGAAAATAATTTTGGTAGATTAAAACATATCAACGTAAAGTTGAAGTTTTTAAGAAATTCTGTTAAAATGATAATATTGAAATAGAGTATATACCTTCCGACGTTCAAATTACTGATATGTTAACAAAAGTTTTAGCCAACTTTAAATTACCTAAACTGAGGAATTTATGCAACCTAAAAATTGAATGTAAAAAAAAAAATTCATTTATGTGCGATTAAGGGGAGTTGTTAAATATAATATAATCACAAGCTTTCTTGTAACCCCAAAAATTATAATCCCACGTTTCTCTATTAACCCTAGTAGCTTACTCACAGGTTGTCTAAATTATCAAAATGTGTGTTTACCATTGGCTGCCTCCAGATATAACCTGTCAAACATGTACATTTCATTGGATAATCCTAGATCCCATAAAAATCTGTACACATGAGTGACTGTTAAGTCCTTTTTATCTACTTTTTCTTTTTCCATCGTGTTGTTACTATCATGTGCTGAGCTGTTTGTATTTACGTGTTAATATATATTTTTTACTCGGTTCCCGAATTCATCTCTTAACACTTTTAATGAGACTAAATCATTAAACGTGTTAGTTTGTTTTCTACAACATGTTTTTTAAAAACACATTTTTCAAGTACTTTTAGATTTTATGCTCGATGTGCAACCAGTAGAAATCGTCAGGACCTTTTGAATTTTTACATGCGTCTTATTCATTACAATAAAAAGCTTTTAAGACCTCAAAAAATTGAAATGGAAACTTATTCAATAGCATATTTTTCAGCTATTTTTAGATTTCAAGATCAATTCGCAACACTAACCCTGAAAGCACGGGGATCTGAAAGTGACCCTTAAATGAGAGTCACAATCCGGCTACGATTAGTCATTGCGACGTCGTTGTGTAATAACTGTGAGGTCGATATGTGCTGATCTCGTGATGGCCAACTGTGCTCACTCTCGGTTAAAAAAAAAAAGAAATAGAGCATAATAGGAAAAGCAGAATGCGGTGCTACCATCGTTTTTTGAATATTAGGAGCTTCTTCAACGGAATGCCGTTCCAGCAGAGAAATGCGAGCCCGGATCAATAGGTTGATAATAGAAGGCGCTAACGTTACACCATATGGTCTTGAAATAGACCCTTTAAAAAGTTAACTGATTACAAAAATCAGTTTGAAAACTGAAATTTTAGTGGCCTAGTTAATAATAATTAAAAAATTAAGGTATAAACTACACATTCGTGGATTTTTTGCTTTCAAATATTATTTTATAAGAGTCCGAGTAATTTCATGTATATGTTTATTATAGATGGATGCTAGTAATTTCTTGAAAAATTGCTAGCTTCAATACATTACTTAAAGGTATATTTTCCAATTCATAGATTATAATAATTTTATAAGTTATTATATAAAGTAAAGTTTTGGAGATCGTTAACCTTCCATTTGACTTTTTGCGTTCAGAAAATAATTTCCGAGAGTCAGATAAGATTCCTCCCCCCAAAAAAAACTTATTCGTAAAAAAAGGGGTTATCAATTCCTTGAGAATATTTTTCCCCATGGAAAAAAATCTTATAGAATCTGATATTTTTACGAGCTTTGATACTTTACACATATTATTGCATTTTCAAAGTCACAAAAATTCAATAGTTTGTAGTCTATCCAATTAATTCAAACAAAAATCTCTTAAAATCTTCGCTAAACTAGATTTCATCGTATTTTCTCGTTATTTTTATCGAAACTCCATAGTAAAATGTGTAACAATTGAATCAGATTCAACAATCACTGAAATGGTCACTGTGATGTCAGTTGAGAGTCATAAGAATGCTTAGTCACATTGTAACCTCACAGTACGTCATTAGATGACTAGTCTAAAAGAAACTTCACGACTATTATGTGACACTTGGTGACCAGTGTGACCCACTTTGACGTCACAGTGACCGTTTGGACATCATCTGTGATAATAGAAGCAGAGCCGTAGCCTAATAAAACTTAGTCAAACTTCACATACATCTTATTTATATCATTGTGAATTTTTACGACGTCAAAAAGACAAAGTTTTGGAGAAATAAAATTGTTTTCATACACCCTAACATGCACATCTACTCAGATACACAAATCTTTTGTGTGTCTGCAACAAAAGGAATTTATTAAATACATGTAGCTTACCCAGTTAAGTAATTGAAGCTATTCCTTTTGATTATTTAACATAGTGCTGAATAAAATGAGTAAAACAATTGCACCATTGAACTACAACCTTGTAAACAAAGACTCATCATTATACACTGATTTTTGCATATTCTTCATTTTTGCTACTAATGTACAATTAGTAAATTGTTTAGGGACAATTTGATTATTGCTTTACAGAAAGGAGATAACGACTAACGGAGACAATGCATAATCAATTGAATAATTAATTACATACACTTATGTCAAAACAAATAGAACTTAATGTCCGATACTTAAAAGATTTTTTTCGGGAACACGTGTATTTGAATACACATAAAATACAGCTTTCCCATTAAACTCACATGCTCATATTGAGGAGTCTTTGTACCATGAAAACAATAGTTTTATGTTTCTGAATAATTTTAGGCGTTTATCATTATAATAAACATAATTCCAATATTTAACTTGTCACGCGATTGTTAATTGATTTTAGCAGCTTATTTTTGATGACATCATTAATTTACATAAATGCGATTTCAGATATCGTAAAGAAACGAATGCAATATGAAAATCTCAATATTATCTTAAGATTAGTTACTAAGAGATAATTTCTCAAATTTAATAAGTAAATAATAGTAATAGATTCAGACACATCGATACTTCAAAAGCACAATTCAAATGTGTATTGAATCAAATGTGTATTGAATATGACAATTACGAACAGTAAATTAGTTATAATACGTTATGAGTGTAATAATATAGGTGTGTAGAGTGTAATAATATATGTAAGTATAATACGTATAACGAGTTATGTGAGTGCAATAAATATAAATGTTAAAAGTATTATAGCTGTCGAAAGAGGTTTGAAACATTCTACTGGTTAATAGATATATATATGAGGGTGGTTCAGAAAGTAAGGTAATGAGTCCTTGAACAAAGTCATCGCTTTGGATATCCTAACAAGATCTTCTTCAACTACCCGAATAGTTCGAAATCACTTGGAGCAAAACACGTGGTTTGGGAGGATGAGCAAAACATTCCATTGTAAGTGCTGTATAAAACTATGCAATCAGTAGTAACAGATTAATGTAGTGACATTTCATTGCATCTGTGAGCGGTATTATCAAGTTACTTTTAGAACCACTTATGTATGTATAAAACATTGACGAACTTTATTTAGGATGTCTAATAAATCTAGATTTGAGGATTTAAAATTTTCTAATAACTGACATACAAATTGCTATTGGGGATCAAACAAGGGACTTTATACATGGCTCATTGTCCATGATCCTAGGTAAATAATTAGATTAAGTTTACTTAGTTTTCAAATTTTTTACAGCTATTTCTGGTCTGTATGAATCGGCAAAATTTTCTTCCCAGAACCACCGCGAAATTTATATTTTCTAAGACATATTTTTTAAGTATACAGCATTTGATGCCTCTGATAAAGGTAAATACCCTAAGTCATATGTGACTTCATCTTAAAAGCATGGAAAAAGAATAAAAGTAACAGCAAAATAGAAAATTGAGAGTGTAACGCAGTAAATATAAGCTGATCAATGATAAATATTGATTTCTTTTACATTCGTAGATAAGTTTAGATTTGTAGATACAGTTTAAAATCTTTAAAATATTCTTTTTTTATAAATTGTAAAGCTTGGAATATTATTGCAAAACATTTATGGAATTTAGATTAAATGTTAATATACATCATCAAATGTAGTTAAAAATACACTTCTCTTATTAGGAAAAATATTCTAGAAGGATAAGTATGTCAATGGCTACATTCAAGGAAGAAATGACAAAATAAAATTGAAAATCATTGCAGTTTGGGTTGAAACGATGTTTTCGGACTTAAATTCCTAAGAAAATGTTATAATTTCTTGCGTGAAACATTATATTACGTTAATATGTTTTATTAGGCTTATATAATTGCCTGTTGGATTTGAAAAAAATTTGTCACAATAATTGTGTCGTGTAATCGGGTCACAGTACTTATTTGAGCAGATTATTTGTTGGGCTTTTATTGTGACGTATAAAATATTACTATATTGTATAATATTATAAATGATTAATTGTGATATTGTAAATCTAACGAAATAAGCACATTAATAAAACAAAATTATTGCTTTTCATGTCTTTTTTTTTATTTCTGCTTTTTTTTTTAAATTCGTCATTTTACACACTTCGTGTTTTATATGAATTTTCTTTCTTCTACAAATGCCGATACAATGTTATTTTGAATGCGTATTTAGTCGAATCTTAACAAAAGACTCAGTTCACTGCTTAAGTTAAAAAAAAATCAGAATATTTCTAATTAAATCTTGAATTTTTTATTACCTGGAAAGCCTTTACAAAATGGATAATACCCAAAAATATCGAATAAATCAACTTATTTACTTACCATATGAAAAACTGGAAACATCAATATTTATATATCTTAATAAGAAAAGTGTTTGCTTAAATTTCTTTCTTGGATTTTGAAGACTTTCTTTCCTTCCTTTTATAATAAATAAATACATATTTACACTGGAAGATTAGCAGGATGTAACTAGATGAATGGTGCAAATTAAGAACATTGATGTTTTTTACAAGGCATTCCATTAACCCTTTAATGCGCAGTGTTCCCGGTCTGGGAACACCAAACTCTGGCGTTTTGACTGTTGCCAGTCACGAAGAATAGATTTGATTTCTATAAAAATAGTTGTGGGTGACATAGCTCCACGAGAATCCTTTACATTTTAGCACATCATTTCCCTTAAAAAAATTGTCACGATTATTTTTAATAGCACTGACATCTGCTGAAAAATGGAAGAATGCGAGAACAGCTGGATAGATTGTACAATGCTGAAAAAAGGGCAGCCATTGCCATCGCTCCACTTAACTACCAGCAAGATGGCGGACGATCGAAACGTTCATCGCATGCCACAGATCTAGAGACCCTTTTTTGACGCAGCTGACTGTGGGCGGGCACAACCAGCTGTCCTCAAAAAAGGGGTCTCTAGATCTGTGGCACGCGCTGAACGTTTTGATAGTCTGCTATCTTGCTGGTAGTTAAGTCGAGCGATGTCAACGGCTGTCCTTTTTTCAGCATTGCGAAAGTGTTGCGCCTCAAAGGGTTAAAATTTCGATCCATTGGCTTATTTTTCTTTACTACTGGCCAGAAGTCTGGAAAAATCTCTTCTTTTTATCTATGTTTTTAAATATAACTTTTTGTACTGTTTTCCGGTGAAATGAGTAATTTTTTTTAATACGTGCGATGTTTTCGAGTGCAATTCTTTTACTAGCTTGAAAAAGTGCGACTTTAAATTTGTGAAAAAGTTTGGCAGAGAATTCTTTTGAATTAAGCAGATTCATTGTAAATTAATAAAGGGTGTGACAAATTCACTTAGTTTTTTTAATAATATATGTTTCATGTGTTATATTGTAAAATAATTAGTTAAATACACAAAGTTATATGCATAACTGGCCGAAAGTTACGAAATGGTTATAACTGGAAATAACCTACATATTTGTTGTTAGATCCCACTGATATTTCAAAAAAAGGTTGTTGATGTTGAGACTTATGTACAGTAAAGAATAAACAATTCATTATATATATGCAATTGCATTATTTTTACGGTGGGCCAAAAAAAATCCATTTTTACCTCCAAGTTGTAATACCGCAAAAAATTTCTGAATTCAGTTGACTGAAATAAGGAAAAAAATAACTAAAATTTATTTACATCTTCCGGTTGCGCATCTCCTCATTTTGTAAAAAAGAAAATTTGCTTTTGATGTAATATTTAACAGTTTTAAATTCACCTCTTACTGAATGCAATAGATCAAGTTCTTTTGCATTAAAACCGCAAAAAATTATGCTTAAATATAATTTAAACCCATCAACATCTTCCGTTTTCGCATTGCCTACAAGGTTAAAGAGATTCTCATAAATAAATAAAAATAATAATAAATAATGGTAGATTGCTGTTTTTAGAAAAAAAAATATTATAGCTTTCAATTTTTGCTATTGCTCTCTTAACTGAGTACAAATTTAAAATCCAATTGTTTGAGAACATTTGTAATTCCTTTTTCCTTCTAATGCCTAGGTCAGCGACCTGCTGTAGACTTGACTGCTACTAAAGGCAGCAGAAATTGGTCTTTTCATTATGGGGATGCGTATTCAGCAGACCAACGCTGTCCCTGTCAGTGATCCCCTAATTTTGAACCAATTCCAGATGAAAGACCCAGCACCTTGAATCGGAGACCCTATATAGGTATAGTTTTTACATGGAGGGTGTTGGAGCCACTAACAGGTTTTAAGTGCACCAGCTCCCTTTAGCATACACGGTTCTACAGCAACCCAGCCTAGACATTTTTTCACCCTCCCAAGCTCTTGTAAACTGAAGAATTCCTTTAACTGGTTCGTTTATCGGTAATTTGTTTACTTTAGTTTTCATCTAGTTCTTATGGGAGCGTTGAAACTTGTGCATAACTCCTAGAGACCCATGACTGCAAAGCTCGCCCAAGTGCGGGAATTTTTAGGTTGGCGAGAGTGGGGGGGGGCGTTAAAATAGGATTCAACTCTTTCTTGTACCAAAAACAACATCTTTGGAATCGAAATCTATCTTTAAATCGCCTACTGAAACTGTTTTACAATCTTGGCCCGGCAGATTCGAACTACATCGCTTAGACATTTTAAATACTGTTTGGAATGGGCATCATAATCCATGAGTGTACCGTGTTTTTCCTTCCTTGTTCCATAAAACACTTCTTCGGATATATTTTAAAATTGCCTATAAAAATAGTTTAGCAATTTTCGCCAGACATAATCAAACTATACTTCACCTTTTTAAATACCATTTGGAAAGTGTATCATAAACTATGCGTGCACCCTATTTGTCTTCTCTGTTCTATAAAACACTTCTTCGGAACTAAAATCTATATTAAAATCGCCTACTAAAAATATTTACAATATTTGCCTGGCGTTTTCTAACTACACTCGAAATATATTTATAATAAATGTAGGAAGCTGATCACCATTTACATAATGCTCACATACACGCTTAAATCTATTGATTAAAACTAACACTCATTTATTGATTAAATTTCTTATCGGCCGATTTAAATCCTTTTACGCCAAAAAATACTCATTCAAGACAATAATTTGTGAATGCCTCAATTCGCCCCAGCACTCCCCATCCACAATATTCTATTTAACTCATTTTCCGCAAAAATCTTGTCTATTTGAGTATTCTCTCTCTTCTCCCCCACGACCCATATCCTATTTCTATCACGTGACCAACGCTTTTAACGGATAACGGTTCATAGTAAAAAACGCGGGCATAGTTGTGTGTGTATTCGCTGATGGTAGTTTTATGTTATATCCGAATACCAAATGCATCTTTTTCATATTCAGAGTTGTGAAATAAATTCAGCCTAGATATGGAGGAGATGCTTTAGGTAAAGATTTCACTTTAATGACATAGTTTCTTACGATTGGATTATAAAAAGCTGTTGTAAAACAAATGAAGTTATGATATCTCCACCCAAAATGAGTAAGTAGTATTTCACCTTTTTCATGTCAATAAATTGGGTTGCTACTTTAATTAAATCTCACAGCTGGTTTAACCATGATTGCATTTCTGTATTCTGACTGTACTGTGAATTCGTTTTATAACGAGAGACTATAGTGAAATTATATTATATTTATTTAAAAAATTCTTTTTTATGGTGTATTAAGATATATGTAATGTATTTGCCTTGATTTAAAACTTATTTTCTCGGGCTTATAATCATAGATTACGGCTCTGATAATAGAAAATGAAGAAAACGAATTATCTTATAAATAAAAATGAAATTCTGTTTGTTTGTTTGTTTGTTTGTGGATTTGAGTTGTATACAAATCCACAAAAATGGACATATCAGCCTGAAATTTTGCACAGATATGTAAAATAATATAGAATAAATCATAGTCCACTTTAAAACTTTGAAAGTCCACCCGTTCCCGGAATTTAAGAGATTTTTTATGTTCTCCACGCAAAAAGCTTTCCGTAATTGAACCCCTGTAGTGAAAAAAGTGTGCAATAAGGATCGTGGTTGCCATGTCTGGCGATTTTGCCGAATAAGATGTTTTAAATTCTCAAAGTAAAAATAAAAGAATAATAATGATTTTTTTTGTTAGTTTATATTTGTAAGGTTATTTTTTTTTAAATTATAATATCGTGTGCATGGGAAATCGGAGCAGGAATGAAATCTTTTTTACGCAAAACAAGAAGAATTGAAGATTTCCGAGGCTAATAGGTAATTTTTTTTTAGTTTGGCAAAAAAAAATAAAATGGCTCAAAGGCCGATTTTGAAAAAAGTGAGTTCTAGCGGTTTGCACAGATTTCGGCTTGGCGCAATTTATTGAGAGCTTAAAGAAATAGATTTTTGAAAACAAGTGTAAAGGTTTTATTAGAATACAGCGTTAAATTTTAATGATCCGTGAAGAAATAATGCAGTTGTTAAGGGATTTCAAGCGATCTATCTCCAGAATTCTCGCCAAATGAGTACATTGATTTAAGTTGGGGGGGGTTCCGCCAAATTTCAGAAAATTGAAATCTTCTCATTTACTACATCGGAGTAACGATGAATAAAACACGTTATAGTTGATAATTTTAAAAATTTCGGCTGTATTAAGGGATTCCACTTTTGAAATAAAGGCCTGCTTTACTTTTTCGCGGTCGAACCATTTCCCATATTGATTGCTGCTAAGTCAATGCTTCGAATGATTTCCTGAAAAAACGCTTGCACAATGGCGTATGTTGGCACTTTGGCGAGGCTTAGATTTGAAACTGGATTTTATTTGAGACTGGGATATATAATGACACTGGTTATAGATAAAAATGAATGTTAGCATGTGTGTATGAGGTTGAAAAACTCTAGCACCGTTGCACCATGAAATTTGGTTCACCTAAGTCTTTTATCATTGAGAAGCTTTTTATGCTAGCTGTTTTCCTCTAACTTGCCACTAGGTGGCGCAGAAGAACGTCGAATTCTATTCCGTTTAGCCATTTACTATGCGAATATCGTCCAACCGATTTCGATGAAATTTGGTACACGCGAATATTAGAACACGGAGAATATTTTTCACTATCCATTTTGCTGTAACTTGCCGCTAAATGGCGCTGAAAGCATCAACTTCTATACCGTTCGACCGGTCGGCATAAAATTTTTTATACTTACACATTTGAGCACGAAGAATATATTCTAACTGCGTTCCTTTTGATGTTACTCACCACTAGATGACACTGCAATGCATTATTATTTTAACTCACCACTAGATGACGCTGCAGCAGGCCAAATTCTTGACCATTCAAACGGTCGCTATGAAAATCAGTATACATAGCTATTTGAACAATGAGAATATTTTGGCGTTATCCATTTTGCTATAACTCGCCACTTGACGGCACTGTAGCAAATCATTACTTTAATTAACCACTAGATCGCGCTGCAGTGTATCACTTCTTGACTGTGCAATTGACCGCTATGAAAAGAGGTATACATAGATATTTGGACACGGGGAAGAGTTTGGCGCTATCCATTTTCCTATATAATTTGCCACTAGATGTCGCGTCGTCAGGGCTGTCCAGCCGATCGTCCTGAAATTTCGTATTCATCGATATCTGAATGCGAAGAATATTTCCGCCGTATCCGTTTTGCTAAAACTCGCCACTAGATTGCGCTACGCCGCATGACCTTTTGCACCGTACAAACGATTGCCTTGAAATTCGGTATGCATGGTTATTGAACACAATATAAAGCGATATCCATTTTGCTATATCTCTTTATTACAATAAATAGTAATCAACACAAATCGTACTATCAAAAAGTCCATTCATTCCCGTGCGAAGAACGGGTACTTCAGCTAGTTCAATATATTAATCAAAAACAGCAAATTTTAATAAAACGCCCTTTTTCTAGCTTAAAATAATAATCTTAATTGAGTACAGATATGTTAATTAAAAAAGGGCTGATTTTGCAAAAAACGCTCATTCTATAGCTTAAATAATAATCATAATTGAGTACAGTTATATTAATCAAAAACGGACAGACACTCCTCATTTTTGATTATTATTTAGCCTAAATGGAGCTGTTGTATAATGCTCAAAAATTGAGAATTTTTCGCTCCATTGATTTTTGTCGATAAATTGAGCATATTTTACTCAATCGGGAGAATGGCTGTTTGAAGTCAAAAATTGAGTAAATATATACTCCGTTTGATTAATATTTTACTGAATAGATTTAAGCGTGTAACTCCTTCGTCATGCAGGGTGAAAAAAAAGGTTATTTTTCTATCTCAAATCTCTAGTAATCAGTTGGTTTGTTTACGTTGATTGTTTACGTTCTGCTGCGTTTACAATGAGGGCGTCGCATGGAAACTTTTCAAATTGTTACATTGGGTTACTAACAGGGTCATTCTTAGCTTAGGTTATTTTGAAATCTGATTTATCATGATGTTAGACATGGTTCACTTTGACAGCGTAATTCTTATCATACCATCCCTTGACTCGTCTCCACAAACCTACCTTGAGGATTCTGTGAGGGACTGCGAGAGAAAATGAATTAAAGTGTGTCGGATATAACATTCAAGACATTTTCATTTCAAACACAGGATGTTGAAAGATTAGTGAAGTTCTGACAGAATCCCTAGGAAAAGTTTTGGAGAGAGTTAAAGGGCGGTTTTATAACAATTATTATGATGTCAAAGTGAACCATGTATAACTTCATCATAAATCAGATTTCAAAGTACCTTAAGCCAACAATTATCCTAAACGGAGGGGTCCAATTGTGTTCAACATTATTTTCTTGGATTTATGACTCTTTAAATAAAAAAACTTATTAGTCAGTTTTATCAATTATCAGTTCTAATCACTTTTATCAAACACAATCTGTTTACAAATATTACTAATGTTCTGAATTAAATACATTTTAAATTTCTATTCAACAAGAAATAACAACTACAATAACATTAAAAAGCAGTACAAGTTAGTATTTTTTAACTAGTATTACTTGGAACATTTTAGTTCAATTTATAGTATTCAAAATTTTTGCCGTTGTAGATGCATACATAGATAATAAAATAGACATATGAGGATTTTTAACACTTTCTAACAGGCTTTAAAAGTGTTTATGATTTCAGTTTGTCTGTCTGTCCGTCCGTGCTCTAACTTCCGTAAAATGCATCGATTTCTACGAAATTCATATATTTTATTCTTATATAGTTTAACATGTACCCTATGGAAAACGGTCTATACATCATTTATGGTTTTTCTACAGGAGCACTCAAAATATTTCCAATGCATTGCGCTCTATGAGAAGTTATTCTTTAAAGCATATCATCCTACTCTACAGTTACACTGATCCCGGACTTCAATATATAACATTTTCCGGCATGGATGCAAGAAGGCTACAAAGTTAAGCACAAAAAGCCCAATAACTTCTACACCGTTGTACGATCCGCTTGAAATGTTTCATAATTATGTATAAAAACCTAGAAAACAATCTGCGCTACTTTAAAAATTAGAAATCCCACCGTTCCCTTATTTTAAGCATTTTTTTTTTCTATTTTAAGCAATTTTATTTCCGAGAGTAAAATGAAGTGAATCATTTGTGTGACAAATTAGCTATTACAAATGAAAATCACTTCATATAGATGACACAATTATCAGGCTTTTTCCATATATATATATAGTGACCACCAGTGTGGATAACGATTTAAAAAGCGTAATCAAAGAAATTTCGGTTTTTATAAGATATTTTAAATAGCACAGCTTTGCGAATGCGAAGAAAAATTTTAACCAATATATTGTGCTGCTAATCTTTATTATTCAATGCAGTAAGATTTTGTCGATTGTTACAGAAAAGGGGAAAAATAAAATTGCCTGTGAAGGCAGCATATAATCAATTATTTGACTATTTTTACTTCTTTCGACAAGGTAGTAATTATCACTTCTTTTACCCAGTTTTATTCATTGTACAACATGAATACATATGACCTGTTTATGTATGTTCTGTTTCAAGGACAGAATTATTAAAAAAATGTTATTTATACATAAAACTATATATTTAGTATTCTAAGTGAAATGAATAAACTATCTCTAAAAATTTTAGAATTTAATACATGAATTTTAACAATTAAAATGGGAATTTAAAAGTGTTTGAATATTGTTGTAATACAAAACTATACAAAATTACATTTGGTTATGTTTATATATTGTGATGAAATTTGGACAATTTATTTGCAAAATCATTTCTGTGCATTTTCTTTTCAATAGCATATAAAATATATTAATTAACTAGTTTTTAATACAAATTCATTCAAATTTATTTACAATTATGTTCATTAATCATGACTTCTTCATATAAAAAATATATATCTTTAAATTATCTTTCTATAAAACTTAAGTCAATTAACTGCAAATGTATTTTTATTTTTAGTTATACATCAACTAAATATTCTGAAAATATGTATACTGTAATAGACTGCATATCAGCTGTATAATTTTAAAAAAGAAAGTAAAAAATGTATGATTTATTTAATAGCTGAGTGAATCTATTTCAAAGATTTTTTTTTCAGTTTGTATAAGAAAAGAACTCTCTATTCGTAAAAATCAGAAAGTAATTCCTTCCAAAACCAATATGCCATTTTATGATATTGAAAACTGTTTCACTGCTGCGAAATAAATAAACAACTCATGAATTTTGATTTTATTTGTGGAAGAAGGAATTGCACAAAATGATAAATTGCTAGAAGTAGAAAGATGAAGAAGCTAAATAGCATCCATTTGTACTGTTAGTTTTACATCAACTAATGGTTAAATAGTTTGATGCCTTACATATCCCAGTTTTCTAAAGGCTTGGTGTTGTTTTTGGTAGTCTCATGAGAAATCTTAGGTATCCATCATTCTAAAATAAAAAAGAAAAAGAAAATTCAGAAAAGAAAAGTAAAATCCTAAGTAAAAAAGTAGCCTAAGCAGAGATGTTTACTTCGCTCTTAGTAAGCTACACAGAAATTCGTATTTTGGGAAAGATTGATAAAGTAAAAGTCTAGTAAAATAATCAGAAAACTGAAAAAATACAGCTTTTAATAAGTTTGGTTAATGGATCATGCATTTAATTCGTAAAAAGTATAGCTTGAATAGCGCATCAAGTACCATCAGCATCAGTTTTAAACAAATCGCTTCTTAATTACTGCAGTATGAATATTTATAAATAAGAATGCAAATATACAAAAATGTATTATTAAACAATAATTAAATTCTTGTAATTAAATTTCATATTGTAGGAGATGTAAAGTAGTATTTTCTATACCATTCAGTGTATTAGGGTAATTTTAAAGTTGCATTAATACAAACATGTTTAGATTAAATAACTTTACTTTTAAATACTATAAATTTATTGATTTATTTTCATCTTGAAATGTTTGCTGACAGAGAGATAATCATTTTCCAAAAGAAGTTGGATAATGGGGACTATAAACTTTTAACACTTGTCCCTAAGATGCAAATAAATGCTATATTAGATTTCAATATGCATTGCTTTAACAAAGCAATAGTTCTATATATATTACATTACACACATGCAATTTTAATTACATCTGCAATGCAATGGTATATTTACTATTTTATCTGTTCTCTCTATTTTCAGATTATTCTGTAAATGTAGTACTTGGAGCGAACTTCTCTAGAAGGTGATATATGCCTTGAAGAGACTTATCTAAGAAAAATGAGTTTCTCAAGAATGGACATCAGAGCTGTCTTCGATTTTACTCCACAGGGAGAGAACGCGATAGAGACGTTGTCAACAAAAGTTTCAATTACTATATTTCTTTATGTATTACATATTTCGGTTTTCTTATTTTTCTTGTAATTTCATTAGCAATATGGTTTGACTGTTCTTCGTTTTCAAATATGCGGATCCACAGCTATGTTTCTTAGATTAAACAGGGGTTTAGCCAGAAATTTTTCATGGGGGGGGTTACGACTACTACAACTCATATATATGTATACGTGTGTGTGATAATGTAACAAGGAATATACATTTTGTATGGCAAAAAATTCCTCATGGGGGGGGTTATGACCCCCCTAACCCCCCCCCCCCTTGGCTACGCATCTGTGATTAAAAGCATGGCATTATGTTTCTATTACATAAGCATTTACGTGAATAGTTTTTAGAGAATATATTTTATACTAAGAAATATCATTTTCAGTGTGTATGCTGTACGTAATATTATACCCTCTTTTTTATTGCAGTTTCATACGCTAGTCTAAGCTGATTCTACCAATCGTTGCAATAACACAGGCATAAATATTCATAAGAGGTGCTCTCTAATCTGCCTATGAAGGGGGGTTCCTTCAATGGAGCCCTTTTTAAAGGATACCCTAGTAGCACAACTAGTTCAAAAAACGTTTAAATTACGTTGGAAACATGTTTTTTGACGTTAAAAAACGTGTTTTAAACGTCTTCGAGAGTATACTCTCGAAAAATAAAAATTTAACAAGACCAATCGTAAAAATAAATGAGCTCTTAAACAATTTCATGCGCACGGAGCATTTTCAGAAACTATCATTAATTGCATATTCTTAAGATGTTCTTAACCCTGACGTCCTAATATAACACATCTTTCAATTACTCTATATTCTTCATTTTCTAGAATTTTAACACCAAAATCTAATGTCCTACTAATAATGCATGCAAGAAGAGCATAGCATTATCATTTTTACACTGTAGAAGGCAGAAAATCTCCATCAGATAAGATAATGGACGTACCAACACATTTGATGTAAAAAGTTAAATGCATCTTAATGAATGCATGCATGCAATCAAAATGCATGAGAAGTGTGAAGTATTTTCATTTTTTCGTGAAGAAGGAAATTGTTCCAAAAGGTTTCAAACAAAATAATTGTAAACTTTGTTTCTCATTTTGCTCAGTTATAGCCTCGTGTCCAATTATTAGAACATTTTTCAATTAATTTGGTAATTGTCTGAATGTTTTAATATTTCATACTTAAGATACAGATACGGTGCAGCACATCTCATTGATTTTTTATCTGCTCTATTCAAAACACAGGGACGAAGGGGCTAAATAGATAAACTTTGATATTAATTTTGACTTAGTATTTTTCATAATAAATCAACTCTATATCAATATAACCTATTTTATATCGATCGGGTAATATATACAGAAAAAAAAGTATGGTGTGTTGCATCCATAATTTAGAAAAGATAAATAAGTCAAAATATATATTTTTAAAATCCCCACATTTGTGCAGATGAGCGTGTCAACATTAATTTGACCAATGTGTAAATAACGCGATTAAAGGACGTGAGGTAAAGTAAAGTTCAAATAAGAAAGTAAATTTTACTTCTTCGTAAAGGAAGTATTGTAATGACAAAAATTTTCGACTTTTAAATTTTGCTAAAAATATAAATTTTGATATCTCTAATTCCTTTTGACAAGATTCTGTGTGACGTTTATACTCAGGAACTTCTGCATGTCCCTACGTTTGAATGTATGATGCACATTTATGCCGCTCATCTAGTTAAAAAAATTAATTAAATTAAATACATGAATGTGGTTCATTAAGAATGCACATTGCAAAAAATAATGCGTATGTCATTTATAAATCTTTTAGAGCAACAAATAAAAATGCCAGGTGTAAAAATTCAAAAATCATATGTTACTTCCAATTCAAAGAGTTTAAATGAAGTGTTTAGAAAAAGTGTATATTTTTTTTAACATATGTATAAGGAAGTCATGGAATTCCGACAGGAGATTCTTTTTTAAATTCAAGCAATAAAAAAATTCAAAACATAAATTGATTGTATTAAAATTATCATGTTATGTTTCATAAATTTTGGAAACTGCAAATTTTGTGTAAGAGTCTTGAATAAAGTTAAAAAAACCGACAAATATATATATTTATATCAGGTACATTTTATGATTTTTATATCTGTGTTCTGCTATATTTGTCTAAACTTAAAAATATGTTCCTAACGCTATATAAAACTAGTTGCTTGGAATGTACTTTTTATATTAAATGAAGAATATAGAAAAAGTGATGAAATTATTTCTTAATTCTCTTAACATATAAAGAAGAAGATGGGATTTTTTTCTCCTGGAATTGCCAAAGGAAAATAATATAGTAGTGACAGTCAGAAAATTTCTGTGCCAAAGCACAGGTGCGACAGCATTTTCTTTCAATAAATATTTCAAGTTCCTCTCTAAAGGAACAATATAGTGCACTGGGAGCTTTACTTTCCTTTTTTTCTGGGAAATTGTTTCTTTCTCAAATGAAGGCGAGGCTTGAATTACCTGAAGAAATATCGCACGCTAACGAACATAATTTTACAAGATGTTTTTCAAACTGCTCCTGTTTTATTAAGTCCCACAGCAGCCACTTAAAGTTGGAAAATTTTGTAATGCAGAATGCCTGGAAATACATGATTTAAAAAGCAATTTGTAAGGAAAATTTAAAGTTAAAGTAAAGCACAACTAGTTCAAAAAACGTATAACTTTATGCATTACGAAAAGGCCGTAAAAGAATGAATTATGAGTTTTATAACGGGAAATGCTGTTTTTCGGAATAATACTTAAGAGTTTTCTTGTGAAGATATTTCTTTATTTCTTACTTTTTCTTTGGCTATTTATATTAGTTATTAAATCCAGTATTATTCATTCAGTAAACCCAAAATAAGTGTCAGTTGTCCAACCCATAACATGCGGTTATTAAATAGAATTTATTTTTTTTGAGTTTATATTTCATGTTAAGATTAAACATTTTTTTAAGACTATGGCTTGTAAAAACATTTAAAAATTGCAAATGGGCATCTTTTATAATTTTATAGGCAAAAAGGTTTATATTTTATATAATCCCCCTATATAATATGTAAAACCCTCCTTAATGTATAAAAACAACGTCTAGTCAAGTATAAATTGCCCAAGTACAAATGACCAGCAAATAACATCTTGATTTTAAAATTAAAAATCTCAGAAAATATCAGTACTAGAATTCATTAAACGCTATGCTTATTATGTTATCTATAAAAATTTTGTACAGAAATTTCGCAATAGTAGTTACAATAGATGCTAACAGACAGTAGCTTATAAGAACTTCCTTGAAGGGTGGAGGGGACTATAGACAAAAAAAACAAAAAAAAAACATGCATTTTATGTTAAAAATACTTCGACATGAGGGATTAGAAACCCTCCTCTAAACCTCCACTTTCGTACATCACTAATAACACATTATGATTTATGGCAATAATTTATGGCATTTAACATTTACAGATGCTTACTCTATTAAGAAACGATGTTGCTGTATTCCTAAATACTTTCTCAGAAATAACAAAAAAGTAATTTATGCACACAAAAATATTTTACAGAAAATCATTTAATTGATATAAGGAAAAATCGTTTTGAAAAGCAGTTCAATCGCGAAAAATAGCTGAAAGAGATATTGATGAAAATTTAATTTGTGATTTCATAGTTAAGAATGAATTAGCAACTGTGAATTAACTGAGAAAAACATATTTCAGTAATCGTTCTCGAATCAAAACACAATATCTTAAAAAATAAAAGAAAATATTAGAGCGTACATAAGAACATATCATAACTGTGAAATCCTTTTATCGGAAAATTTTCACTAATAATATTTAATAAGCAATTTAATCTGAAAGTCCAAATTTTCAATGCAAAATAGAACTATTTAAAAATTTTGGTGGAAAATCCTGTGATAAAATCGGAAGAGTTGGCAGCTATGACATATACATGCATACAGGGTGTACGAAACAGGTGGTACCACGCTTTAACCCTGTATCAAAGAGACCAATGACCAATGTAAATTCAAAAAAAAAAAAATGTTTAAAATAAGGAAGTTTAAGTTAAAGAAAATCCTCCTGTTACTTTTCAAATAGTTGCATTTATTAAAATTGTATGCGACTCCGTACAAAAAATTCCCAAATAGTAAAATGTGCAACACTAAGGAGGTCATGGCAAAGTTTCAACTTTTCATCCTTAAACGTCACAGTTGTCTTTCATAGAGGATGATCTGGGGTCATACATGAATTTGAATGTAAACATTTATTACTAGAGTGCAAAAAAATATTTTCTTTCGTAATTTCTGCTCGATTCATTAAATACGACCTTCCAACATGATTCTTTTGATGACATGATTCTTTTTCCCTTACGACTGATTCTCATGACGACGTGATTCCTTTATCCTTAGAGAAATAATGCCTTTTGTCCTTACGAGAGTACAAAATGAGCTATTGTTGCTGTTTATATATGTGAAACATTTTAGAATATAAATCTTATATTTTGTTTAACACCTCATTTATGTATGGGCCACATTTTACTAAATGGGAAATTTTTTGCATACGAATATTTAAAATGTGTTACTTTCTTGTAAATTTAAGAGAAGAGCCTTCCTTAACGTCGTTATTCCTACCTTATTTTAAATATTTTGCCGACGTGTATGCATTGCCGACTTATCTCTACTAGGTGAAGAATTAAAGTGTGTTGCCACCTTTTTGGATTATCCTGTAAATGTGTTTGTATACTTCCATAGGTAATTGTATATTTCAGTTGTTTCTGGTAATTTCCAGAAAAATGTGCATAAAATGCCATATTTTCTCTTTTGGATGCATATTTCTGTATCGATTGCTTTTTACTTTTTGTTGTCTTTTTCGTTTGATTTCCCCAGATAGTTGTCATGTACGTGCAAGATGTGGTCAGTTCTAGAACTTTGAATAATAGACTACATGTAATAAAAAAGGTAATAAAGATGGTCGTTTCTGTGTGCACCTCTCTATCTCTCAGTTTTTTTCAGGTTCAAGCTAATCAACTGCAGAAAGTTAGTTTCCCAGTTGTTTGTTTCCTTTTCGTCCTCGTGTATCTATGCGTGTTTTCGGCAATTCAGATTGTTTGTCAGCATACATAGTGAGTGAAATTTCAGATAAAGCTGAACCTTCTTGTAGGCTTGCCACAACACGAAAGGAACAAAAAAAACCCAATCATCTTCAGTACAAATACAGAAAAACGGTTCCTCTATTGATAATGCAATTGAAGGGCTCTCGAATTTAAGTTATTTAATTTTGCATATTGCCTGAACAGCAGCGCGAGTGATGTGGCGCTCGGCTCAAGTCCTCACGAACCATGGACACTGGAAGACATCCGGAACTTCGTTAGAGTATATTCCGACGTCAGCTTTCGATGTTCTGTTGAACAAACACTTGAGTCGGACGCCAAAGGACTCCCCTTCCAGTTGGCTAGACGATACGTGGTGATAGAAGATTACGTTTTAATCGGACCACAAAGTCATGCCTTGACTTTCAGTAGGATAAGGAGTCTGCATTTCATCCAGCAGAACAGCAGCATTCAGCAGATAAGCTGGTTTCAGTTGGTTCAGAGAAATTATTTTATGCATGCCTTATATATCCAGTGTGAAGTGCTTGCTTTGACGAGAGATAACTTTGAATGGGTGTCGTATGGTTGAAGTGATTTTCACACTATACCTTGTCTAACGATCACTTGTGAATAACTTTTGCGTTATTTGTGTACAAAAGTGTCTGACACACTATGACGAGATATGTGTTTAGGCCGTATTTTCTGTTTATACTCTGGGAAAATATTACAAAATTGTGTTTAGACTATCTCTGAAGAACTTGCCGGGTAGGCGCAAAGTTGAACCATACACGATATCTGCTACTGAGGCTTTGATGTCTTCTTTAAAAAAGGCGCTGATGCCAAGTATAATCACAGGCAGTACTTCAGTTTATCATTCTGTGGCATGAGCTTTCACAGGATGTTTCAGCTGTTTGTGAAATTTCCCAACTAAGCCCTTTACGGACTGGTTATAAGCTGTTCTCACCATTCCAAGGTATCTTTTCAAGCAACTAAAGATATGACTTTCGGTTTGCCTACTTTGATCTGTACAAATAGCGTCAGGTACACCGAAACGTGCGATTAAACCCCTTACACAGCACAAAGATATCCATTGGTTATCTATAAGGAATTGGAATAGGATAATGGGTATATCTATTAGAAGTCCAAGACCCTACAGATAACATAAAATGGACCTCTATAAGTGATTTGGGGTGTGATCTCTCTAAGGACTAGAAATCATCTATAATATCCAGGATGTCTGTAAGAGATCTATATCCAAGTAACATAGGTATTAAGTGGACGGCCAAAATATCCAAGATTTCTAGGGCGAAAAGTGAATTGTGACGTCATAACTGCGACTTTTTTTTACCCACTGAGAATTCTTCCTCCGTTCTGTGAATTTTGATGCTGCCATCTATTGTCCATTATCATACAAAAGAACTGCAAGACTTTTAAACTGAAACCTATAGTTTCCAACCATAGATCCAAGACGTGAAAGGCGAGCGTTTTAATCACCAGGCAGAATCGACTCGTGGTGAGAAGACTAAAGTTTGAAGTGATTGTTGCTTCACTTTCGGAATGAAAACAATTTTATGTATCTAAATAAATGAAATTAGATTTTTGCCGTACACTACTTGGTATCACAAATTTTTGCGTTTTCTATCCGTTTTAAGCATTTGGGATCCCAGTACAACCGAAAAAAAGTTTGTCTGCACATCACGTAAAAGTGACTGAAGCGAATAAAATAAATTTTGGTGACATGATAGGTGGTCACTCAACTTAAACTATAGGCGTCAATTTTTTAAAAAAATCACTAGATTTTGAGATTTTCTGAAAATTCTTTCAAACTGCGCAATTTGTTTTTTTTTTCGCACATCACGTAAAAACAACAAAATGAAATTTGGTGACATGATAGATGATCACTGAACTCAAGCTATAGGCATCGGATTAAAAAAATTTCTTACTAGATTTTGAGATTTTTCTGAAAATCCTCTCAAACTGAGTAAATTTTTGTTTCAGTAGCTATCCAATCTTCTATGTAAATAAAATGTCAATAAATGCATCTCTTATGGATGTTATGCGCACACCCAATAGATTTGTAGCTTTGGATGGCAATCTATGGTACATCTATTTCATTAGCTACATAAGATGCCTACTGACGGATTTCTTATGGATGTCAGAAATACATTTCCATTAGATATCCTTTTTCGGATGACTGTTAGATATCTATAAGCCCTCTAAGGATATCTTATAGAGGTAGCGATTTAGATGTCCTATAGATATATTTTTCCTCCGCATATAAATATCCTTTAAATGTCCTGGATGTTATAGATCAATTCCGATATCTATTAGACCTGATTTGGCTATAGTGTGCTGTGTGGGCCGAAAATATCGTCATGGCCACAGTGTCGTCTGACATCGGAAAAATCTCCAGCCATCTGCTAAATCTATGTATACCGGTTAAGCAATAGGCGAATCCCTAGGTTCACATGGCTAAATCTGTTCCTTGTCAGCGGATACGAACCAGTTGGTGAAACTACATGTTTCTCAATTTTCGACTTCTGGCAATTTACGCAATTTCTAGTCAAATTTCTTAAAAGTTTCTTTAAGATATTTAAGATTAATGCCTCGTTTGCCAATTTCTCTGTAGCTTTCACTCCAAGATGGGAAATATTAAGAATTATTTGGAAAATGGTTTATCCGAACTTTTCTGGCACATAAGAGCTTACTGCCAGTGGACGTGTCACAAAATAGGCTACTCGAACTATTTGGTGGTTCAAAATCTTTGAATATCCGGTTTGACTCAGATTTAAGGTCTTCCAGATGTTTATACCAGGGCTGTGTGTGCTCAAGCATCCTATAATCCGCATTGTTTAGTAGTTTAATTTCGGAAATTCCATCACTTCTGTATAGTGAATTTGCAACTATATTTTTGTTACTAGATATGTGTTTTATTTTTGTGTAAAATTGTTAAATGTATTCTAAATGTCTTTCTTGGATGAATCACATTTAGTTTTTGAAAAGGTGTCCAGTTTTGTGACCAGTGTATATGGTAAATATCCGACCTTGCAACATATACCGGACGTGTCGAACTGAACTATAAATGGCCAGTAGCTCACGATTTTACATGCTATAGTTATTTTTTCCGAATTAGTAAGCTTCTTACTAAAGAATGCAAGTGATTCGGCAATTTCATTGTGAATCACTTGAATTCTTTTGTAGGTGTTCAACCGCTGCAATATTGCGCCGATCGCATACATTCCGAAAACTATTGCATTAGGTCTTCGGACCAATTAATTTTGGCATGCTCGTTCTCTTTCGAGCCGTTACAAAAGTCGTAAAACGAACTCTGAATTCAAGCAGCCCCTTTCAAAAATCTATGATAGAAATTCAAGACTGCTAAGAAGCGGCGTAAATCTTCTACACTATTAGATAAAGGAATATTTTTTTAGGAATTCCACTTTCTCTGGTAGAGGAGATAACCCATTGCTGGAAACCATGTGGTCTAGAAAATCAATTCGCGTTTGGTCAAAAACACACTGTTCGACGTCCAAAACTACACCATAATCTTCTATTAGCTTAAATACTACTTTTAGATCCTCTAGGTGCTGCTCCTCTGTATCTGATGCGTTAAATAGTCATCTAAGTATACAAAGCAGCAATCTCTGAGCACTTTATCCATCAACCTTTGAAAACATTGAGCAGCAATGGATAAGCTCATGCACATGAATTTGTGATCTAATCCAAACGGCGTGATTCATGCAGAGTTTTTAATGGAGTCTTGATTCAACGGAATCTGATGATATGCTTTTATCAGATCTAGTCGCGAAAAGATCTGCTTGTTATGCAAAGCATACAAGAATCTTTTATATGGGTAATTGGGCATTTATGGTGCATTGTGATGGCGTTCACTTTACGAAAATGGCCACATACCCTTCAGTCTCCATTATTTTTTGGAACTAAGTATATGGGACTTGCCCAAGGCTAGTCGAAGGTCTTAGAATTCCTTCATGCAGTAATTTTGAGTTTTCGTGTTTGCAATTTTCAGCTTTTCGTGAGCTAATATACGAGCTTTTTAATACACTAGTGGGCCTTTAGTTAAAATATAATGAGAAAGATTATGTTTACTTCATACTTTTTAATGTGGCGGGGTTTGTTATGCACATGAATTCTGGTAGTATATCATGATATTTCAATCCTATTACATGCGTGTTAACTACAGCATCGTTAGCTAAAATTGTGGTTTGGGTGTCGTGTAATGTGCAATTTTTTTTACCTACCAAAATTCCATAAAAACGGAGGAAGTCAGCACCTAAAACCGGTCGCTTAACCTCAGCCATTATCGAAAACAATGGGAAATCTCGATGCAACCCTACATCCAACATTAGTTTCTTAAATCCATAAGTATGTATTTTTGTACCACTTGCTGCATACAACATACAGTTTTTCGGAGTTTTATGTATTGGATCATTAAGAAGTAGCACCGAAACCGTCGTGTATGTATCTGTAAGAAATCTGAGACCGGAATTCTTGTAGTTCCCCACTGTCACCAAATTGGAGAGGCCTACTTGTTTAATGCTTACAAACATGGTTTGAAATATTTCCTGGGAAACTTAAAATGATACCAACAGAATGGTTTTTTATTGTTTAATTGTTAGATCCCGAGCAGTTTCTTGGTCGATAACTAGTTTGTTTTGTCAGCTTATCTACTTTAGCAGAACGTTCGATAATCTGATGCTGGAGAAATTTTATTGGGTGATTCAGCGGTACAGTTTGAACAGTGTCAGGAGAGCTAGAAATTTAAATTATTTTCTCAGCAATTTTTTTCTAGATCTCCGAGATTATCTTTACTGACTAAAATTATTTGCTGTAATTTTATAGGTAAAAGGTTTAACCAAATTTCTTTCAAAATATTATCAGTCATTCTATTTTCAGCCAATGCTTTAATTTCATTTTACAAATATGAAAAATGTTTATTCCCCAACTGTAAATCTTGTAGCAATGTATGCAAACAAGAACTTTCAATCTTTGCATAATGCTTGATCATCCTTCCTTTTAAAACAATATACAGGTTTTCTTTAGAGGTGGACGTATAATATCCTTAACACATGCAATTGTCTCGGTATTCAAAAACGTGACATAATTGCAAAATTTGTTGCATAATGTTCAATGCTATGAAGCTAGCTTCTATTTGATAGAACCGCAGTTCAATTTCATTTATCCATTGAGAGGGGGCTGGAGTGAGGGTCTTTAAATGCCACTCTCGAAATTTGTGATTAATTATATTATGTCGCAACCTAATTAAAGAATTAATTTTAAGTGTATAAACACTATAATTTGAATAAATTATTTATGAATTAAATTAATTCAAATCATTCCAATTTATCTTGAAGCAATGCAAAAGTTAATTTAAATATTTGTATAAGCACAGTACTAAATAGTATTGTAGAGAATAAACATACTTTAAAATGAATTATATTAAAAGGTATGTAAGCATTTATTCAATCACCGAACCCGTTTAAAATGCCTTATTTTCAAAAGTAAACTTTCACTCAGGTTCACAGGCTCTACGATGGCACTTAATTGCCCTTCATGTCTTGACAATTTTCATGTGAACAAGATAACTTGAGAAAGATGCACACTTAATCATCACTTGAACTGAAAAGTCTAAAAACTCTGAGTACATAATCTTGAAACGCCAGCTCTCAGTAACACTTAAGACCACTGTAAAAAATTATTCAATGTCCAAGAGTTACCATTAACACCTCCCCTCCCTGACGTGCGCAACGGGTAACAGATACATCTGCCAGGCAAAATAGATCGGAGATCATTATTTATAAGTAGAATCATTTTTTTGGATGGTTCCGGTAGACATAGTCCTTAAGTGTGCCCACAGAAAGCAGTTACAAGAAGTGAGATTGGGAGAATACGGAGGCTTGCGATTGCAGCGCCATTGTTAACGGCTATTGGAAACACGTTTCTTACGTTATTTGCGTTATTGAGACTTGATGTACACATAAAATATTAATAATAAAGGAATACAATATCTCTAAAGAATGTCAGCGAAATTTACTTTTTTTTTCACTTTTTCGAAAACTTTAGGCTCATTGCGGCAACTGAACATATTAATCAATCGAGCTGAAAATTTACACTCTTTTTATTGAGTCAATTAAGGTAAACTTCGTAGTCACAGACAAGAAAGTTAAAGGAAAATTATATTTTAGAAAATTTTCAAAAAGTTCCTTTTTTTATTTTTATTTTCAAACTTTGTCCAAAGCGGCAACTGAAGACTTTAACCAATCTAGTTGAAATTTGGCACACTTTTTATTGAGCCACTTTGGCTGCAAATAGCACAAAGGGTTAGAGAATTTAAAAAAAAAAGGTTTTTCGATACTTCCCATTCAAAATTCTGTTACACGCAATGCTAGCAGAAGATGTCATAGTCATACAGCATTACGAAAATAAGCTTGTGTGGCATCTATGCTTAGCAGAAAACACAATATCGTTTAAAAAATTGAGTTAACTTCAAATTTTATTTTTATTTTTATTTTTCATATTGCATATTATAGTGTAAAAGTAACACCATAAATACACGGTGGCCATAATTAAACTGCAAGTGTCAAGGGGTGCTGGAGAGAAAACTACCAGGAATATTCCAGTGAAACTTGGTATCTGCACGTATCAGAACATGCGCAAGTCAAATGTGCAATAAAAAAAGGTAGATGGCGCCATTTTCAATAGATAGATGGCGCTAATCGTGTTTCAATGCTTATGGACGTCACATGTGCAAATTTTAAGCCCATCGAACAGTGTAAAAACAAGACTACATTGAGTAATGGTCAATCATGACTCTAAATAAGAAGGAACGTGCTTGTTAGTGAAGATAGAATGGTAGCAATTATTCAGCGACTCTGAAAGAATACCGGCGTATGAAACGATTAAAAAGAGGTCGAATGAGTGTCAATGTGAATAAATAATGGTTTAATTGATTTCCAAAGCTTCTTTATGAATTGTTTAATTTGTGATCTTAATTTACATAATTTTTTTATTACATGTTACTGTAAAAATTTAATTACTGAAGCGAATTGTATGAAATTTTGATAAACTGTAAAAGGTGTTTTATATTGCTTATATGCCTATTAGAATGTCACTATGCTCTGTCTATCGGTTTTGGAAGTTGTATATGTCACCGGTGAGCTTTGAAATACCGTACAGCGCCATCTATCGGGTGAAAATGACGATTTGTTTTGCATATTTGACTTGCGCATGTTCTGAAACGTGTAGATACCAAATTTTCGGTAGTTTTCTCTCCAGCACCTCTTGAACCCTTGCAGTTTAATTATGGCCACCCTTTATGTCTAAAATATCATTTTATGTTATTTAATTAACAAAATGTTTAATATTTTACGATAATATTTTACATTGTCTATAATACTAATACAAGTATACATGTCTATAATAGTTATATATATATATATATATATATATATATGCATTAATAAAGATATTATGAATTTTATTCTTATACAGACTATACCTCGAACATACAAAAGGAAATCTGAGAGATCTTCTTTGTCAGAATAAAATTTAATTCAATATAACATTTAAATTATTTGTCAGAATTAAACTTGCGGGATACTTTTCCGCTAAAAAGGTCAAGTGTGATTGGGTTCAGTACATCAAATGAAAGAAACAGTTGCAGAATGCAATAGTGAACACTGTACTGAATGAACTGTTCTGCAGGTGGACTTCCAACCTTTATTCTTATTAATTAAAGTTAAATAATTTTGAAAAAATGTTAATTCATGTTACAGATTTGTTTGCTTCACCATACATATTGTTATTTCATAAAAAATTCTAAATTTGTATTGTTTCACCGTATATAAGGAGACGATGTCGCAATTCACAGGAGTTAATTTACATTATATTTTTTAATGAAATGTATATTGTGAGAGCACTCAGTTAGTATCTATATTTAATTAAAAATTGAAGTATTTGCTGTATTATTTTCACTCTCTTATCGTTCCAAAAGTGTCTCTGCTAAGCAAAAAGGAAAAAAAAATTCTTAATGCGGGGCATATTTCCCACTATAACCTCATAAAAATGTATATTTTAAAATTCAATTTTCAATACTTAAACGCTTGTTTGTTTTTTAAGCAAATTAGTTGCCACAATTAGTACATTAAAACATTTAAGCCTGATTGAGAACGATACATTGAAATATTCTCTAAAGTAGTTAATTTTTAAATATTTGTTAAAAAATCTCTTAACTAAAATGCCAAACCTATTACTCAAAACAATTATCATTATCATGAAAACTTAATTAATCTCCTAAGTGTTTATTCAGTCGTAACATATTTAATTTTACTGAAATGACTATACCTTTAAATTACAAAAGTTAACTAATTTTTTTCATAAGAATGTATTATATTAATATCTCTTAACGATAAATGTATTTACTTTAAGTAATTACTTAACTTATGAAAAATAGTTACATCATTATTATTTGAGAGATCAAATAACATCTTGATTCTGACACGTTCTCTGGCAAATATTAAATATCGAAGATCTCTTCAGGCTTCCAGAAATGCATTAAAAGTAATTATCAGAATATCGAATAGTTAATTGAAATATCTTCTAAAAACTACCAATTTACTTTGGCGGTATTTCTAAGAGTAATAATTTTCTGAACATTAACGTTCCAAAAATAATGTCTGGAGTATTTCCTTTTCGTATGTTTAGAAACTTTTTTCTTGCAATTTAAACATTTCGTTTACAATTTTATAAAGAATGAAGGTTCACTTAAAATGTAATATTAATTTAAATTATCATTGTACTGCAGCAAATTGATTAAGAACGAATCCTAAGAGATAGAACGAATCCTAAAGATCAGAAGCTCTCACAAATGCTGTATTTCTCACACAAAATAAGTCACTTTAACAGGCAAAAATTCCGTGGAAATATTCAAGGGATATAGTACACTATCCCTTAAGACACAGCAATGAAGAATTTACACACAGCACTTTAAAAACAGCTTCACAAAGCAAGCTAAAACACAGCTTCTATAGCACTATCAGTTCACACAAAACAAGCGTACTCAGAGCTCTTCACACATTGAATGTTCAACTCGCAACTGACACTTCGGGGCGATGCGCGCTTCTATAAATAGCCGACGCAGGAGGTACAAGAGGTTTCCAGAAAAGTCAATTTCTCGAGGGTTCTACATAAAGCGTGAATTTTGATTACGTCATAGAAGAGAAATGTTAGGTTATTATGCATTTTTAATGCAGGAAAAACAACTTCCAGGCCCCATTGGGAAAATCGCGCCAAATGACCAAAAAGTCGCCAAGCTTGGCGACTTTTGGCGAAATATCGCCAAATTTGGCGCCAAAAATAAGTCCTCAAAAGTGAAGAGATCTAAGCTCTAGGACTAATATTTCTCGAGTTTTCCAGAAATCCCATACATTTGAATGGGAAACCGAAACCTCCGTATCTCCGGTTCTAATTGACCGATTTTGATGCAACAAAAAGCAAATTTATCTATTTGAAGCGTAGAATACGAATTTTAAACCATTTTAAGCCCCAGAGCCGCGGGTTGCCCCGAAAATTCGTAACATTGCCCACTTCCCAAGGACTGCACGTCCCGGGCAGTACAATCCCCAGTTAGGAGGTGCCACAAATATCTACAGTGTCCAACCTTTAACCAAATCTTAACAACATAATTTTCAGCAAATAATCAGCAAATGCACTCTAATTAATAAATAATAGACATAATCAACAATTACACTAATAAGCAATAAATGTAATAAACAAATACACATTAATAAAAACCAATATATTACAAATATGTACACTAAACATGGCGTAAGTAATGAGTGAAAGAGAGTTGACGAAAGAGGAAGAGAAGAGAAAGACAGGAAAGAAATGAGAGTTGAAAGAAAGGAGGAATTACGCCATAGTGACCATGGTCAGAGCTAATTACAACCGCGGTAGATGGCAAGCCGATCGTAATGTACAACTCTTGGCTTCGAGTTTGATGACTTACGAATCCGTACGATGACGTCATTCAGCCGGTTTAGGACTGTGTAAGGACCGTCCCACGGCGATTGCAGCTTGGGAGACAGGCCTTTCCGTCGAGTAGGATTCCATTGCCAAACTTTGTCACCTGCGTTGAACTCGTGTCCCGTAGCCTTCGTGTCGTAGCGAGTCTTCATCTTTTCTGTGTTCAGAAAGTTCCGCTCCCGAGCAAAATGATGTACATCTTCAAATCGTGCCCGAAGGTTTTCCACGTACTCCTCTGGTGATGAAGTCGCATCTGGAGGGCGGCCGAACACTAGATCGGCGGGAAGACGAAGATCTCTGCAGAACAGCATCTGGGAATTTGTGAAGCCGGTAGTCTCATGGACGGCGCTCCTATAGGCCAGCAGGAAGAGGGGGAGTTTCTTGTTCCAGTCCTCTTGATTCCTAGATACCAGAAGCGAGAGGTTGTTTAAAATTGTGCGATTGAACCTCTCCACCATGCCGTCGGATTGTGGGTGTAAAGGCGAAGTCTGGGTTTTGTCCATTCCGAGAAGTTGGCATAGTCCTTTAAAGACTGCAGAGGTAAAGTTCGTTCCTTGGTCGGAATGAAGTTGCAGAGGGGTTCCATATCTGGAAATCCATTCTTGCACCAGTACCTCTGCTACGGTCGTAGCTTCTTGATCGGGAATAGGAAACGCTTCGGGCCATTTAGAGAAGTAGTCAATGACAACCAGGATGTATTTGTTGCCATCCGACGTTCGCGGAAGAGGTCCCAAGATGTCGAGGGCAATCCTCTCAAAAGGCGCTCCTACATTATAACGATGTAGTCTTCCACGGCTTCGCTTCTTCGGGCCTTTACGGGCGGCACAGGCGTCACAAGCTTGACACCACTTTTCGACGTCGCCTCGAGCCCTAACCCAGTAGAAGCGCTCGCGAACTTTCTGCAGGGTCTTCATCACGCCAAAATGGCCTCCAGTTAAGCCATTATGAAGTTCTTCTAGAACCTTCGGAATCCTCGAGCGAGGGAGTACTAACTGCCATCGGAGCATCTTGCCATCGTCCGACTCCCATTTACGATACAGGACTCCATTCCTCAGGCGAAGCGAATCCCATAAAGCCCAGTACTGTTTTGTTGCCGCACTGTAAGATGATATTTCTTGCCAACTGGGCTTAGCGCTGGATTTTTCCATAAATTCCACAATAGATTTGATGTCGCTGTCTGCTAATTGGTCCGCCCGAACATTTTCGTCACTCCAGGGATCTTGGGATGGTGTCGATGATGTAACTTGGCGGACAACGGGATGCTTCAGATGGTAATTTTTCTCTGCCCTGGAGCAATAGCGACAACTGTCTATGCAGGGCCTTCTCGACAAAGCATCTGCATTTCCATGAGATGACCCTTTCCGATGACGTATCTCGATGTCATATTCTTGTAATCGCTGTATCCAATTGGCTATTTGGCTCTCTGGATTCTTGAAATTTAGAAGCCAGGTTAAAGAGGCATGGTCCGTTCGGAGCAGGAACTTTCGGCCGTACAGGTAATGATGGAAGTGCTCCACGGCTTTAATGATAGCAAGAAGTTCCTTTCTCGTAACACAATAGTTACGTTCTGCCTTTGAAAGACATTTGCTCCAGTAAGCAATGACGTGTTCTTGGCCATCTATCTCCTGGGACAAAACTGCTCCAACACTCTCCTTACTTGCGTCTGTGTCCAGGATAAATGGCTTGTCAGGGTGAGGATACGACAGGATCGGCGAAGATGTTAAAGCCGTCTTCAGTTCGTTGAATGCGTCCTCACATTCCTCAGTCCATAGAAATTTCTGTCCAGTCTCGGTCAATTTGTGAAGAGGTCTTGCAATTTGAGAAAAGCCCTTCACGAATTTTCGATAGTAAGTACACAGACCGAGAAAACTTCTTAAGTCATGGATATTCTCGGGACGACTCCAGTTCTGGACTGCGGACGTCTTTTCGGGATCGGTTCGGACTCCGTGGGCGGATATTATGTGCCCGAGGTAACGTACTTCCCGACGGAACAAGTTGCACTTAGATGGACTCAGTTTCAAGTTCGCCTCTTTTAATTTCTGCAGTACCTTTCGGATGTTCTCTAGATGCTCTTCGAAAGTCCTTCCGACGATGATGATATCGTCCAAATAAACGAGACATGCTTCGTAGGAAAGTCCTCTCAACACTGTCTCCATTAGACGCTCGAATGTAGCCGGTGCGTTGCAGAGTCCAAAAGGCATAACTTTGAACTGCCATAATCCTTGTCCCGTGGTGAACGCAGTCTTTTCACGGTCGTCGGGATGAATTTCCACTTGCCAGTAACCACTTTTCAGATCCAGAGTGGAAAACCATTCGTTTCCCGATAAAGTGTCCAAAGTGTCGTGTATCCTGGGAAGAGGGTAGCTGTCTTTCTTGGTAATGTCATTCAGACGTCTGTAGTCAACACAGAACCGGGTGGAACCATCCTTCTTTCGGACCAAAACAATTGGCGAGGCCGAGGGACTAGTCGATGGCTCGATGACGTCATCACGCTGCATCTCCTCTAAAAGTCTGCTCACCTCTTCTTGCTTAGCAAACGGCAGCCGCCTAGGATGTTGCTTGATGGGAGAATGGCTGCCTGTATCTATCCTATGTTGAGTTAAGCTCGTACGGCCAAAGTCACCCGAAGTTCGGGAGAAGAGGTCTTCAAATTCAGCTATTACTTTCTCCGCAGCGCTTCTCTGTTCTGCCGTTAACTCCACGTCTTGTATTAATTCCTTCGTCAGGCACTCGGAAGATTTAGCTGTCGTTTGGCTGATGTTCTTATTAATGCAGGTAACAGGAGTGCATGTCGCCAACACTTCATTTTTCTTTATCACCTTTGACTTGTCCGTCACATTTACTACTCTAACTGGAATTTCTGTTCTCGACAAGTCCACAAGTGTTGCTCCCACAAGTACTCCTCTGACGGAATCACTATTGCTTGGGTGTTCGATTAATCCAAAACGGAATTTATTGCTTTCTTTTACTGTTCCAGAAATTATGGAATCAGTTCTGGGAGGTAGAGTGATATCAGTCTGGGCTATTATTTGCTGAACAGGCAAAACAGTTTCATTTCTAATATCGAACGCAGCTATTTCTTCTGAGTCTGAACGAAGCTCATTATTCTTAAAGTCCAAATTAAATTTGTGTGATTTTAAAAAGTCCAGTCCGAGAATAAAAGAGTCTGTAATATTGGCGACATATACCACATGGTCGTATCTGGCATTTCCAAACGTGATTTCTACTTGCGCTTTTCCGCCCACTTCGATCTTGTCACCTGTCACAGTCTGGAGGGTCAGCGAGGACGGAGTCCAGATAATCTTCAAATTTAATTTCTTGGCCAGATCCGTCCTTATGATGGTTACGTTCGCTCCAGTATCAATCACCATGTGGCATGGGGAACCATTAACGTATCCCTGTACGAAGAGTCCATTACTGCCACCATTCACTGATGAAATCTGCAAGACTTTTAGGTGGGGCTTTTGACTATATGGCAACCTCCGCCCCGCGAGATGGCCACCTCCTAGTTTCCCTCTTTCATGTTCTTAGATTTCTCTTGCTGGTCATAAGACTTTCGACCACAATGCTTTTGTACATGGCCTTCAACGCCACACTTCCAGCATTTCACTTTCTTTCGGCCATCTCTCGTTCTATCGGATCTTAATTTTCGTTCTATGAGATCTTCAATTCTCTTCAACCTGTTCTCGACGCTCTCTGTGTCTTTGTCAGCTGCCTCTTGGACCGTGACAGCTCTAACAGCATGCCGATCTTTCCTGACGGCCCGCTGAGCCGCTTCTAGCTTCATTGCGAAGACGAGAGCAGATTTCAAATCCTGATAATCCTCCAACATGAGTGCCTTTTGGGTTTCTGGATCACGGATGGCTTCAATAAAATGACGCACCGCCATTTCTTCTCGGACATTATCAAGGTGGTCCATGTAGGCTAGATGACACAGCCTATCTATGTCCGAAGCCAGCTCTTGAAGGGTCTCGCCAGATCTCTGCATCCTTGACTTAAGTTGGATTCTACTATATTCTTTCTGGCACTTCTCTCCGAATTTCATCTCCAAGGCACTTGCGAGGGCGTCAAAATCTCCTATCTTCGTCGCTCCGATAGTTTGCAATACATTAATTGCATCTCCGCTAAGGGAAGCTGCCAGTTGGTCCGCTTTCTCGGACTCGCTCCAACCATTGGCTCTGGCGACGATCGAAGAATTGGGTCTTGTAAGCTTCCCAGGGAGTCTTTCCATCATAGGTCGTTAGTTTCACTGTTGGGCGGCGTGACGACAACTTGATGTTTTCAGGTAATTTTCCCATCTTCACTAGAGAGTCCAGTTTTTCCTCAATTTTATTCTCAAATTCTTCACGCATTCTGCAAATATCCTGCTGTAATTCCTTAACATTCCCTTCAATTCTTTGTTCATATTTCGTCTGAGTTTCTTCTAAGAGAGAAACTCTTTTCTCCATTTCTTCTTGGCCCTGCTTAATTTCTTCTAAATTTTCTTGGGTCTTCTCTATCTTCTGCTCCAACTTTTCTTGATTCTTCTCTATTTTCTGCAACCCAGTTTTCATCTCTTCTTGTCCGGCTTCAATTTTCTTTTCTAAATCCGCCTTCATCTGTTCTTGTCCGACTTTCATCTCGTCCTGTTCGGCTTTCATCTCGTCTTGTCCGGCTTTCATTTCCTGCATCATATTCATGAGCTTTTTAAGTTGTTCTTCCATTTTTTTGTCTAGTCAAAACCATAAACTGGAAAATTAAAGTCCTTCTTTAGAACCCCGATTCTGACACCAAATGTTGCGGAATTACTCTGCTACTCCTGGGGTTCGTCGTTCTAAAGTCCTGTTGGTGTAAAAAGTTCAAGTAAAAAGTCACTTGTCAGGATGGAACACAAACTTTATTTCTTCTAGAACTTCGTAGAACAATCAGCTGTACACAATTCACAAGCACAATCTAGCAGTAACGTGCTTTTAACAATCCGCTTGGATCAGAAGCTCTCACAAATGCTGTATTTCTCACACAAAATAAGTCACTTTCACAGGCAAAAATTCCGTGGAAATATTCAAGGGATATAGTACACAATCCCTTAAGACACAGCAATGAAGAATTTACACACAGCACTTTAAAAACAGCTTCACAAAGAAAGCTAAAACACAGCTTCTATAGCACTATCAGTTCACACAAAACAAGCGTACTCGAGAGCTCTTCACACATTGAGCGTTCAACTCGCACACTGACACTTCGGGGCGATGCGCGCTTCTATAAATAGCCGACGCAGGAGGTACAAGAGGTTTCCAGAAAAGTCAATTTCTCGAGGGTTCTACATAAAGCGTGAATTTTGATTACGTCATAGAAGAGAAATGTTAGGTTATTATGCGTTTTTAATGCAGGAAAAACAACTTCCAGGCCCCATTGGGAAAATCGCGCCAAATGACCAAAAAGTCGCCAAGCTTGGCGACTTTTGGCGAAATATCGCCAAATTTGGCGCCAAAAATAAGTCCTCAAAAGTGAAGAGATCTAAGCTCTAGGACTAATATTTCTCGAGTTTTCTAGAAATCCCATATATTTGAATGGGAAACCGAAACCTCCGTATCTCCGGTTCTAATTGGCCGATTTTGATGCAACAAAAAGCAAAATTTATCTATTTGAAGCGTAGAATACGAATTTTAAACCATTTTAAGCCCCAGAGCAGCGGGTTGCCCCGAAAATTCGTAACAATATTTACTTCAAGAAGTAAAGTTATTCCCTTTATTCTTTAATACCGTTTTTCTTGTTCTAAAGCATTTCGTTTCGTTCGTCCTTTTCTCATAATCAAAATTTACCTTTATCTCTCTCTCCCAATTCAGCTGTTCGTATTTTCTTTGTTTCTTGCTCCCTTTTGAGACCAGATGTTTCATGACATCACTTCCTTGTTCTCGAAGATTCCAGGCCATATTTTTTTGTGACGTACTTCCTGTAACGGAAAAGGAATTTGTCGGTTGCTGGTTTAAAACAAAGTTCGTTATCCTCTGGGGCAGGCGTAGCTCGTTCTCTGGTGAGAGAGGAGTTTCCTAGCCTAGCTTCGATACTAAACGATGCCATATTACATGTGCTTAATTGAGTGCCTTGCATGGCACTGTTTAACCTCTTTTTTGACTTTAATGTGTAACATACATATCAAGAGGTTTTCTATGTGGGGAATAAAGGAAGTGTTACTGTCAAGTCCTATGTTTGTGAAATGCCTTCTTCCTGTGTTCATCCTTACTACGTTTTATGAAAAGCGGAACTCCGGTAAAAATGTGCTCCGAATCTTTTCTTAAAAACCCGTGTTTTATTTTTGTGCGACAAATATCCTCCGGTGTTTGAAGTCAGTATGTTCAGAATACAACCTTTTTTTACGAAGACCTTTGAAAATTAGCCTGGATTCTGTGCTTCTACGTTTCATGAATGGTTACGTGATTTCCTTCGTACTACAGATGAGTCGCCTTTTAATTTTCAGCTAACATAAGTGTTCGTTACCATGATTGCAGTTCTTCCACATCATTGACTGATAGTGAACTTCTCATGGCTTATTAGTGTTTTTAAGTATTCGCGTATTTTCTCATTTACAAAAACCGTCCTTCAGGGCCATAGCGAGAAATTTATGTGATAATAATGCTTAATTTTAGTGTGGGATTGCAATCTGTACAACCGCATCCGTTGGAAAAGGCATCAAGGCATCCTAATTGTTGAAAAGTTGAATAGCCCCCCAAGATCCAAATAAGCTGAAACTAAAGCTAAGCACCACCACCATAAGCACTCGCACGTGGCGGATCAAATGGTTCCGTGCTCGTAGCGTACGTGCTCATAGCGTACACCCCATCAAGCGTGCTTGTAGCGTACATAATGCCTAAGCAATGCTTGTAGCACCTACGCGATGCCTAATCCGGCGGAAAAGGCATCATTAGACGTCTATTGGATCAGCTTCCAATTTACCAGATTCGTGACCGGATCCGTTTAACAAAGAAAATGGCTATAACTAAAATGGAAACTAAAATGGAAAATGACTACATCCTAACTAATATTATAAATGCGAAAGTGAGTTTGTTTGTTTGTTTGTTTATGACGCTTTCACGCCTAAACCGCTGAATCGATTAGGATGCATTTTGGTTTAGATATAGATGGGACCCTGGAGATGGTTATAGGCTACTTAGAATTTTAGATTTTTAATTACTTTTTTAATTATTAAGTAAAAACCGTTTTTACGTTGCCATGCTTGGCGAGTTTCGCCCGTATCAAATGATTCATGTTTTGAGCTAACAAGAATGCTATTACTTCAACAAAGGAGCGCGTGCATCTGAAATCATTAAATACCACGGAAATTAAGACAGTTTTATGCCAAATCTATCTATCTCTAATAATAAAAATGAATGTTCTCCAGACAAATCTACAGAAAGCAGAGCTTTGAAAATTTGAGCATGACTGGGCCCATGACTTCGGTAAAGTGTACCTGAGGCTCAGAATTTTAAAATTTAAGTACTTTTCTAACTATTAATTAAAAACCGTTTTATCGCCCGCACAAAATGATTTATGCTTTTGAAATAAAGCAGAAATTATATTTGCAAAATCACATGCATTTGAAAAACATGGAAATTATGTTGATTTTACGGCAAATTAAAAAGCATAAGTAAAGAACAGGGTACTTACTTATTATCCCGGCGGTCCGCCAAAACAAGCGATTTTTTGCCGAAATAAATGCCGGGCACATGAAATTATTAATGGTTTTGAATACGATTGGCAACAGTTTGGCAGCTCATTTGACGAAAAAACAGTTTGGCGGGAATGACCGCTGGGATAATAGGTAAGTACCAAGAAAAGTCCAGGTGTGTTTCTTAAAGTTCATAAATTTCCAATTCCTACCAGTAATATAAATGTGTACGTTTGTGTTTGGATGTTTTTGACTTAATCACACACAAATGGTTGAACGGATTTGCAAAAATTTGTAATGAAAATAGCTTATGCCCTGGATTAACATACATGCAGCCTTTCAAGCATATAGCATAAATAATTCTTTTACAAAGACACTCAAAATAATTCTAATGCATTGCGCTCTATGGAAATTTTTTAGCTACTAAACCGATTCTAAAACTTTTTTCACTGATTGAAAGTTACACTATTCCTGATTATTATTGTTTGTTTGTGTTTGGATTAAGACCGATTGAGTGCACTAGGGTCCTAGGCCTATATGTGGAATTTCTCTGTGGGGTACTTTCTAAGGGATCCTATCCCGTGTTTACGCGAGGATTTTTAGAAAACCACGGAAAACCGGGAGCAGCTAGGTCGACAGGTGCGACCGGGGTTTGAACCTGGCACCTTCCGCCTTGCAGTTTTTAGAGCAGAACTTCTTAGACACTGGTGGCACCGTAAGTGTTATAGGCTACCTTTAATGCATATATCACAGATATTTCTTTTACAGGGATGCTCATAAGAATTACATTACGCTCTATGTGCCTCTCTGTAAGTACTGAACCGATTCCTAGACTTTTTTTACTGATAGTAAGCTACACTATTCTTGAGTATTATAGGCTAAAATTCATGCATGTAGCGTAAATAATTCCTTTACAGGAACATTCAAAATAATTCTAATACATTACGCTCTCTGGGCATCTCTGTAACTACAGAAACGATTCTAAAACTTTTTCACTAATAGAAAGCTGCTCTATTACTGATTAACATAGGCTAAAATTCATGCATCTAGCATAAATATTTCTTTTACAAAACAGTTCGCAAATACTGTCATAACTGACTCTATTCGCCAAATGCCTGAAAAAAATCTAAATTTAGTAACTCTGTATATTCTCTTATTTTAAATGAAGTATACTACCATGCATTATACTTCATTTGAAACAAGTAAAAAGCAAATAATATTTAAATGCAGTTTCTTTTGTCGCAACAATATTTGTTATTCACACATGCTACATTTCTTTCGGGACCTAATTCTAAAGCCGACGCGGACGAAGTCGCGGGTAGCAGCTAGTATGAATATAAAGGAGTTCGAGGAGATTACTTGTCTTACATTCATGACTATTTGTTGACCATAAAACCGACAAGTGTAGAATCTGAAAGGTCCTTTTTAGCTGCTGGCTTTATTTGTAACTCTCTAGGAAGTCGATTGCTAGATGACCCGATTAACATTATTTTTTTCCTACGATCCTTTTTTTAAAACCAAACTTGTTTTTTTTATAATCGCTATGCTCAAAATAATTATTTAAAAGAAGTTTATTGAAAAATACTCAATATTGTGATAATTGTGTCACTATTAAACAGATCTATTATAATTAACATAATTGCAAGACTTCTTAACGTGAAGAAATTACATAATTACTGTGGAATTGAGTAAGTTAGATTTTCTTAATTCAAAAAACTTACATGATGTAATGTAAGTTACAATGTAATTTTCATTGATGTCATTTAAAATTGAACTTAAACTACTTTTACGACATATTATTCTTACAAACATAATCATAAATATAATATTTATAATTAAATATAACAGTAAATATATTATTATGTAGCATATAGCAACAGAAATACTTTTTCATTGCTGTTCATTGTTTTGTTTTGATTACAAATAAATTTTTGCTATGATATTCTATCTAATATTAATATTAATAATAATAATAATATTATACACAATATAATGTAGAATATAATATAACCTATATAATAACCTAAAACAGTCTTTTTTATAAACTTTATGATACACTCATTTAAGCATCTTTTATACAGTTAATTTTGGAAAGAAATCGAAATGTTTTGATGTGCCCAATGCGACCAGTTTGAAATTGGTACCGAATTCCAGTGACTAATTTTAGTTGCAGAGCATAATCATGAAATAAAGTTTCAAATCATGCATATATTGTACTTACATTCTCTCTGTGCTGACATTCCCAAAAAAGTCTAATTTTGAAACTGTTCTTGGCAAGGGAAGTAAAATGTAATTTACAAAACTAGAATTATGTATTGAGTACTAGTTTTCCTTTACTCTTGCATAATCTCAACGGCTGAGGTAAACGAATTCCCAAACATACTCGACTGGTCAACACAAAAGAGTAAGAATGGATCAGAATTAGTATCCTCAAACATAGATTCTGGGATTTTGATTTTCCACTAGTGGTACTAAAATTCCAGCATTGACAGCATCATTGGCAAGAAGGGTTGATTAGTGAATTTAAAATTAGTACTTAGCATCTCCATGCGATTAATTTTATCAAGAAACTTAATTTAGACGCATCGTATTGCCATCTATAATTAGCTAATTCTTTATGAGATATTTAAGACAAATGTTTCGCATCCTCTCTTTCATTGAAAAAATAGTAACAAGAAGGTTCATATTAAATCTTTTGCTGTAAAATGCATACGTACAGAGTCGGTCAGATTATTTTGACTTTTATCTTTAGTTCATTTTTTCACTTTGAAGTGGAACAAAAATCATGCAAGCTAAATCATGTCGAACACATAGATTACAAACCACTTTTAAACACAACAAACTCTTTTCGGTCAAACTTTGTATCGTCTCTAAACATGATACTATACATAGAAAAACAAATGTAAGTTTTGAAGAAATATACAGGATGTCCAGTGATAACGCTGTCCAGTGGCTATTTCCTAAACCGTTAATCAGAGACACATAGTTCCAATTGCAAAAATGCTTTAAATTGCATAATCTATTATATGAGAAACAATCGAAGGCAATAAATCAAATTCTATAAGAATTACTAAATTTAAATTTTTACACGTTTCCCCGGTCCTATCAGTTATATTTACAAAAAAATTTTTTATCCAATTTCATGCACAATAAAAAACAATTGGTCCTTCAACGACCAAAATTTGACGAGTTACACCTGCTTAAAGTTAGAGCACTTTTCGAGTTGCGAAATAGGGGTTGTATTCAAAATGAATTTGAGAAAAATTAATGTGCATGGTTTTGAGCCTTGTAATATTTATTAGCTATTTTATGATTGCAGATTGCAATAAAGGAGATAAACGTTCAACTATGTATATCCAATAAATTAACATAAAAATATAGCCTATACTGAAAAAACTTTTTAAAGTTTTTTTTTTAATGAACTAGTGTTAAATAACATAAAATAAAAAACAAGGGAATTAAACTTTTCAATAAACATTAAATCAGAATATCAAATATTTCAAAATACGAATATATGCAATTTTAGAAACTTAAAATAATATTACAAATTCTAGAAGTGTAACATTTGATCAAAGTAGCTTCCTTCGGCTGTATTGCAAACATGCGGCCCTGTGAAAACCTCTTCCTGTACTTTGCGTAACATACTCGGAGTTACACATCTGCATGCTACACATATTCGATTTAGTAAGTCTAATGAACTTATTGATTGTTTTTCATATACTTTATTTTTCCAGAAACCCCAGAGAAAGTAATCTAAGGAAAATAATATAATTCAAGTCTGGTGATCTTGGAGGCCACTCAACAGGACCGCCGTACCCAATTATATAATTTCCAAATGTTTCTGTTAGAACAGTACGAGGCTTTAGTTATTTATGTACTGGAGCACCATCATGATGGAACCACATTTGAGACAGATCTCGTAGTGAAACACACTCGTCTATGAAGTCAGTCGCTGAGCCCTCGGAAATCTTTGCATATCTTTCGAATGTTAAAGCGCCATCGAAAAAAATGGCCCAATTAAGGTCTCTTTCCATATGCCGCACAAAAAATTTATCGAACAACGCACTTGATGTCTGTTCAGGTGAATGATATGGGGGTTTTGAAGAGACCAATAGTGACTATTTTGTGTATTTATAACACCCTGTCTTGTAAGCTGACAATCATCGGTAAACATGATGTCACTAACGAACGACATATTATCATTTTGCTTATTCAAAATGAAATTGCAGAAATTAAATCTACGTTCTTTTACTCCAGGCAATAAATCTTGCACCAAAATCGGGCGATACGGATATGAACCATATGTACTTAATATATTCCATACTTGCGATTTAGAATAACCACATGTTTCGCTAATGATTATTACACTTGACTGTGGATGAGCGAGAGCATATCGTAGGATCTTCCACATGCACGTGCTTTGTTAAATGCATGATGCTTCTTGATCTTTTACGATTTAGAACACTACCGGTTTCTCTTAAACGCGTCACTGCGTTTGATATTGTACTAGCAGATGGATGATTGTCATTCGGAAATTTTATAGCATACTTCTCTGGCTTATTCCAATGAAATTCTCCGTAAGTAACACCATTTCAGTGTACGGAAAAAGCACTCATAATACTGGTTTTAAACAATAAAGTAAAACTTTTGAAAAACTTTTTGAAAAAAAACAGTTTAGTTCTTGAAGTAAAACTTCTTTATTCGCGACTAGGAAGTAACTCAGATTTATTTTTCTGACGGAAGTAACGCTCACATGGTTTTGGAAAAGCGGAAGCTGCCTACGATCGAACCCAACCAGCAAGCGATAACTACAGTTTAAGAACACGGTGATAGAAAAATATGAAGAAATGGAACCTGCAATCGAGCCAAACTAGAAGACGAAAACTTCATTTCAAGAGCACGGAAACAGAGTAATACTTCGAACAAAACCAGCAGAGGAAAACAAAGATGTAAGAACACTGCTGTAGAAAAACGCAATAATAGACCCTACGTGCACTCGATACCAACCAACAGAAGAAAACACCAGTTTAGGAACACAGTTAAATAAAAATACCACAGCATAGACATTCTCTCGATTCAAACCCTACGGAAAAACGTTTTAAGAAAACTGTGAAAGAATAATAGTTCAATACGGACACTTCCTGATTGCTAACCCGATATCCAGGCGGAACAATGGTTTAAGAACACAGGTATGTAACACCACAAAGAAACAAACACCGGCTGCAAACGGTTTAAAAACAAAATAAAAGAATAAAAAATGGACACTCAGTGGATTATAACCCAACCTCAAGACGGAGTAACGGTTTATCGCGGGGATGGAACACCACAAAGAAACATACCCTGGCTGCAATCAATCCCAAACAATAGACAGAACCCTGCAGTTTAAAAACACGGATACAGAATAATAATTCGAAACCTACCAGCAGACGAAATCAACGCTTAAGAACACTGTGATAGAAAAACACAAAACAAATTTACACTACCTGCATTCGAACCCAACAAACAGAGGAATACATCAGTTAAAGAACACAGTTAAAGTATAATAATAGACTATGGATATTCCCCCCATTCAAACCAAACCTCCAGACGGAACAATGTCATAAGACCATAGTTAAAGTATAATACTACAACCTGGACACTTCCTGAATTCTAACCCAATTTCCAGACGGAACAACGGTTTAAGAACACAGGTATGGAACACCACAAAGAAACAAACCTGGCTGCAATCGTTTTAAGAACACAGTTATAGGATAATACATGGACACTCCCTGGATTCTAACCTAACCCATCTCCAGACGGAACAATGGTTTAAGAACATGGGGATGGACACCACAAAGAAAATGAATCTGGCTGTAACTGAATCCAACGTCAAAGAAGTTTTACTTCAACCGCGCGTAAATATTACACGCACACACTTTTTTTTTACTCTGTTTAGTGACACCAAGGGCTTTGACTGATGAAGACCGAAAGAATTTTTCGTCGAAACGATTGTATCGTGTTAAAGTAACATTTTATGTGTGTTTTTTCACAAAATTTTTATTTATTTTATCATGCCAGTGTATTCATTAGTATTAAACATCATCTTTCGTTTCTTATTCTCAGTAAGCTACGAATTCAAATATCATGAACTTTAGACAAACACTAACAAAGTAACTTAAACAACAGTTCTTCAACTTCAGTAAAATATTAAAATTTAATGTTTATCGTCTGTTACCATATCAGCAGGAAAACTTAATCTCAAGAAATTATCGTCTGCCAACCATTTTACCTGAAACACGATATTTAATTTCAATTTCGTGAAGTATCCGCCTTAGTCTACGAAAACTCATTATCCTGAAGCCGGTTTAAGGTTACAAGTTCACGAACACTGCCGAAGCCAGCACAGACTTTAGTCTAAACTCCATGGATTTTGTGGTTTTCAGACAGCGAATGAAATGAAAATGTACCCTGATGATAAACTGTAATATACAGGGTGTTCGAAAAATAACGATCCATTTTTATGAAAACATTAATGCATTGATTTCTTTCTCAGGTGTTTGATGAAATGCTCTCTTTAGAAGAAAGAACAGCCAAAGTTTCTTGGAAATTGGGTCATAAAACATATTAAGAAGTGTGTCAGCTGTGTTGTCAGGGTATCGGATAAAAATCGGCCTGGACGACCATCAACATCTGACACAACCGGTTCGTTTCAATTTGTTCACCAGCAGCCTGATATTAGCCATTGTTGGTTGCTGTTTTTGGTATTTTCAATGGTACAGCTGACGCACTTCTTCATACGTTTTACCACCACAATGACTATCCTTTCTTCTAAGGAGAGCATTTCTTCAAACATCTGTGAAAGAAATCAATTCCTTAGTGTTTTCATAAAAATAGGTCATTATTTTTGAAGCACCCTGTCTAAGGTGGAACACCGGCATAGCCCGCTGCTGCCGATCTCAATTTAGTTATGCTAACTTTTATTTTGTTATAATTATGTTGTTTGGCCGTTATTGTTATTCTTCAAATATTTATTGTTCGACGTTAAGTGTCGTTAATCAATATATTTAGCTCTACTAATAAACATCCAGACCAGCTTAAATCGTCTGCCAACTATTTTGCCTGAAACACGATATTTCATTTCAATTCTTTCAAATACACTCAAAATTTTGTTAAAAGTTTAGATGTTCAATCTTTTTAATAAATGTCTCATTGTTTCAACAAAGCATTTTTTTTACGCAACTTATTAAAATTCTGTTACTTCATTGAGAGATAAGATTTTCGAAAGAACCCGGGTAAATTTTTCTAGAGCCTCGCTAAAACCTTCTGCTAATGTATTAGTATTCTAAAATTAGTTTTTCTTCTTTCTCCGCATTACGCCAGAAAATTAAATTTAAAACCTATAATTTAAAATTTCAGTATTTATACAATCCCGTAACGGGACATTTTTGAATGTGGAAAATTGACTTAAGTCAAAATGTTTGTTGCTGTATAACTCGGTGAATTTAAGTCGTAGAAGGACCAATTGTTTTTTATTGCGCATGAAATTGGATAAAGAACATTTTTCTAAATATATCTGACAGGACAGCGGGACCATGTAAAAATTTAAATTTCGAAATTTTCATAGGATTCCATTTATTGATTTCGATTGTTACTCATATAACAGATTTATACAATTTAAAGCATTTTTGCAATTGGAACCATGTGTCTCTGACTAACGGTATAGGAAATAGCCATTGGACAGCGTTATCACTGGACACCCTGTATATTATGGACTATAAACTTTGAATGAAGTAGTCAGAAAAAAGCAATAAATATATAATCAAAGGGAAAAAAAAACGCAATAAAGTAATATAAAAATACTATAATAGAAATACAGGAACCATTTAAATATAAAGATACGTTTTGGATTTCCTTTATCAAATACTGCGTCGGCTTTTACGCCTAAATAATTTAACAGTATATTGACTTAAGACCAAATATTGTACGCTATAATATTTGAAGATGCAGTTTACATAAACATCCTCCAAATTTTGAAAAGAAAATGTATGTACACGTAAATCTGAAATGCCCCCATATAAAAATTTTAAACTATATGCATTTTTTGATTTTACTTAAAAAATGTATGCATGTAAATCCTGTTTATATAGATTATATCTTTCAATAATTTTAAAAATGAAAAATATTTAGTACAAAGTTATCCCTATTTTTATTATGTTAGTATGGTAATTTTTTCTTAAGTTTTTAGGTATCCTATGAAAAACATTTTTATATATATTTCTTCATATAAATAGTTTGTTTTCCACGTACTGTAACCGTTTTGAAAATTCTCTCCTCGTGCATTTTTCTGAGTTTACTATTTTCTTTCAAAAATCTACGAAATATGTGTGCTTACAACTCGTATCCTGTATTTCTTTTTTCTTTTGTGAATAGATGTGCAAATATTTATACGCTGTGAGTAAATTTTAAGTACTAAACAAACACTATCTTTTTTTTAATAAAAAGCGAGAAAGGAATTTAGTATATATAGAAAGAAGATAAAATCATCTTATTGAAATATTCCATTAAAGAATGTGATCTATGCTTGAATTTTTTTTTTCAAAAAAAAACAGCAACTATCAAGAATTTTCAGGAAGTAATAAAAATTATACAGCACAAATATATATAAGACTTATAGATCCACTATAGCGATAAGCCTTCATAGTATATTTTTGTTATCAACATTTATTCAAAAATTTTATTGTGTCAAATTGTAATGTTTTTGATAATATAAATTTTCAAAAATTTACATTATCAAAAATTTTATTGATAATTGTAATTTATCAAAAAATTTATGTCAAAAATTCATACTTTATATGACTTTTGAAATACCTTTAAATTGTTTATTAAACAACTGTTTATTACACAGATAATGCACCAGTAGGAACATTTATTTAAAATAGAAACCGCAATTGTCTTTAGATGCCTGTATTTTCCGCCGAAAGGGAGCCGAGCATCAGCGCATAGTTGGGTCAGCTTGGCAAAATGGCGTACACTGTATCGCATTTTGCTGTGTAACTAGAAGTATAAATTGTGTATTAGATTCTTAAATTGTATTAAAACGAGACGGAAGACAGTCGCAGCTTTCCGCTTACTTACTGGGCGTAATTGCCTTGCTGCCCATTCATATAGCATTGGCATTTTTGCCAATGCTTCTTGCCTCCTCTGCGACAAGAGAACAAGTCTTATGACAAATATCACATATGTACCAGTGAAGCTTTCCATGGAGATACGAAATATGCAAAGTCGGAGACTTATAGGGCAATAACCTTCGGTTATAATGAACCTTTCGATGTTATTGTTGTTATTAGTGTTGTTGTTTTTGTTGTGGTTCTTTATTCACTTTTCTTGTTATTATTCTTATTCATGGCCCGAGCCATTAGAAATAAAAAAATAATGATTCTTAAATGACCTATTATTTATTATTATTCCTGTAATATTAACTTAATTATTATTATCCCTCTACCACTTCTCAAAACTCGAAATTATTATTCTTTACCTAAAGGAAAATGTTATTTTTACAAGTAAAACGTGAAACTGACTTATTAAAAGGTCATAAGAGAAAACGCTTTTGACTGAATCTAATTGTCCTAATGAGCTTAGAATGATCCTGTACTGACATAATACTTGATGTTGAGAGTCTAATTGCAGTGGTGAACATAGTATGGACACGACAATACAATAAATATTACTCATGGAATCTGCGAAATCTATTATCATAAGTAATTTGCGGCATTGGTTTCAGGTATTTAAGAAAATTATTATTATTATTGCTTAAGAAATATTTTTTTCCAGTAACCATTTTGTTATTGTGATTATTTCAAGTTAGTAAGCAGTACTCAATATATTCTTTGAATTAAAAATAATATACTTACACTGCAAAAAGTCTGTCAACTTTACAGAAAAAAAAAAACTGCCAGCCAGGACGCCAGTTTATTTACGTATGTTTTACAGAAGTCTTCCATGAATTTTACACTTTCTCGGATCATTTTACAGAAATCTTTCGTATACGGAAAAAATTACGGAAGACTTAAGTAAAACATACAGAAATAAAATGGATTCCTGGATGGCAGTTTTTCCCTTCAATTTGACAGACTTTTTTTTAATGTACATATTTTGTAAAAGATATTATTTCTGCAGCTGAAACCACATACTACATCAACAATCAATTCGCTACAGTATTTTTTAAATAAAATATACTATTTATTGCGAATAGAATAAAAGATAGTACGCACAAATTGAATTATACTATGAACTAGAATAAGTTTAAAGTCAAGTCAAAATTGGTGCAACAACCCCTCTGCGGGGCCAATTCCTTTCCTGCCCAACCGCGCCTTCGCGACCATGGGGATGGAGATGCATATGCCTCGGCCACGTGGTCAGCCTTACGCGAAGCCCCAGGTGTTTGACCCCAAGCAAGCTTGGTGTTCATTTTATCGACCCACTCAAAGCATGAAAGGCTGTGTCGACCTTGCCCAGCTCGGGATTCAAACCCCGTACCTGAGGGACGGCAGCGTGGTGCGCTAATCATTACACCACTTGGCTGACTAACTTTAAGTATAATGCTTGAAATAATTATATTGTTTTACCTCTGTGAAACATTTTGTTCATCTGCACAAAATTTTGTTTTCTTACAATGCATAACTATAGCACTTGAAACGGTTACAAAAGAGTTTTTTAGATATTTTATCTATGTGTTAGTTATTTTTCACGGTATTTTGTGTGATGAATCATAATAACAAACAACAAATTGGTATATTAAATGTAAGAACTAAATTTTTTTTTTAGTTCTGTTTCAACTGTAATCTGTTTCCTCGGGCGACGCAGAAAATGCGTATTATTATTATTTATTTTTTTATAATGAAGAGATGAAATTACGAAATAAAGAAGATGATATAAATAATTTTCAAGATATATTGAAAAAGTTTATGTAACTGTTTAAAAGGTACAGCTGAATGGAAAAAAAGTGAGTATTGTTTATATTTCTACGTTAGGTTTTCTTCCACACTTTATTCTCCAGAACGATGAGAAAACCGCAATCAGATGTACATTTCGAAGTTAGATAAATCTAAATTTATGTACTATAAGTCTCCGTATAATTCACTTACGTGAATTGTTAAAGTAAGCTAAGTTGTAATTAAATCTTCTTACAATAATAAATAACTTAAAGTAAATACTGGTATAATCTTATTTTTATTCTTTTTGGTTCTGGTATGTACTGGTAGTTTGTGACTATGAGTTATTTTTAATTTAATTTGTGTTTGATTTTAAGTTAGTTACCTAAGATATACACACTTCCAAAAGTTAAGCACGGAGCGGTAAAATGTGAAAAAATGGACATGTACTGTTTTGATTGACAAAAAATGATGCAAGTAATTAGCTCTATGTTTATTCATTAAAAAAAAAGAATTACATACAAAAATTAAAACTATATTGAATTTTCATAAGCTATAAGATGATGCCATACTTCCGTCATTAACAAAAATATTTTAAATTCAAAAGAAATAATAAAAACCGACATTAATAGTGTAATTGAGCACCACTCACCTTCATACAAAGTCTGCAGCCTGTGATAATAATTCTTACGAGATGTTCAACCACCACCGTGCCCAGTAATCACCATTCCTCCTGTGCGGCAGTTTTTAGATCTCTGATAGTGGCTGGAGGTGGGAAACGTCTACATATAGCACAGCCGAGGACATCCCGAAGATTTTCAATTCGATTAAGGTCTGGCGAGTAAGCCGGCCACTCCATAAGCGCGTCCCCTCACTCTCCAGAATGTCATCAACGATGGTGACTCAGTGGGTATGCGCATTATCGTCCATTAAAACAAAAGAAGGACAACTTATGCAGCGTACAGTTTCACAATGGGGTCTAGGACTTCATCTCTATACTGTACAGTCGTCCCAAAATCTCATCTGTAGATGTGTAGGTCAGTGCGATATCATAATGAAATCCTTACTCGGACCATGATGCTTCCACCGCGGAATGCGTGATGTTCGGTGATGTTCTTGGGTGGATTACGTCTGCCATGTTCCCTCCAGACCCTTATCACAGAGTTGTAGGTCAAATATTGACTCATATGTTAACATTTCGCCGACCAATCAGTCACAGCAAAATTCACACGCTGGTGGTATCATTTTAATCGCGCATTTTTGCATTGGACGTATAAAGGGACACAAACTCGTGGTGCCCAGGCGTACTGAACCATCCATGTGTAGCTTTCGATGAGCAGTAGTGAGAGATATCGTCTTATTGACGGCCGATGCAACTATAGATGTCACACGTTGTGGAGGTCGATCTTTGATTCCGCATGATTATAACAGTAATATATCGATCTTCCGCGGGGGTCTTAACCCATTGACGACCGGATACAGGTCTTCGGACAATTATTTGGCTGGTTAGGAATTGTTTTCATAATCCTGAAATGACAGATGATGAACGCCGAAGAAAAGAGAAACATATCTGATAGCGTGTCCTGCTCAATGCATCCGACTGCCCGGCAGTACTCAGAATCTTCCATTTGTCTTCTGGAAGGCATAGAAACACGCCTAATTTGAAAAACAAATCGCAAGAATGTTCTAAATACCTTTCATTAGCAATTACATGCAACTCCTGCAACCATTCGCAATGGTGGCTTTTTACACAGCTGCCTTTTTTGCATATTTCTCGACGCGAAACCGAGATTGGCTGTTACCTAACATATTTGCATACTTCCTGCTAACTTTGCTGCAAATTTCATCTTCTTTAATTCAGTGTGGTTTACGGAAATTAAAATTTTTCCTCCGGGCCTAACTTTTGGAAGTGAGCGCAAATTTTTAATTGGTACATAAAATGCAGGTTCTCACAACTGTTCTATTAGATAAATGATTACTGATATTAACTATTATGTCATTTTATCTCTTACCCCTATAATGAAATTTTCCGAAAAATGTGTCACAAAAAGGCGACATAAAAGTATGCGACATAATTTTACAAATATTTAAATACTATTTGTTCACAACAGCTTTAATCTATTGTTACAGTATTTCGTAAGCTGTAGATTATGCATCACATGTATTTTTTACATATATTTAAATACTATTAGTTCACAACAACTTTAATCTATTGTTACAATATTTCTTAAGCTGTAGAATATGCATCACATGTATTTTTTTATAAATAGGTCAATCATAAAAATTTCGACATAGGGTTACCAGGCGAAATGCACGAAAGATGAGAGATAAAATGACAGAGTCAATTAATATCGTTTTAATATGGCAATAATGAAACTAAAAAAATATGGGGGGTTCAGGTGGGTCTGCCTTTGACGAGGCTCGAACAGCCGAGTTTTATATATATATATATATATATATATATATATATATATATAAAATATATATATATATATATATATATATATATATACATATATATATATATTATAGTGTTTTCTTCGGAATCTAATTTTGAGTAATATAAAATTATGTTTCATCTGTGAATAATTTTTGCACTTATAGGGAAAAAAATAAAGCACTATTATTTATAGATATATTTTTATATTTTGATACACAAATTACTTTCCATAATAATCAAACATTCATTTATTTTCAGAAGAGTATTTGTATAAATAAACGCAGTATAAAAAAGGTCTTTTTGTTGTTTAGCTTTTGGGAATAGGTTTCGAAGCTTTATATCAAGAAGAAAGATGAGGCTTCATGCCTGAGCAATTTTCTTTTGTTTGCCCCAAAAGAAAAAGAATAAAAACGAAAATTATGTTTTCATCATATATTCTTAATTGTCTTTATTTTGTATGAAAATAGAAAAGAAAATAAGGAAAGTTTTGACAATAATTTTGTTTCAATGTAAAGCAATTATTACCAGATATTGTAACAAGTACAATATCCCGTTATTTAACTATGAAGTAATTACTGCAATACATGTTATTTTTTTAATTATTATTTAAGGAATTCTGAAAGATACAATTATTTTGTACATGGCAATAAGCAGTTCAGAATACTTTTTAGAAACACTGGAATTAATCACAGCTGTAAAATACTCTGTAGCTAAACTATGAATTAATAATTTCTCATATGATTCTAAATAAATACATTGTATAAACATTTAGTGACAAACATTTAGTTTAGCACTATCTGCAAGAATTTAATTTACGTTGAACTCTCTCTAGGTAAAATGAGCAAGTCATAAGTTTATATTAAACCTGTTTTTTAGAGTATTTTAATTGCATTTTTATGTGTAGGTATTCAGTAAAATAAATTTATGGGAGACCGGGGCAATTTTTCCATTCGATTATTTTTAAACTCGCTTAAGTTTTGAAATGAGCTACTAATGAGGATAAATTGGAAACTGTCCGAAATAGCAACGCAGCACACATCTTCTACGAAAGTTCTAGTTCAGTAGGTTCTGTAACATAGTACTGTGAACTAATTTTTAATTATTTTAAATGTGAGTAAACTTCAAGGTAGGTTTTTAAACAAACTTAAAACAAACGAATTTAAATTGAAGTTACTGTTTTGACTCTGCATGTACTTTCTCTTTTTTTACGTAACTGTGCAATTGTTTTGCAAATAACATACATCGCTACTCGCCCAGGTAGTGCCAAAATTCTAGTATGGCGACGGGGCAGATTTTCCAATTGCATAAATGAATCCAGCATCCAAGAGGTTGGTACATTACTCGTTTTAGCTCATTGTTAGACAATATCGACTTTTGTTGAAAAAAAAATCTGCATTTGTAAATTTGTAAATAAAAGCTTTTCTAAAATAATTCAGTGGCTTTTCTTTTACATACCTCAAGTTACTTTATCTATTACTCTACTATTATCTTACATACTATTGTTATGGCTTTTCAGATTACAATATAAAAAAATCAATACATATTAAGTAGCATCAAAATTTATTACTCGTGTTTAACCATTTTCAGTATGGTAAAATGTGCCCTAAATGCAGGGCACGGTGAAACTTGCCCAGTATATGACACATTTTCAAACTTAACGTGGTCAGACTTAAGTATCTGCCGTAAAAGCTGTCTCTATATATATTACATACATTTGAAAATATATGTTAGAATGTAGATAAAGGTATAGGAAGTACAACGGTATCATGCTTACCTCAAAAAAGTTAAAATAAAAAAATAAATAAATAAATAAACTAAAAATGTTGTAAAATGTTCCTTGTCTCCCTTAGACTAACGAAATGAAATATGTAGGTATGTAACTTTAAACATGTCCAGCTTCTTTCGTTCTTACTTTTTTTTAGCTTACTGCATTTGTGTGATTAAAAAAACAACAACAAAGAACCATTGTTTTATTTATATGTACTTGATAAAATGTTATAATATGTACTCTTTCAGTTTATAGTTCTTGATTTAAAAAATATTATTACTTTACGATTTACTATAATATATATATTCAGCTTATTCTATCAAGTAAATCTTATTTTAAAATCAATACTCCTTTTACATTAACTTATTAAAAACAGTCAGTTGCAGGATTGCACGTCAGAAGTGAAAACTTCTTGTCAAGCTTTCTAAAATTTATATTTATGATACTAAGCAGTTTTTCACACATTACTGTATTTTTATTAACAAAAAATAAACATTTATGAAGGTTTATTCACATTTTTACACATTTGAAGTCTTCGTAAAAAAATTTAAATGTTTTTTTAAGGCTGTAAGGGTATTAATTTAGTTCTACTGTCAAATGAAACCCCTGATCACTGATCCAAGCCAGCAGAGCGACAACTTATAATTAAGAAATTTTAAAAATTATTATATGTAAAAATATGTTAAATTTTAATCAGGAACAAAGCAAATTGAAGATTTCTCTTTTCTTGGTTTAGAAAAGATGAGAAGATGCTTTGCGGAGGCAATTAATGAAGACCGTTTGGAAACTTTCAGGGAATATATCAGTGACCAGGAGTTTATCAATGGTCCCAACATATCGCGAGCAGAACGACTTCTATTGGTATCTGTTTATGCAACTGAAAACATTTATTCCAATATCCTGGAGAAACCAGTACCTCTGTCATATCATGTCTTGAGCATCAAAGTCCTTCCTGTTAATAAATCCAGATCAGCTCCATCTGAACCAAAGCCTTTGGTAGAAATAAAAGACATAACACATACTCAATATAATGCATAGTGTACTGTCTTAAGCGGATTATAAAAATTATACGAAGAGGAAGATAAATAAGAAAACAGGAAAATAAAAATTCACGAACATCAGTTCGAGTTGAATAAACAGCAGATTAAATTACAGAAAATAGTAGAGAGAGAAAAGGAAAAAGCAATGTTGCAGTCAAAGTAGAAAAATACCAGAGCCAAGAAACCAAGGAAAGCACATGAGCTCAAGCAGTGATGATAAAGAAGAAGAGTTGGAATCACAGGACCAGTCGTTGATATGTTTTAGTTTAAAATGTGCCAACTTACCTTAAAATTTTTATTTTATTTATCCATTTATTTATTTTTTGTAATATTACCTTATTTTATTCAAAATAACTTTGAATAAAATAAGGTAATATTACAACTTTTACGACGTGTTCGAACTTTTACGACGGCGTTAATATCTTTTTTTTTTTTTTTTTTTTTTTTTTTTTTTTTTTTTTTTAACTGCAGATAATTGAATATACATGTCAATAATTGGTTCTTGTCCATGTAAATTCATGTCATAATATGGGAAAAAATGTTAAATTTTCGCTCATAAAATGGAAATTTTTTTCATTTAAGTAATGAATGGAAATGGATTAAAGTAATGAATGGCATCTGTAGTGCAGATCTTGGCCATAATAAAATCCTCTGAAACATAAATATTGCTTTATAACTAAAAAAGTTAAGAAAATAACTCGAAAATTCCCTTAAAGTGTCAATAACCGGTGCTTTTACGCTAGCTATCCAAATTAAGTACAGTCTTTTAAAACAATAATGTAAAATTATACCACCAACCCAGCTACAAAAGATCTGCACTTTTTTTGCAAAAACATAGATTTTACACAATTTGTACATAAAAAGTGGATATTTTTGAATATTTTGAAAGTATATACTTGTGCAAACTATATGCAGTTTTCATGCACACTAAAACAAAATTTATGCAGTTTGAAACGATTTTCATAAAAATCTCAAAATCTAATCAAAACATTTTTATAATCCAATGCCTATAGCTTAAGTTGAGTGATCACCTATCATGTCACCAAATTTCATTTCTTACGCTTTAGTCATTATTGCCTGATGTGCGAACAAAAATTTACGCATTTTGAGACAATTTTCGGAAAATCTCAAAATCTAATCATTTTTTTAAAATTCGACGCTTATAGTTTAAATTGAGTGGACCATCTATCATGTCACCAAACTTTATTTCATTCGATTCTGTCAGTTTTACGTGATGTGTGAATAATAAAAGCATCACTGACAGAACGACAGGCAGACAAACATTTTTTTTTTTCTTTTGACGGTCGTACTGGGGTACTCAAATACTTAAAATAGATAGAAATCGCAAAACTTATCAATACCAAGTAGTGTACAGGCTAAGCCTAATTTCATTTAGTTATATAAAAGTTCCCATTCCGAAATTGAAACAGCATCACTTCAAACTTTAGTCACTTCATGCCGAGTCGAACCCGTCTAGTGGTTAGAACGCTCACAAACCAATCCTTGCAACCACAGTTCGATACCAGTCCTACAAGCCAGAAGGACGCAATTTGAAACGTAACTTGAAGTTCTTACGTATGATAACATGTGGCAGCACTAAAATTAAAAGAAAGGTTCAGACAAGAGACGGTGTACCTAAGACATCGAAATCCACTCGACATTCAATGCTTTTTCCCCATCCCAAAAGGGCCCAACGTGCTTAAAGAAGTTTTCACTTGAAAGGTTTTCATCCTTTAATTTTATTTTTTATCATCAAACTCTAACAAGGCATGTAATAGAATATTCTACACACTAGAACTGAACGACAGTTAAAATAATTTTTGACAAACAACAGAAATGAATGTTACCAAAAAAAAAAAAAAAAAAAGAATTTCCATTACTTTTATCAAAAGGTATTGTGTTCCGAATATCCATTAAGCTATTGTTCTGAAACTAATTGTTTTGTGCACAAGACAAAGCAGATAACGTCTGATAGCGACACTAATTAATCGATTAATTAATCGCATTCATCTCAGAATAAATGACTTTTAACGTTGTCATTTCTTTCAACTACTTAATGAAAAATTATAGTCAATGCAACTTAATAGTTTAATGAACATATTTTCATCTCATCAACATATTGGTACATCTTTGACATGATAATCAATAGTTTAATGTTTCTAGACAGCATTTCTGTTCTAATCCTGTTAACAAGCAAAAGGCACACATACAGCGTTCGTGATTGTAAATTGATTTTATTAATCGAAATTCTTAACAAGCGGTTTTGTTGTTTAACTGCACAGCGAAAAAAGGAATTTAATCTTTCACAGAGCGAATTCAGATCCAGGAATACTTTAAATTAGCTTTTTGCATATTTTTCCTTCTAATGAGTTACTTAAAGGATATTCGTCATTAAAATGTGAAAAAATTGTACCCTTCCCCAATTTTCATTGCGTTTCCTATTGGGAACATATCAGGGGTGGGGTGGGATCATTTCTGACTATACTTTTAGGGGATATGCTTTGATTATATGGGTAGTTTAAATAATAAATGAAATATTAAGAATAAATCAAAGATTTATTTTAAAATTTAAGTAAATATATGAATTAAATTTGAAGGGAGGGGGGGGATATATCAAGACATCTTCGTAAATAAATTTGAAAATGACTACATTTATGATATTTTATCCAGTTTCCCGTAATGATAGAAGTGCAAATTCTATTTCATTAACCCAAGTCATCTTTTTACAAAATGTGCTACATTTTTCAAAAGTCAATATTGATAAAATATTAATTTTTCAATAAATTTTTAATTTGATCTTTTCAATTGGGAACATTTTCCTGTAAAAGGTGAAGTGAGTAGAGAAAAAATTCTTTAAAAAATGAGCCTTTGGGATTTTTTCACTTTAAATATGTGAATGCAAAATTTATATATGGAATGTCACCTGTCTTGGCGTTCGCTTGTGATTTTCTGTTTAACCTTTATAGCATATGAAATTTTGTAAAAATATCCCTCTGATGTCTAATGTAAATACAATTTCACTGTATGACATAAAGTTTTTTTATGGCGTATTTAATGTATTTATATGAAATATATTGTACTCCAGTGTTAAACTGGGGCTTGGTTCTTTACCTAGGAACTAAACTGAAACAATAAGAATAGGAATAATGTTGCATTTTCCAATAATTACTCTTTTTAAGCGCTAAATATGCCATCTTGAATTAATCTAACAGTCATGAACGTTAAGATAGGCTGAATACAAGCAGCCACTGATTTTTGTAATCATTTTCATTCTTTTAAGAACCTCATATGAAGTTCAGAATTAGTACAAGAGGGTATTACATATTTTGTAACATAAACGTTGTCATGTATTGTATTTTCTTAAATACTTCCCTACTTTGTGAATAGCTACAATTATTTTGCGAAATAATTTTTTATTGCTTGCTAATAGTAAATAAACAAAAAACCAATTTCAGTTTTATAGAGCCCATGCAAAAGGTAGTTTCAAGTTTATACATTTTAAAGGAATATGCATTTGAAGAATTTTCCACTGAAAGTTGTTTATTACAATGTAACACACATAAATTTTCGTAAAAAAATAATATTTTTAACAAGCTGAATTTAAAACCATTAAAATAACTTCTCAAAATATAATTTTTTCTTTGAACTGAAATAGAAAAATAAGCAAAAATGAAAACTTTAAAATTAAAATTAACTGTTTTTATGCTGGGTTTTAAACCCTATTAGAGCACTGCTGAAAAAATTAATTTAATTTCCAAATTAATGGATTTTTTCCTAATCTGTTAACACTTTAATGATTTATATACGCGTAAAGTTATTTGAAATATGTGTATGCGATTCTTTATTTATGTGATATATCTTTATTACCCTTTAATGCATGTTGAGGTTCTTAAATTTTTTTCAAAGCCAACTTTACAATATAGCATTCACAATTTCCGAAATTGTATCATAACAACCCAGAATCAATGTTTTTAGGTTATTTTAAAAATTTAAGTTTAAAGTGCGTGTTGAATGTAATACTCAATATAAAATAAAAGTAGTACATAGATGACTTCATTCTTGCAGCTGACCTTCAATGTACACTCATAGGAATATTTCATTGGCCGAACTCTTAAATCATCTCATATTAGTGTAATCGTTTCCCAAATATAGAGTTTTCAGAAACTCTCGTAAAATTGTCAATAAAATATGAGAAATGAGATTTGATTTCTTTTTTATTTTAAAAATTCACAGAACAATAAATTACCTTATTTAAGATGAGAATTGATTAATATAAATATATATATATATATATATATATATATATATATATAAGTTAAATATTACAAGACACATGAATACGCTGTAAATAAAATACACGAAATACAATACTTAACACGCGAATACATAGTATTATATATCCTCGGGTAATTATGAGAACATTTTTTAATAAATGCACGCTTCTAAAGCTAAAAGACAGACATTTTATAAGAAAAAAAAGTCTAAATATTCTTTACAGAAAAAAAGTAAATAAACACTTCTACTTAAATTCAAAATGCTCAAGTTTTTGAACAACATTAAAAAATGGCGTTTTTTTCTTTAACTCAGACAAAAGAATTTCTTTTGAGAAAATTCCCTTTTCCGTGTTGCGCATGAAACAGAGAAAAAGTAAAACCTACAGTATTTACTCGTACACAAAACATAAACATCTCTATCTTGTATGAATTCGAGTAGAAGTTTTTTGGTCTTAGCGTTTTCAAAAGTTTTAGAAAGATAAAAGGTTTTCGGCATTTTTTGCTCACTAAACTTGAGTTTCGATTTTCTTTCAAATTCCTCCGTCAAGTGTTTACATAAAACATTTTCCATAGGATATGAAACTACTTTTTATTATTTTATTGAATAAAATACTGTGCAATTTTTAAAAAATACTTAGCAATTGAAGTAAGAATATTTCCGAGTGTAAAAGTTTATTATATTTTTAATAGAAATTTTGAAATGCTTCGTATGCCTGATGAACATTTCCTTTTAACTGAAATAATATACATTCACATGTATTAAAATGTTAATTTGTGATTATTTTCATGATTTCACATTGTATAATAATTTTTAGAAGAATCAAGTAATATAGACTTTTAACTTAAACAGATATTTTGAAGTAAAGTAAATTTACAGAATAAACAAATTTTGCTTAAGTTCTCCTTTGGACATTTCGGATACATTTCATGAATATTTTTAAATGTTTTGTTGCTGTTGTTGTTTCTGGTGCATCCTGACAACCGTAAACGGCGGTGCCAGATCCCCCCCCCCCGAAAGGGAGGCGATGGGCAGAGGGGATGCGTCTTCCATTGTTAGGGCTCCAGTGGGAGGAAGTACGATTTAGCTCGTATTTTAAAACGTTTGGTAGATATTCGGTTTATGGAAAATTATTATGAATAAAAACGTGCAGAAAAGATATATTTAGCTTATCAAATCGATGAATAATTTTTCCCTAGAGCTTGTTTTGGTATTGCTTCAATAATTTGTTGCATGTAAACTAAAAACATTTTCCCTTTCTTTTTTTATTTTATTTATTTCTTTTTTTTGTGGGGGGGTAACATATATAAATTTTCCCCCTGATTTAGAATTAAATGTAGACGTGATCACATTTATCGTGTTGGGCTTTTTAGATTGATTGCACGCTCCCGGTTCTTCAGAATTCTATTGGGATTCTCATTGATAAATGTTATCCTGATAGTTTAGCTCTTAATTAAACTTGCATGTTTGGGACTTTTAGTATGCTTTATCTGCTTTAATTTTACTTACACGCTTTATTGTGACTTTTCTACTATAAATTATCATTCATTGATTATATTATTGTGTAATCGTGCATTGATATATAAACATGCGAGTCATATTCATTTTTGCAAATCTAATTTTTTACAAATCACAAAACACTCACATTGCCTTTTCCAATCATAAAGCACAAAAAGGAATTTGGAAGAATGCGAAATCTAAAACAATACGAAATGTAATTCTGACTTTAAAACGAATGACACGCACAATTAAACGTAGCTACTTTACAAGTCACAAGTAGGTCATTAGTTTTATTGAAGCTATTATGGTACTGTTCTTTCTTCTATTGATTAGCAGTTTATTGATTTTTACGCAAAACAAAGCAGAAAACGGCTGCAAAAGGCATTGTGTAATCGATTATTTAATTCATTCAATTTCTTTAAGGGAATTGAATTTATACCGACGATTAAATATATTTATTCATATCGTCTGATAGGTGTAGGAGATTTCGTTTTTAAGATAACATTTTCATATTTTTTTAATATAATGCGATTAAGTAATTTATGCATTACATGTATATTATTCTTTATTTAAACTTTTTTTGTCCTAATACAGTGCCGGCAAAAAGAAAAAAAATCGACAGTTAAATTTGGTAGTAATAATATTGACAGTTAAATTGTGCGCCAAAAACAATGCTGCATGTATTCATCGAAATGAGATATAGGTAATGATCATGCGATTAGTTCGGAATGCTGGCAGGTTTTTAGGGGGAGGTGGTGAATACAGGTTACCAGTCAAGGAAAACTGCAAATAAAAGTAAGTATATGTAACATAAACAAAATGTACCAAAATAGAATGTTAACCTAAAGCAATGTTTCATTTTCTTATTTTTTAACCCCCCCCCCTCTCCGAAAAAAAAAAAAATCATTCTGACCCTTCACTCTTTCGAATCTATATCAAGTGATATTTACAGCATTCCACATATACGGCAATTGAAAAATTCTCCGAAAACGCAGATTTCAGGTACTTATACAAGTTGTATTTCAAGATTTTCCTGGTTTTTAGCTAATGTTTTTCAATTTTTCGCAGCCTAAAACGTGGTATTTGTAAATTATTGCGACCACGGAAATTCAATTGCCGAACAAACGAGAAATATCGCTACGATCATTAGTCTGAAATCGCTTGAAAACATTTCCATTTTCTTGGATAAGCCCTCAAGGATTAATACATTAAGGGCTTTAACATTATACTTGTTTTAATTTCAGGTACAACAGGCAGCATCTTTATGTCATATTTTTCAAATTTCAGAGTTAAATGCTGAAAAGCTTTGACGATAAAATTACATAACGGATAAGTTAGTTTAGAAAGATTTCTTGCCGATTATGAATAGGAAATAAAACGTAAAATAGCAACGACAGCCTTAAAATCCGAGTACTTTAAAGTTTCAGTTTAGTTAATGTTCAATTTATTTGACATATATGCACTTTTATTTTCTAATTGGTAATTTTGCTTAACATATATTATTCTGTCCAAGAACATTGGATAATACCTTTGTAATCGTTTTTGTTGAATTTATCATTCTGTAGAAACAGACATCTTATTACTTTGGCAACAATAATGTTGAAAATGAAAAAATAAAAGTTATTCCATGGATTAAATGCGATACAAGTCATTTTCTGAGTTTAAAACTTTATGAACATCAGAGAGTTTTTTCGAAATTGCCGGATGTTGCAGCATCCGTCAAACCGATAAGTGCCGAGCAGCACTATATCCTTATAAAAAGCATATAGTGCTAATCGGCAGTTCTGAGTATATTCGGAGGATTTGTTGTATATGCGAGCGAAATTAAATTTATTGCACTTGACGCTATTTTTACATCATGCGTTTTGATTAAAAAAAAACAATATAATAAAGATTGTTATATCATGAAACATGAATCCAAATAAAAATTTATAAATCATTGAAGAGACTAAAACTTAGCCGAGACAATCAGATAAGCGTATAACCAAAACATACTTAACATTCTATTTTATTTATTTATTTTTCTTTTTTTCATTTATTTTTGTTGACTTAACAATATTTATTCTGTGCGAAGAACGGGTGCTTCAACTAGTATAGTTATCTAAGTTTGTATGCCTACATTGAAGCATATTTATGAGTGATATTACAAATTTCAAAATAACACATGGCCAATGTTATTAGTTAAAACATGAAAATTGTCGTACTGACACTGAAGTTTCCCCACATGAATAACAAAACATCTTCTGTACTAGGTCGCATTAACACAAATCCCAGGAAAATCAATTATTTTTTATTTACACTCATGTCCATAAATTAAGGATAATGAAGTTCAGGCAAAGAAAGAGAAAGAAGCAAAACAAATTTGACTTATTTGTAAAGTCTATTTATTAAACAAAAAGTAAAGAGCAAAAAAGATGCTATATGTTTGACATAATTAATAAAAATTGCAAGTTTTACTCCCTTGACCAAATTTCAAAAAAGAACCTATTTACAAAAAACAGTATAACATGGTTAGTAGGATGGTTAATACGGAGTATGTCTCCCGGACGATGCAATACAGGCCTGACAACGCCTAGGCATGCTGAGTATCAAATGATCAATCTGATCTTGGGGAATATTACACCACTCATCAAGCAATGCACTCCGAAGTTCCGGTAGACAGGTGGGAGGGGGTTGACGGGCTGCAATTCGTCGGCCAAGCATATCCCACACATGCTCTATTGGATTCAAGTCCGGTGAGTATGCTGGCCAATGCATACGGGTGATATCCTCCGATTGAAGGCATTCGTCTACAATGTTTGCACGGTGAGGACGGGCGTTGTCATCCATAAACACAAATTCAGCACCCATGGCGCTCCGAAACAAACGTACATGTTGTTCCAGAATGACATCCCGATAGAAGTGGCCTGTCATCGTTACACTCTGAACATGCAGGTCAGTTCTGGAACCAAGAATAATTCCTCCCCAAACGAGCCATCCTGCACCACCGTAACGGTGTCTTTCAATGGTGTTCTCTTGGTGGTAAAGGTACCTGGCGCTCTCCAGATGAATGTCCGACGAGAATCAGACTCCAAACTAAACCTGGACTCGTCGGAAAACATCACACAAGACCACTGTTGCGGTGTCCACAATCCATGCTCTCAACTCCAGGTTAATAGCAGGCGAGTGAGTTGCGGTAAGTGGAACACATCTGACAGGCCTACGAGCATATAGATCAATGTGCCCTAAGCGTCTGTACACGGTCTGCCTTGAAACTATCGTACCGGTAGCTGAAGAGAGCTGACGAGACAGGTCTGATGCTGTACTCCGTCTGTTTCTTTTGGCAGTAACTGCCAAATAGCGGTCCTCATTCGGCGTTGTAACTCGGGGGCGACCTGTGCTGTAACGTCTACTCACATTACCATCATCTTGGAATCGTTGCCAAAGCCTGGAGATGACACTCTGGGCGATTCCAAGTTCCTCGGATACTTCCAGCTGGGTACGTCCACATTCCAGTCGTCCGATAATTCTGCCACGTAAAACATCATCCAAATGCCTCCTTTGTGCCATAACTATGCGGTTTTTGCACTGAAAGGCTTTCACAGCGCTTGTGAACAATTTTACTTCTTTGCCACCATTCCTTATATACCCCTCTCTTACACTCTCGTCATTGTGACGTACCATCCACGCCATCTGGTGGTTTCCTGTAATTTGCATATTCTTCTTCAAGATGTGTGTGATCATTCCACAGGTGAAATTTTTATTTTAGAGATCAATTTCTGTGTGATTCTGAATGATCCTTAATTTATGGACATGAGTGTACTTAGAATGCAAGAAACTGTATTTCGAGATGAATTATACTTGGAGAATCGAAAAAGGCATATCGCTGAACCCCTCTCAATTTCGGAGGATTTATTATTTTCTTTTGAATGTTTGAGGACGTTTATTAAAAAAAAATATTTTTATTTATTACTGTAACGAATAGTTATAATGAATATTCTAATCACTCATGAATTATCAATGAAACTTGTTTTTATATTATATTTCAAACCCGTTTTAAAACTCACTACGTTTTCTTTTTGTTCTAAAACTTTAAGGTAACCACATCTTACTGTATTCTATGTATTATAAGACATGAATTTTAATTTTTCGTTAAATTATGAAATATAAAAAAATGTAGCAATGTACCAGTCTTAAGAATTCTATTGGGTTTGAATTCTTAAATTTTGTAATTAATACTTATTAAACCACGTAGAGATGGGCAAATCCATCTAATAGTAGATAATTTTCCGATACATATTTTTTTATTTCTTCTTTGGGATGCAGACGGAGTTATTTAATGCTTTTCACTTCGTCGGACATTTAATTGTAACGGCTGATCCAAAAGTCAGGTCGAACTTTAAAAATTAATAATTCGAAAACGAATCAAGATACAAAGATACGGTTTGCACCAAACGAATGTAAAAGAAAACGGGTATTGTGTGGCAACAAAACGAAAATAGTTCTCTTACTGTCCAGCAGATGGCGCTGTCGTATTTATGATATAGGATTATGCAATGCGACAAGCGATATAAAAGGAAACAACTGGAGCAGGTAATGGTAGCCGAAGCATATACGCATGGAAATGCTGTCCATAGTTTAAAAAGCCCCGTTAGTAAATTTTATTATAAAAATGCGGAAGGTGCCACAGCGGCATTGCGAGCATATCGCTACATGAAGGAAGGGCATACGAGGCAGAAGAGGACCAATAACGCCTTCTGCATTGATCAAAATGATGACGATATTTGAATCTACCGGATCTTTGGCGTCACGTTCAAGAAGTGGTCCACCCTCAACAGCCGCTGCTGTTGTCACGACAGTGGAGCAGACGTTGTAATCCATGTCGGCGATTTCAGCACATGGGGAGAGTAGTGCCCGAGAAGTTTCGAGGCAGACAGGAGTGTCGTACGGAAGTGTGTGGAGAGCACTGCGAATAACTCTGAAACGGTATCCCTATAAGTTGCAACATAACCAAGAGCTGAAACCTCCTGACTTCGACTCTCGTCGAGATTTTGCCAATTGGGTATTCAATAAAATGGAAGAGCAGCACGACTGGCTTCACACTGTGCTTTGGACAGATGAGGCCCATTTCACACTTTCTGGCACTGTGAACACCCACAATTGTCGATTGTGGACCACAGAAATTCCACATGCATTTGTTGAGGTACCCTTGCAACAGCCTAAAGTGACTGTCTGGTGTGGCTTCACTGCTGATTTCATAATTGGTCAATTTTTTTCGAGGAAGTCACACAGACGGGTTTCAAAACAGTTTCTGTCACTGGTCAGTGACATGCAGCACTGTTACAGAACAACATTATTCCTGAACTGCAAGCGCGACCGGCACTTGAAACAGTCACCTTTATGCAAGATGGAGCACTACCTCATATTGCTCTGCCTGTGAAACATCTGCTACGCTCAACATTTGGGGAGGATCGCATTATCAGTCGCTGCTTCAATCAATCATGGCTTACAAGATCTCCAGATCTTATGCCCTGTGACTTTTGGCTGTGGGGATTCTTGAAGTCTAAAGTGTACCGCGACCAACCAGCATCACTAGCAGCACTGAAATATGCCATCCGCCAAAATGTGTCTGCCGTAACGCAAGAAATGCTACTAAATGCTGTGAACAGTGTGGTTACTCGTCTCACAACTGTAGTACCAATTAACTGAAATTAAGCTGACTTGTAAGTTGCCAAGATTTTTTCATTTGCAAATCATCTATTGGTGAAATAAAACCCCATAGCGCCATCTGCTGTTCGCCAACAGAACTATTTTCGTTTCGTTGCCACAGAAAACCCGGTTTCTTTTCCATCCGTTTGGTGCAAACCGTATCTTTGTATCTTGATTCGTTTTCGAATTACTAATTTTTAAAATTTGTCCTGACTTTTAGATCACGCGGTATTTTAAAGTAATTACATTTTTTCTGGAGTTACCAAGAACTTTAGTTAAAGATAGAAGAGTGAGAAATTGTTACTTTCATATTTTTATTAATAAAGGTATTAAAATGAATTCCGCAGAAAAAAAAATGTACAAAGAATGATTAATCATAAATCATGAAAGTGATAAGACGGTAGCAGCTTTGAGATTTAACAATTCACAAATTTAATGTAATACTAATTTTTAAAGCAAATATGATAGATTTTTCTCCGAAATATATAATTGCATTTAATACATTAACTGCTACGCGTCAAATTTACAAAATAATATTAGTTATTATTTTTATGATTATAATTATGAAGAATTGGGCTGGAAAACTAGACTAACAACATTTTAAAAGAAATAATAAATAATTATTATCTACATGGCTTAAGTTATCGAAATAATTTTTCTGTTTAAGAAAAGTATCTTTAATTCGCGTAAGAAGAAACTTTTTAAGAGTAAAAGTGCATTTCATCCAAAAACCAATTTACTCTTTTATGATACTGGAAACCGCCTTATTACTGCAAAATGAGTAAACACCCGAAATTTTTTCTTTCTTCTGTTCGAAAGAAATAAGCGGAAAATACAAAGAACTAAAGAAAGAATAAAGGTAACACGAATTTAATAAATTAGTTGTACTGGATATATACTACATCAATTTTCATTTTTTTTATTTTATGTATTTCTGTTTATAGTGCATGTAATTACATATCCATTTCTTCAACTAATAAAGGAAAGTCTACTACGAAGTTAAAAAAAGAATCGATAAAATATACTTCAGAAAGCAATTACGTAAGTTTATTTGTGTATATTTATTTTTATAAAGTTAGCAAAATGAAATATTTCTTTTACATTTTATTACATTCAATTATACATTTTACCTTATTCGAGTAATAAGGAGGTGATTTAGGAAGTATGTTACAGTGAAAACCCGATATCAGTCAAAACCCGAATTAACTAGGGAAAACCCGTTTTATTCGAGTAGCGGTAGCACGTTTTCGAGTGGCCCCTACTGCGGAGGCATATTTTCCACGGGGCCCCCTACAGCGGAGGCAAAGTATTCAGGGTGCCCCCTACAGCGATGGTCGGACCCACTGATTTTTTTCCGGTCTCACAAAGGGCCAGCGTTAGCATATTTTTCACGGAGGGCCCTACAGCGATGACCGGACCCACTGATATTTTTGAGTCTCGCAAAGGGCTAGCTTTAGCATACTTTCGAGGGGGCCCCTTAAAGCGATGGCCGGACCCATCGATGTTTTTTGGGTTTTGCAAGGCGCCAGCGTTAGCATAGTTTCGAGCAGGCCCCCTAAAGCTATGGCCGGACCCAGTGATGTTTTTTGGGGTCTTGCAAAGGGCCAGCGTTACCATATTTTCGAGGGGGCCCCTTGAAGTGGTGCCCGGACACACTGATGTTGTTTGGGTCTTGCAGAGGGCAAGCGTTAGCATATTTTCAGGGGACCCTACAGCGGTGGCCGGACCCACTGATGTTTTTGGGGTCTCGCAAGGGGACAGCGTTAGCATATTTTCGAGGGGGCCCTCTAAAGTGATGGCCGGACCCATTGATATTTTTAAGGGTCTCACAAGGGGCCAGCGTTAGCATAATTTCCAGGGGCCCCTTAGAGTGGTGGCCGGACCCACTGATGTTTTTTTGGGTCTCGCAAAGGGCCAGTGTTAGCATATTTTCGAGGGGGCCCCCTGAAGTGATGGCCGGACCCACTGATGTTTTTTTGGGTCTCGCAGAGGGCCAGCGTTAGCATATTTTTGAGGGGCCCCCCTACAGCGATGACCGGACCCACTGATATTTTTTGGGTCTCGCAAAGGGCCAGCTTTAGCATACTTTCGAGGGGGCCCCCTAAAGCGATGGTCGGACCCTTCGATGTTTTTTTGGGTTTTGCAAGGCGCCAGCGTTAGCATATTTTCGAGGAGGCCCCCTAAAGCTATGGCCGGACCCAGTGATGTTTTTTGGGGTCTCGCAAAGGGCCAGCGTTAGCATATTTTCGAGGGGGCCGCTTGAAGTGGTGCCCGGACACACTGATGTGTTTTGGGTCTCGCAGAGAGCCAGCGTTAGCATATTTTCAGGGGGCCCTACAGCGGTGGCCGGACCCACTGATGTTTTTGGGGTCTCGCAAGGGGACAGCGTTAGCATATTTTCGAGGGGGCCCTCTAGAGTGATGGCCGGACCCATTGATATTTTTAAGGGTCTCGCAAGGGGCCAGCATTAGCATAATTTCCAGGGGCCCCCTACAGTGGTAGCCGGACCCACTGATGTTTTTTTGGGTCTCGCAAAGGGCCAGTTTTAGCATATTTTCGAGGGGGCCCCCTGAAGTGATGGCCGGACCCACTGATGTTTTTTTGGGTCTCGCAGAGGGCCAGCGTTAGCATATTTTTGAGGGGCCCCCCCTACTGCGGTGGCCGGACACATTGATGTTTTTTTTGGGTCTCGCAAAGGGCCAGCAATAGCATATTTTCGAAAGAGGAGCAAGATCCAATTTTTAGTGGATAAAGCATTTACATTCCGGAATTCAGATGGGAAAACATGGAGTCCGGCCACCACTGTAGTGCCTGTCCGGCCCCTGCGAAAATTTGCTAACGCTGGCTCTTTGCAAGACTCGAAAAAAATCAGTGGGTTCTGGCCATCGCTTTAGGGGGCCCCCGGAAATATGCCTCCGCTGTAGGGGCCCCTCGAAAACGTGCTACCGTTACTCGAATAAACGGGTTTTCTAGTAAATTCCGGTTTAGCCTAGCGCTGTCAGTCAGAACGCGTTTTACCTAGTTAATTCGGATTTTCCCTAACGCACTCAGTTAGAACGTGTTTTCCCTAGTTAATTCGGGTTTTGACTGATTTCGGGTTTTAACTGTAACATATACATCTCTTCATAATTATTTTCTTGTTATTTTTTATTTTTGAAAAACTTACCCAGGAATATGCCCAGAAAGAAGGTAGAAAAGCAGAAATTAGATATGCTTTATAGTCAAGTATAACACATAATTTCATTTGGAAGGCGATAATAAAACATTCTAAAATTATTAAACCCTTTAACGGCCATGACCCTGAAGTAATCAAGAAGGAAATATCAGTGTTGATAATTTTAATATTTGTATAATATGCAGTTAAAAGCGAATTATGTTGAAAGTTTGAACATGGCTTTGTTAGTAAATAAGGTTACTCTGACAACTGTATCATAACTATGAGCCCAAATCCTAGAGCATTATTTAAACTTCAGATTATGAGGGATACCTATGCACATACTCATACTGAGAAGCCATACTAAGTTTCAATTTCCCACTTCGCTACTCTTTTTTCATTGCTACATCAATATTCCTGCGCGCAACTTTTACTACCATGCATGCACTACGTTACCAGAACTAAACAACGTTTCTTCACACACTGAATATGTATTTACTTGGATTTCATTCCTAGGCTCGCATTGTTACCAATATCCTAGATGATCGGCTCTTCTTGGTTGAAATTTACACTAAAATTCTTCGAGTGAAAACATTAAATTTTGCATTTTGTGGCATGCAAATTAGACTGGTTTATTAGAACGCGATTGATCGTTGAATCCATTGAATGATGCACAGCAGATTGTTAGAGGAATTTATAGAGCCAATGAAGTTTGGGTTTCGTTCTGCTAACTGGACTGCTTTAGAGAAACTTTCCGCATACAATGGACTTTTCAGCTTACTAACACGACAAATAAGAGGAATTTCCACAACCGTACAGTTCCTGGATTTCATTCAAATTCCTTCACTTTGCATTTCGTTTGTTGTTGTTTCTGATCCCCTGTGAAACCTCAAGCGGCGAGGCCAGATCCCCCGAAGGGAGGCGACGCGCAGAGGGGGGTGCGCCTTGCGTTTTTAGGGCCCCAGTGGGAGGAAGTACGGTTTAGCCCCTGGTTCCCTAATTTTGAACCAATTCCAGAGGAGGGACCGACCCCCTGAAATCAGCACCCCCAGAGGTATCGTTTAACAACTTAGGGGACATTGGAGCCACGACAGATTTTACGTGCACCAGATCCCATTAGCGTACACGGTCCCACAGTAGTCGAGCCGAGAGGAAGTTGACCCTCCCAAGTACTGACCAGTACGGATGCTGCTTCACTTTCGGTGTTCTAATGGGAACGAAGTTTAGCACCCAGACCACTGCGGGACCTTCGCATTTCTAGCACGTTTTACTGTATTGCTAGAATAAATCAGTTTCTAATACAGTGGTACATTGAGATACGTGTTTGGTTCTTTCCTTAAGCTCGTTAGTCATATTTTCGTTAAGCTCGTTAATCATATTAATTTAATTTCAAATCAATTTCCTACTTTGAAATTTGTCATACGAGTACGTTACAAATCTTTACCTCAAGTAATCCCTTCAAATTTTAATTTTAGTTATGCATTTATTCTAAAAACATATTTTTAAATGCCTAAAAATTCTACATAGATTAGAGGAGTTTATTATGGAACAGTTCTGGTGTATGGAATACCGAGGTTTTTCTCTCTTTGGTCTTGCCATTCCTCCAGAATACCATGAACTACTAAAAAAAGAGTTGATCACTTATTGCTGTGTACCAAACGCTACAGAAGAAAGTACGTTTTCTTATTTTCAGGGAAGGTTTATAATTCAACTTCCCTTTAGACAGGATTCTACCGCTAAAATAGGTGAACAGATTGTAACCAAATTTGTAAGTAGATTATATGACATGGGCTAAAGGAAAAACAAAATTCGAAAAATGACCACTAGGTGACCCTTTGCATGAGAAAACAGCAAACTTAACTTTGGCTGCATTCCTAAAAGACAAACTCGTTGCACGAGTTTTCGTAAGAAAACTGGAATGCGTGTGTTTAGTGGTGACAGTGGTTATCAGTTTCCTTTGACTTTACGAACAACTTCAGTTTATTTAGTTTCGTCGCCTAGGAGACGTGTTTGTTTACAATTCGCGAATGCGTTAATTTTGCTGAGGAGAGTTTTTAGTACATACTCAATATAAAATCGAAGGATTTTTAAAAGAAAAAGTGGCCATAATTGAAGTGCACAAATCAAAATTTAGAAATTTCAACTTCATTTTTTCAAAAGTATTTAGCAGGAGGAGTTCAAATTTAGCTAATAACGGATTAAATCAACTTCAATTTCAACACTAAAACATGCATTTTTGAATTTACTAAAATGAAAAATACAAGAAAATGATTGCCTTTGAAAAATTATGTACCTTCGTAGTATTTTCTAACGTACGCATGAATTTCCTCCTCGAAAAAATAATATTTGCAGCTTTAGAAAACGGAAATACTTTTCACAACAACATACTTTTCCATAACAACGGACGCCATTTGAAAACAACAACAACGTGCAGCAAGTGTATCTTCTAAACAACTGACGAAACCTTAGCAGAGATCAGTTTATTTCGTTTGAAACTAATCGCACTCAGTTTTGTATACGAACGCTCTAGTTTAAAAACTGTATGCACTCAGTTTCCTTTACGAACGCCTTAGATGCAAACTCATTGTGCGAGTGTAACTCGTTTGGCGTTTACGAATGCAGCCAATGAAAACGGCTGATTCGAAATGTGCTAACTATTTCCACATTTATTCAATGCATATTAAGCATTTACTAACTAATTTAAGCTATTTTTGAGCTGATTTCTCCAAGCAAAGCGCCACCTATATTCTGTTCGCGGAAACGAGAGAACGAAAGTAAACAAACGGGTTACCAAAGAATTCCATTTTTTGGCACCAATCTCTAGTTAGGCGAATTTAACCTTTCTTAATTCCAAACAGCGTAAATGGAAGAAAGCAGAAATTCACAGTGTCTTTGGCGCTTTGGCAAAATGCCATGTGTTTACTCTTCGCCAGTTTGCACGTGCAATTGTTTAGTTTCGTTCTCTCGACTCGGCGAACAGACTATAGTGGACTTTTTTTAAACTAAATTTCCTTGTGTACAGTAAATATTCCAAATCTGGTTGCAATCTTCACACCTATTTCAGCTGCGGAATAATGTTTGTTGGGGGAACTTTATTATAACCAATCTGTAGTTTGTTATACTGTGGTCATTTTTTTTTTCAGAGAGTGTTTTGCCGAGCAGTTTAAAGGCTCACTTCCCAAGGCAGTTTCTCGGGTGTTATGGAATACTAGGTATTATGAAATACTGTATATTACATAATACCCGACGTAAAATTATCATCTATAATAGATTTTATACCATCAAATAAAGAACCCGAAGACAAAGTCTTCGGTAACTGAAAATTTTCCGGAGATCAACTAGAATATTTTGGATTCAATGATTCTTTGGTTTCTCCTTGATTGTACAGGAGCAGAGAGGGAAAAAAAAAATATTACATCTCTGAATTTTTTAAATAGACTCGAAACAGAAATAACCAGCTGCTCTAATCTTAAAAATATAATTTTAATAGTTAAAAATAACTATGATTTTTAACGGTAATTAATTTTTCAGTGGTTTACCCAACTGATTACATATTATTCGAAAATTTCATATTCATCTCCATTTATGATGTATTTTATATATGCTATTTTTAAAGACTTCAAAAAAGGTGGAAGTAGTATATTCATCGCGTATGTATATGTTTATATGGGATAGATAATTTTTTAATACTTGGACCGATTTCAAAAACACTTTTTTTGAAGTAAAACTTCTTTAATCGCAACTAGGGAGTAACTCAGATTTTTTTTCTGACGGAAGTAACGCTTAGTAAAGGAAGTGACGTATCTTTTCCCCCCTTGCTACTTTCATTTGCGGAACAGTTCTCGGGCGTTCGTTCCTGCGAACGTCGACTGTGCTCCCTATGCGTCGACATTACTCCCTAGCTGTTTTGAAGCAAGATCTTGCTTATGACTCTGTTCAGTGAATAAGTGGACCGGCTCTTGTGAGAGCCACTGTGGGAAGCCTTTCGCTGAACAGACGACGATCCTGCTGACTGTCTCTCACTTTTGTTACAGTCGGTGACCCAACCCGTCACCTCCGATAAACAAGGCCTACGCACTGAACACAGAAAGTGGCACAATAGTGCATTCCGTGATCCAAGCTCCGTTGCTTTACTCACGTTTTCAATGGCATTATTACAATATTTAATGGAATTATGAGTTAAAACTTAACATGATTGGTTACCATGATACATAAATATTGTTTGTCTGTGCTTAAATAGTATGTAATCGTGCTTTTAATGTTGTTCATGTATTTTTGAGTTATTCATAATGAGCCAAATGTAAATTTTTAAACAGAATAATACTTCGAACAAAACCAGCAAAGGAAAACAAAGTTTTAAGAACACTTCCGTAGAAAAACGCAATAATAGACGCTACGTGCATTCGATACCAACCGACAGAAGAAAACACCCGTTTAGGAACACTGTTAAAGAAAAATACCACAACATTTTCTCGATTCAAACCCTACGGGAAAACATTTTATGAAAACAGTCAAAGAATAATAGTTCAACACGGACACTTCCTGGATGCTAACCCGATATCCAGACGGAACAACGGTTTAAGAACACGGGTATGTAATACCACAAAGAAACAAACTCTGGCTGCAAAGGGTTTAAGATATTATTATTCATGATAAATAGAAGAATAGAAAATAGACAGTCCATGGATTCTAACCCAAACTCAAGATGGAGCAACTGTTTAACACGGGGAGAGAACACCACAAAGAAACGGGCCCTGGCTGCAATCAATAGACAGAAGCAAACAATAGACAGAACCTGCAGTTTAAAAACACGGATACAGAATAATATTTTGAAACCTACCAGCAGACGAAATCAATTCTTAAGAACACTGTGATAGAAAAACACAAAAAAAATGTACACTACCTGCATTCGAACCCAACCTCCAGAGGAAAACACCAGTTAAAGAACACAGTTAAAGTATAATACTAGACTGGGACATTCGCCCCATTCAAACCCAACCTCCAGACGGTACAATGGTATAAGAAAACAGTTAAAGAATAATACTACAACACGGACACTTCCTGGATTCTAAGTAATTATCATGAATTATGGATGATTCTTACTAGAGATTTTAATGTTAATTTTCGGTATCAAGAATCTCAGCCATTAGTTGATTTTTTTAAAGAAAAATTTGATCTAACTATGAATACTTCTCGACTTCAATCTACAACGCGTTTCGGTACAATGATAGATGCTGTAGTTTCAAGAAAATTAGCAAATTTAGAGAGTAAAATTTATGTTTCACATTATAGTTAACACAAACCTATAATTTCATACATAAAAATTATGATGATATTCAAGTACCACTTTCCAATGAATAATATGAATATAACATTTATATATGTAATGTACACGAATAATAAACATAATTAAATTATAATATGATATTTATTTTAAGTTTAATCATTTCAGTGATATATGTCGTAAACGTCAAAGAAGTTTTACTTCAATCGCTCGTAAAGATTACACGCACACACTTTTTTTTTTTTTTTTTTGGAAAAGGATAGGAGAAAACTCCTTCAACAATGGTTTTTAAACCATTGTTTAAAAGGTTCCCAGTAACGGCGCTGATATTAATGTCGAAAGTCGCCAAGGTTGTTCACGTTTGGCGATGTATCGCCAAGTTTTGTATTCTAACAAATATTATAAATGCGAAAGTAAGTTTGTTTCTTTGTTTATGACGCTTTCACGCCTAAATCGCTGAATCGATTATAATGAATTGTGGTTTAAATATAGACGGGACTCTGGAGATGGTTATAGGCTACTTAGAATTTTAGTTTTTTAATTGCTTTTTTAATTATTAATTAAAAAACATTTTTACGTTGCCATGCTTGGCGAGTTTCGCCCGTATCAAATGATTCATGTTTTGAGCTAACAAGAATGCTATTACTTCAATAAAGAAGCCAGTGCAACTGAAAAACATTTAATACCACAGAAACTATGCCAGTTTTATGCCAAATCTATCTATAATAATAAAACTGAATGTTCTCCAGACAAATCTACAGAAAGCAGAGCTTTGAAACTTTGAGCATGACTGAGCCCATGACTTCGGTAAAGTGCACCTGAGGCTCAGAATTTTAAAATTTTAATTACTTTTCTAACTATTAATTAAAAACCGTTTTATCGCCCGCACAAAATGATTAATGCTTTTGAAGCAAAGCAGAAATTCTATTTGCAAAACCATGTGCATTTGAAAAACATGAATTGGTGTGGAAATTTTGTTGATTTTACGCCAAATTAAAAAGCATAAGTAAAGAAAAGGGTACTTACGTATTATCTCGGCGGTCTGCCAAGACGAGCGATTTTTTGCCGAGATAAATGTCGGGCACATGAAATTATTAATGGTTTTGAATACGATTGGCAACAGTTTGGCAGCTCATTTGACGAAAAAACAGTTTGGCGGGAATGACCGCCGGGATAATACGTAGGTACCAAGAGAAGTCCAGGTATGTTTCTTAAAGTTCATAAATTTCCAAATCCTACCAATAATATAAATGTGTACTCTTGTGTGTTTGGATGTTTTTGACTGAATCACACAAAAATGGTTGAACGGATTTGGAAATATTTGTAATGAAGATAGCTTATGCCCTGGATAACACACAGGTAACCTTTCAACCAGACAGCATAAATAATTATTTTACAAAGACATTCAAAATAATTCAAATGCTTTGCGCTCTATGGAAATGTCGTAGCTACTTAACCGATTCTAAAACTTTTTCACTGATTGAAAGCTACATTATTCCTGAGTATTATTGTTTGTTTGTTTTTGGATTGAGACGGATTGACAGCACTAGGGTCCTAGGCCCATATGGGGAATTCCTCTCTGTGGGGGACTTTCTATGGGATCCTAGGCCCATATGGGGAATTCCTCTCTGTGGGGGACTTTCTATGGGATCCTAGCCCGTATTTACACGAGGTTTTTTAGAAAACTGCGAGCGGCTAGGTAGACAGGCGCGACCGGGGTTTGAACCTGGCACCTCCCGCCTTGCAGTTTTGAGAGCAGAACTGCTTAGACACTGGTGGCACCCTAAGTGTTATAAGCTACTTTAATGCATATATCACAGATAGTTCTTTTACAGGGATGCTCATAAGAATTACAATACGCTCTATGTGTATCTCTGTAAATACTGAAACGATTCCTAAACTTTCTTAAACGATTCCTAAACATATAATCGCTGGAAAAATTATTTTCACTCCTCAGAAACACAATGATATTTAATGTTGCCATTCAAAAGTTATATTAATTAGGAGTTAAAGCGTAATAAAATCAGAACATCTGTTTAATCTGTATTTTTAATTATGTAAAACCTATTGGACACCTTGCGTATTTGCCACTCATGGCGATTTTTCATTATTTAGCGACTTGCGTATATGTATAGTTAATAATGAGCTCTAAGAAAACAGTACTTCACATTGTTTTCCATGATAAAAACTACGAAACAGCTAGGATAGCTTGCCAACCATGGCGACTTTTCATTATTTGGCGATTTACACATGCTCACGATCTATAATTACTGCTCATGCAAGGTTCCCGGAAAACCGTTATCCATATTTTCATATACATAATTCTTTGCATATTGGCGTATTTAGCACCACGAATTATATCATCTCGCCGCGCTGGCAAATAGGCATAGTTAACGCCACCAAATATGTCTACTGGTAGGAAATACTCCAGCTGGACCGAACCGCCTTTAAAATAATCTGCACTTTAATTATTTTTCATTTTCAAGATACTAGGTTCCAGCATTCTGGAACTCGAAGCTTAGATTCACCCTGCTTGGAAAGATGCTATTTTGCCGGATCATTCCTAATGCCAAGAAGGCGCTTTTAAAATCAGTTACAATTAGTTATTCTGTTTTGGAAAAACGAATAGTCGCTAATTCTAAACTCCTGTTGTCTAAGCGAACTTACTATTTGAAAATTCTCAACTTTGTGTAACACACTTTGAGTTATTTATTTCATATACTTTTTAATTTCGCGTAAAATGGGCGTAATTCTAACTCATGTTTGTGAATTTCACGCAATTCTACATACTTGAAAACGCTTTGTTGGAAAGGAATGAATGATTTTATGCCAAATCTGGCAACCATTCTGTTTATTTTTTTAATTTGTAATAATATCTTCTAAAATAATTAATTTTCGAAATTTAAGTCAGCGTATCAGGTTCCTCGTAATTTTTCGAATCTGTGGGCACCTTTGTCGAATCTCAAATCCCCACGGTTTAGGAGGAGATAGATCAACAAGCTTTGACAGCGGCCTTTACATTTCTTTAGAATAGAGAGATTCATGAAAGGTAGCCAACTGTTGCAGAAAACTCTGTTTAATTTCTAGGTCCACCTTTTTAAAGTCCAGTAGGAGTAGAAAGTTCTAGTAAAGAGTCCACTTGTTAGGATGAAACGCAAACTTTATTGCTTCTAGCTGTACAAAATTCAAAGGCACTAACGGCCAGTAGCTTGCTCTAACAGCCCGCTCAGTACCGAAGCTTTCACAGATGTTGCAATTCATCCCCAATAAAATACAGGGTGGCCATAATTAAACTGCAAGTGTTCAAGGGGTGCTAGAGAGAAAATGACCAGGAATATTCCAATGAAACTTAGTATCTACACGTTTCAGAACATGCGTAAGTCAAATATGAAAAAAAATGCCATTTTCACCCGATAGATGGCGCTATATCGTGTTTCAATACTTATGGACGTCACATATATGCAAATTATAAGCTCATCGAACAGTGTAAAAACAAGACCACATTAAATATTGATCAATCATGACTCTGAATACGAAGGAACGTGCATTGTTAGTGAAGATATTCTATCAGAATGGTAGCAATTATTCAGCTACTCTGAAAGAATACCGGCGTATGAAACGGTTAACGGCCTTATCACACTAAAGGGAAAATCCGAGCAACTTCGCGCTGGGCCAACTTTTCCGACGGACTTGAAGGCGTGGTTATCTTTAAGGGCCTCACTCAAACCTCTATCAAACTCTCTCCGACGCCAAATAGTCATCGCATCGCTGATTTGGCGTGCAGGTTCTTATTTTACTTATCGTGCGTTGGTATATTTACATCGGATCGGCAGCATCGGATGGGCAGCAATCACTAATTCCAAAGTCCACTTGAACGCGGACATAATTTTATTTACACGTGATTCTGACATCGAGCCAAGCTTCGAACATAGTCGCCATTGCTCGAAATTGCTTATGACGTAGCAGGAAGAAGTACTCTGATTGGCCGAAATTTCGTCCGACTCGGATTTTTTCCTTCGGAAAGGAAAAAGTGTTAGTTCGCAGTCGTCAAGGTAACGGCGGAGAAAATCGGCCGGAAACTTGATTTGCAAGGAAAGTTTATTTTTATTTTTATTTTTCATATTGCATATTATAGTGTAAAAGTAACACCATAAATACACGGTGGCCATAATCAAACTGCAAGTGTCAAGGGGTGCTGGAGAGAAAACTACCAGGAATATTCCAGTGAAACTTGGTATCTGCACGTATCAGAACATGCGCAAGTCAAATGTGCAATAAAAAAGGTAGATGGCGCCATTTTCAATAGATAGATGGCGCTAATCGTGTTTCAATGCTTATGGACGTCACATATGCAAATTTTAAGCCCATCGAACAGTGTAAAAACAAGACTACATTGAGTAATGGTCAATCATGACTCTAAATAAGAAGGAACGTGCTTGTTAGTGAAGATAGAATGGTAGCAATTATTCAGCGACTCTGAAAGAATACCGGCGTATGAAACGATTAAAAAGAGGTCGAATGAGTGTCAATGAGAATAAATAATGGTTTAATTGTTTTCCAAAACGTCTTTACGAATTGTCTAATTTGTGATCTTAATTTACGTTAATTTTTGATTACATGTTACTGTAAAAATTTAATTACTGAAGCGAATTGTATGGAATTTTGATAAACTGTAAATAATGTTTTATATTGTTTATATTACTCTTAAAATGTCACTATGCTCTGTCTATCGGTTTTGGAAGTTGTATATGCCACCGGTGAGCGTTGAAATACGGTACAGCGCCATCTATCGGGTGAAAATGGCGATTTTTTTTTCATATTTGACTTGCGCATGTTCTGAAACGTGTAGATACCAAATTTCACTGGAATATTCTCGGTAGTTTTCTCTCCAGCATCCCTTGAACACTTGCAGTTTAATTATGGCCACCCTGTACTTCCACAAGTAAAATATTCAGTGGAATCTTATGAGGGATTGCAAGAACAGTTCCTCAAGACTAAGCAATGAGGAATTTACATAGCGCTTAAAAACGCAATTTTAAAAACATTCAAATTACTACTTCTATAAGCGCTAACTGAAGTTGAGAGTCTTATGCTCTCAACACAACGGACGTCTATTTCTCATAGCAATCAAAAACAGACTGACTCAACCAGGGCAGCAGGCCGTCGTATTTATAGGGGATGCAGAAGCTATTAGAAATTTCTCGAAGGATCCCCGTTAAGAGCGAATTTTGATTACGTCATAGGAATGCAGTTGAATCATTAGACTATTACGCAATATTAATGCAGGAAAATGAAATTTATGGGCCCCATTGGAAAATTCGCGCCAAATATCCGAAATATCGCCAAGCCTGGCAAATTTTTGGCGAAATATCGCCAAGTTTGTCGCCAAAAATAAGTCGCCAAGAGTAACGTCAGCTAAGCTCTAACATCGAGAGCTTAGAGACAGCTCGAGATTTAAGAAAACCCTATGTTAATCAATGGGAATATGGACCCAAAACTCCATATCTCCCGGTCTAGGTAACCGAATTTGATGCAACAAAATACGAAATTTAATTTATTGGCGCATAGAATACGATTTTTAAGCTAGTTTGCCCCTAGAACAGCCGATTGGCCCAAAAATTCGTAAAACTATAATACTTAGGAATAGAAGACTTTTATTATAGAAAAAGTTTTTGATTCGGTTCAATAGTTACAGAGATATTGGCTTCGTCGGGATTCGATTCTTTGGTTCGTCGTTCTAAAGTCCAGTGTATGTAGAAAGTTCTAGTAAAAAGTCCATTTGTCAGGGTGGAACACAAATTTTATTGCTTCTAGAACTTCGTCGAACAATCAGCTGTGCAAAATTCATAGACACTAATGGCCAGTACCTTCCTTATAATAATCCTCTCAGTACAGAAGCTTTCACAGATGCTGTATTTCTTACAAAAAATAAAGCACTTCCACTGGCAAAAATTCAATGGAAACTTACAAAGGAAATCATAAACAGTCCCTCAGGACTCAGCAATGAAGAAGTTACACTTTGTACTCAAAAACAAGCAAAATACTGCTTCCAATAGCACAATTTACTGAGTAATGCATCGAACTCAATTAGAGTTCGAATATAAGTATCTCTTGTGGCCTGCCCTGTCTCTATTTATAGGTGTCGCAGAAGCTAAGCGAAAATTCTGGTAGGAGCTATTTCTTGAAGAACCCTCATAAAGCTCGAATTTTGATTATGTCATGGAAACGGAAATTAGTAATACTAAGCTACAGCGCAGTATTAATGCAGGAAAACAAGCATTACTGGCCCCATTGGTAAAAGCGCACCAAATGACCGAAATATCGCCAAATTTGGCGTCAAAAATAAGTTCACACAAGTCAAATCATCAAAGCTCTAGCATCAATATTTCTCGAGATTTCTAGATAACCCTTTGTTAACCAATGGGCAAACCCAAAACGCCATACGTCGCGTTCTAGTTAACCGAATTTGATACAACAAAATGCAAAATTTAATTATTTGACTCGTAGGGTAAGAATTTTAGAATAATTTTAATATCTGGGAGGCAGAACAAACCAAAAAATTCTTAAGTGCCTTCAGAGCGTAATGTAATTCTTATGAGTGTCTCTGCAAAAGAACTATGTGATATAATGGATAAAGGTACCTTATAATACACGGGAATATTGTAGCTTTCTGAAGATGAAAAATGTTTGAGAATCGGTTTGTTATTTACCGAGATGCCATAGAGCGTTATCCAATTCTTATGAATCTCCCTGTAAAAGAATTATTTGTGAAATATACATAAAAGGTAGCCTTTAAAATACAGGTATGGTGTAGCTTTTTATTAGGGGAGAAAGGTTTAGAACTCGTATAGTACTTACAGGGATGTACATAGAACGCAATGTATTAGAATTATTTTGAGCGTACCTGTCAAAGAACCATTTAAACTATATGCATAAAAGGCAGATTGCATATTAATCCAGGGCGTAATCTATTTTCAGTACAAATTTTACGCAAATCCGTTCTACGGTTTTTGCGTGAATGAGTCAAAAACACTCAAACACACAAAAATGCGAACTTTCATATTAGTAGAGTAACTTTCAATAAAGAGACATAATTTTTTTAAATCAATGCTATAAAATACGGTATAATAATGCTTTTTAAAAATGTGGCTATAATATACTTTGGAACAATAGACTATACCTTTATTAAAAATCGCTTTTAACAAAGGGGCGTATCCGTTAGAATCAATTAAAATATGTACGGTATAACAATGCTCTAGAATGTGCGTCAATAATATGCTTTGAAACTGTGGACTAAACCTTTATTTAAAATGACTTTCAACAAAGGGAAGTAATTGTTGGGAATAATGCAAAAATACTCTGTATAACAATTCCCTTTAAAAATGTGTGCCAATAATATACTTTGAAACAGTGGACTAAACCTTTATTTAAAATAACTTTGAACAAAAGGACGTAATTGTTGGAAATAATGCAAAAATACAGGATATAAAAATGCTCTTTAAAAATGTGTGTCAATAATACACGTTAAAACAGTGGACTAAACATTTATTAAAAATGACTTTCAACAAAGGGACGTTAGATTTTGGAAATAATGCAGAAATACACGGTATAACAATGCTCTTTAAGAAAGTTTGACAATGGCATACTTTGAAACAGTGGACTAAACCTTTATTTAAAATGACTTTCAACAAAGAGGCGTAATTGTTGAAAAAAAGGCAAAAATTCAGGATATAACAATGCTCTTTACAAATGAGTGTCAATAATATACTTTGAAAGAGTGGACTTAACCTTTATTTAATATCACTTTCAACAAAGGGACGTAATTGTGTGTAATAATGCAAAAATACAGGATATAACAATGGTCTTTAAGGATGTGTGTCAATAATATACGTTAAAACAGTAGACTAAACATTTATTCAAATGACTTTCAACAAAGGGGCGTATTTGTTGGAAAGGCAAAAATACACGATATAGCAATGCTCTTTAAAAATGTGTGTCAATAATCTAATTTCTTACAGTGCACTAAACATTTACTAAAAATGACTTTCAACAAAGGGACGTTAATTGTTGGAAATAAGGCAGAAATACACGGTATAACAATGCTCTTTAAGAAGGTGTGTCAATTATACACTTTGAAACAGTGGACTAAACTTTTATTTAAACTGACTTTCAACGAAGGAACGTAATTGTTGGGAATAAGGCAAAAATACAGGATTTAACAATGGTCTTTAAGAATGTGTTTCAATAATATGCTTAGAAACAGTGGACTAAACCTTTATTTTAAATGACTTTCAGCAAAGGGACGTAATTGTTAGAAATGATGCAAAAATACAGGGTATAACAATGCTCTTTAAAAATATGAGTCAATAATATACTTTGAAACAGTGGACTGAAAGGTTATTTAAAATGACTTTCAACAAAGGGGCGTTCATTGTTGGAAATAATGCAGAAATACACGGTATAACAATGTTTATAATGTGTGTCAATAATGGACATAGAATCAAAGGGTTATATTAAAAATGCCTTTGAATAAAGGGACATTATCGTTAGACTTAAGGCAAAAATATACGGTATAACTATGCTTTTTAAAAAAATCCGTCTATGATATATTTCTAAACAATGGGCTAAATTTTTAAAGAATAAAATTAAACAAATGGAAGTAATTGTTTCAAATATATGTAAAAGTATCGGTTAAAGTGCTTATACACTGAATTAAACCTTTCATGAAAACCTTTCATGTATTAGCATAAATAGTTCTACAAGGACACTCAAAACAATTCTAATTCATTACGGTATCTGTAACCACCGAACTGAATCTGAAATTTTTTTTTCACTGATAGAGAGCTATGCTACTCCTGAGTAATATGAGTACCTATCATACATATTGTTATGATTTTTCGGGGCAATCCGCTGTTCTGGGGCTTAAAATAGTTTAAAATTAGTATTTTACGCGTCCAACAGTTAAATTTTGCTTTTTGTTGCATCAAAATCGGTCAATTAGAACCGGAGAAACGGAGGTTTCGGTTCCCCCATAGTTTTTTTATGGGTTTCTAGAAATCTCGAGAAATATGGGTCCTAGGGCTTCGATCTCTTCACTTTTGGTGACTTATTTTTGGCGCCAAATTTGGCGATATTTCACCCAAAGTCGCCCCCGAGCTTAGCGACATTTTGGTTATTTGGCGCGATTTTCCCAATGGGGCCTGAAAGTTGGTTTCTCCGCATTAATAACGCATAATAACCTAACATTTCTCTTCTATGACGCAATCAACATTCCCGCTTTATATGGAATACTCGACAAATAGACTTTTCTCGAAGATTCTTGTAGCTTCTGCGTCGGGTATAAATATAAGAGTGAGTACGCTCTGTGATGGAAGCGGTGTTTCGCGCTGTTTATGAAGCTTTGAATTTAAGGGCTGTGTGTAAATTCTTGATTGCTGAGTCTTGAGAGACTGTTAGTTTTATCTCTCGTATATTTTCACTGAATTTTTGCCAGTGGAATTGTTTTATTTTGTGTGAGAAATACAGCATTTGTGAGAGCTTCTGATCTAAGCGGACTGTTAAAAGCACATTGCTGTTTAATTGTGCTTGTGAATTTTCTACAGCTGATTGTTGAACGAAGTTCTAGAAGCAATAAAGTTGTGTTCCATCCTGACGAGTTGACTTTTTACTAGAACTTTCTACACCAACTGGACTTTAGAACGACGTACCCAAGCAGAGTATTTCTGCAACATATATAACAATTTTATAGGGGCTCTCATAAGAAATACATAAAATTGGCATAATTGTAACCATTGACCAGATTCTATAAAAAATTCTCAGGTAGAAAGCTGCACTATTCCTGAGTATCATAAGCTAAAGTTCATGCATATAGCATAAATATTTCTTTTACAGGAATTGTCAAAATAATTTAAATGCAATACCCTCTATGGGTATCTCTTGAACTACTGAACCGATTCACAAACTTTTCTCACCAATAAAAAGCTACACTATTCCTGAAAATTATACACTGCCTTTCATGCAGGTATATGTAGATATGTATACATATTTTTTTTTTCAGAGACACTCATAAGAATTATATTACGCTCTGTAGCCATCTGTGTAGCTACAGAACTGATTCTTAATCTTTTTTTACTAATAGAAAGATACAATATTCTTGATTATTATCGGCTGCATTCAATGTATGTAGCGTAAATTCTTTTACAGAGACACTCAAAATAATTATTCTACATTTACACTCTATGGTTATCTCTCTAACTACTGAACCAATTCTGAAACTTTTCTCACCTATAGAAAGCCACAGAGTATTTTAGACTGCCTTTTTTTGAATATATCACAAATAATTCTTTTAGAAGGACAGGCAAGTGTTGCATTATGCTCTATGGGTATCTCTGTAACTAGAGAACCGACTCGAAAACTTTTTTCGATAATATAAAGCTTCTATTTCGAAGTATTAAAGGCTAAGTTTCATGGATATAGTTTAGATAGTTCTTTTACAGGGACACACAAAATAATTGTAATACATTAATCTGTATGGGCATTTCTTTAACTTCTGAACCGATTCTAAAACTTTTTCACTGATATAAAACTACATTAGTCCGGAGTATTATGGCTACATTTCATGGATATATCACAAATAGGTCTTTTTCAGTGATACTCATTCGATTTACATTACGATCTCTGGAACTAATGAACCGATTGTAAATTTTTTTACTACCTTGTACGGAGCATAAGGAAGTAATGTGATCCCGAATAATTTCGGGGGCTAAATTTCGACGAAGAAATCGATTTTGACCACCGCTAAATTTAATTTAAAGAGTTTTTTCGATGCATCTCATCGTAAGCTAGCATGCAAGATCATATAAATGCGTCTGCAACCCATTTTGACCAACGGTGAGTCTACTTTGATGAGTTTTTCTATGCCATCTGTATGCACGTATGCATGTAACTCGCATATCCCAAATACTATTGGTCGTGGAATGATGAAATTTTGTATTTAGGATTGTTGTAATATCTAGTTATACAGTACACCTCCCCTTTTGGTCCCATTCAACTGGATAGTTTATCTACTGGGCCGCCCAAAAGATTTTAAATACATTACGCTCTATGGGCAGATATTAATTAAAGCGCTTTTTAGAGGTATTAGGTTACTTGAAACGACTCAGAAGTGATATATGCTGTTAAAGGTTACAAAATGAATTTCTCCATCGAAAAAAGTGTCTTTATCATTTATAGTTGTGCTACAGGAACTTTCAAAAGATTTCCAATACTTTACGGTCAATAGCAATTTTAAGGACATTTGATACAATTTAAACACGATACCGTCCAACCATATAGTTAGGTAATGGTCCGACCGCGGTTACGTGCCTCCCTCAAGAAATACACCAAAACTCGCCAAGCTTGGCGACTTTTGGTGTACATGTGTATGTATTTAACTCTCAAATCTTAAAAACTATTAGTCGTAGAATGTTGAAATGTCATGTATAAGACTGTTGGAACATCTAGTTTTGCTTCTCGTTTTTGGTTCCAATCTACTGGAGAGTTTATTTACAGGACCACCCAAAAGAATTTCAATACATTAATGTCTATGGACATCTTAGTACAGTACATCTGTAGACAGTCATTCTTCGGTACATGCCTAAAATCTCGCCGTCTGTCGTCGACCTTGGCGAGTTTTGCCCAAATATTGCCAAATTGGCGATAGTCAGTCTTTGGTCCATGCACAAAGTATCGCCATTTTTCATCATCCTTCGCGAGTTTTGGCGAAATATCGCCAAATTTGGCGATAGTAAGTCATTGTTTGGTCCATGCTTAAAATCTCGCTATTTGTCGGCAAGTTTTTCCGAAATATCGCCAAATTTGGGGACAAAAATTATTACGTATTTTGCATAACTCGAAAACTTTTACCCGTAGAATTTTGAAATTTTGTATTTAGAACTACTGTAACATCTAACTGTGCATCTCTTTTATGATTGCAATCCACTGGGTAATTTATTTACAGGGTCTGCCAAATACATTAAGGCGCATGGATACATCCAATTCATTGAAAGTCTGTGATCAATAACTACCTTGGCTTTCCCCAAAATCTCGGAAACTATCTCAAGCTTTGGTGAAATATCGGCAAATTAAATGTCAGAAGGAAATCTTTCAAATTGAACCCAGCTTGGCGATATCGGAAATATTTGGGTAGAAATTGCTAAACCTTACTATTACTGCAGTATTTTATCTCTTTCAAACAAAATAAGTTTAGATGTAGGGCCGAAAATATTTTTTATTTAATAGATGTACAAGGAAGTCGTGTGTTGTCCACATGAGATTTTTTTCACTGACGGAAAGCTACACTATTCCTGAGTAACATAAACTAAAATTGATGGCATATATCATAAATAATTCCTTTACAAGGACACTCATATGAATTACACTGCGATCTATGTGTACGTGTAACTATTGAATCGATTCTAAATTTTTTTCCACACAATACTATTCCTGATAGAAAGCTACACTATTGCTGAGTATTATAGGCTATCTTCCATGCATATAACACAAATAGTTCTTTTAGGGGGACACTCAAAATCATTCTAATACATTACGCTAGACGGGTATGTCAGTAAATACTGAACCTAATCTAAAAATATTCTCATCAGCAGACAGAAGCAAACTGAAACTCAACTGGGACAATGCGTTGTCCTTTTATAAGTGTCGCAGAAGCTAGGAGAAATTTCTCGAAAGATCCCCATAAAGCGGCAATTTTGAATACGCCATGGAAATGCAGTTGAATCGCTAGGCTATTACGTAATATTAATGCAAGAAAACAAACTTTATGTACTTTTAAACAATATTTTACCCATTGGAAGAATCCCGCTAAATGTCCGAATTGGGGGCAAGCTTGCCGACTTTTTGGAAAATATCGCCAAATTTTGCACCAAAAATAAGTCAAGAAGAGTGAGGTCAGCTAAGCCCTAGCACCAGTATTTCTCGAGATTTACAAAACCCTATGTTAACCAATGGGGAACCCCAAAATTTCATATCTTCCGTTCTAGTTAACCAACTTTTATGCAACAAAATGCAAAATTTAATTATTTGAGACGTAGAATACGAATTTTAAACTTCTTTAAACCCCAGAAGAGCCACAAAAATTCGAAACAATATATCACAACTAATTCTTCTATAGGGATACTCGTACGAATAACATTAGGATCCCTGGGATTAACGAACCGATTCTAAAACTTCCAGTGATGGAAAACTTCACTATTCCTGAGTATTACAGGCTACCTTTCATACACATAATGCAAATTTACAGGGATAATCATAAAAATTACATTCTGCTCTAAGGGCATCTATGTAACCACTGAATCGATTCTAAAAAAAATTTCAGTGATAGAAAGCTACATTATTTCTGAGTAACATAGCTGAAATTATTGCATGTATCACAAATAATTGTTTTACAAGGACACTCATATGAATTACATAGCGATCTATCTGTATGTCTGTAACTACGGAATCAATTCTAAAAATTTTTTAACGCTACACTATCCCTGATAGGAAGCGACACTATTCCTGAGTATTACAGGCTATCTTTCATGTATATAGCACAAATAGTTCTTTTACAGGGGTAATTAAAATTATTCTAATGCATTACGGTCTACGGTCGTCCCAGTAACTACTGAAACGATTCTAAAACATTTTCACTGATAGAAAATTGCATTATTCCTGCGTAATATATGCTACCTTTCATACATATATTGCAGATTTTTTTTTTTTTTTTTTTTTTTTTTTACAGGGTCACTCATAAGAATTACATTACATTCCATGGGCACCTCTGAAATTACTGAACTGTTTCTACAACTTTTTTCACTGATGGAAATCTACACTATTCCTGAGTAGTACAGGCTACTTTTAATGCATATTGCATAAATAGCTGTTTTACAGGGAGACTCATAGAATTACATTACGTTCTAAGGGTATCTCTGTAACTATTGAACCGATACGAAAACTTTCTTCACCGATAGAAAGCTGCTCTATTCCTGAGTATTATAGGCTAACTTTCATCCATATAACATAAATATAGCTCTTTTCCAGGGACACTTAACCCTTTGAAGCATATTTCCCATTAAACATAATTTTTGTACTTCTTTCACTATTTTATGTTATTTTAGGTCTAAATAAGTAAAAAATGTTACATTCAAATTTTTAATTAATTATGGTTTTAAAATATAGCATGGGACACGGGTGTCCCTTTCTGCGTTAAAGGTAAAATCATCATGGGACATGGGTGTCCCAATCTGCGTCAAGAAAGAAGAGGAAAATTAAGGAAATGTTATGTTTTCTAACTTTTAAGACAAAATAAGTGACATAAATAATTTTAATACATACCGTTTATTTTTCATGATATTCTTTGAAACAATTACGATTATTTGTCAGACATAAATGCATGTTACAATGTGTGCAAATTATGTTCGTTCGATTTTCCAGTTTTTTTTCTGAACAGTTCTTGCATCTCTTCCTTGTCTCTGATGTGTCTGGTAAGTGTCTCTTTGGATTATCATCTTTTGCACAAATTTGTGTTGCAGGATGCCTGTTTAAAAATGAATGTATAGGGTGCTTCCTGCTGGAATAATCACCTAAAAGAGAAACTGCAATTTTTCTCCTAAAGGTGATACTCTTCACTTTGAAGACGGATTCAGTTTTTGAAAGACAACGTAAGCATTATTTACTGCTATGTCTAGTAAGTCGTGAAATGGGCGTAAATAATATTTAATTTTGGATCCTCTATCAATTCCATATGAACCTTTCTTCTGATCCATGATGTCAACACCACCCATGAAATTGTTATATTCTTGAATGACTGTTGGACAAGAAACCTTTTTCTTTTCTGCTGTACCCTTTTCTCTTCGCTCAACTGTGATTATGTTATCTGGCCTACTTATTGTAGTGAGGAGTAAGACAGATCTATTATCCATCCATTTCACGACGTATATTCCATCTGCCTGTCTACAATCAATTTCACCTCTCTTCATTTGTTTGTCTTTTTTCAAATCCACTGGTAAGTCTTTTCGATCACATCGAACGGTACCACAAGCGAATATTTTTTTCGCTTTGAGTAATATAAGCAATTCAGAACTAGTAAAAAAGTTGTCAAAATACAGTTTTGCACAAGTGCCTTCTAACTTTTCAGATAACTGAAGAACAACAGATGCACCAAGCCCATATTCAGTTTCCTTTTTCTTCCCAGTGTACATATCGAATTCATACAGATATCCGTTCTTTGATCCGCATCGGGCCCACATTTTGAATCCCCATCGAATTGGCTTATTTTTTACATACTGACGCATAATGTTCTGTCCCCGGAATTTAATCATATGCTCATCAATAGACATACACTCTTCCGGCTCAACTGCATCCTGAAAAGCCTTATTGAAATGCTCAATTATTGGGCGAATTTTGAAAGCTCTATCACGATTTGCGTTATCTACCGGAGTATTTTTTTCATTATCATTGAAATGCAAATATCTTCTTATAGCAGCAAACCTTTCGTATGTCATTGTTCTTGCAATCAAAGGAACACTTAAATCTTCATCTGTCTCAGTATTTGTGCGTTATTCGTGCACATCGCACGTCGAGTATTAGAAAATGATGCTTGGTATATTTCGAAAGAGGAACTTTTCGCTGACATTTCCATTTTGTATGCACGTGGAGTCTCAGGAGCTAGGAACTCTGAACTCCATTCTTCATGGTCTGCTACATGGGGTTTTAATTTTTGTAAAGAAACCATGCCCAGTGACAAATTTTGTGAAATATCGAGATTTTTGGGGTTTGATAAGAAATCAACGCGTCGTAATCGAACAAAAGAGGATAAATTTGCAATGATTTCAGAAGTATAGAATCGTTTTATTGAAAATTGCATAAGCTCTTACAAGCCAGGGCAGAACATAACAATTGATAAACAATTGTTTCCAAGTAAAACTCGCTGTTCGTTTACACAATTAATTGCATCGAAACCCGATAAATACGGAAAAAATTTTGGATAGCTGTAGACTTAGAATCTAAGTGTATTTTGAACGCATTTCCTTATCTAGGAACAAATGAAGAACGAGATCAAAATCAAAGGCTCTCAGAATATGTGGTTTTTAAAATTAATTGAACCATTTGAAGGTATGGGAATAAATGTCACAGTTGATAACTTTTTCACTTCACTTGAGTTGGCTAAGAAAGTAAAGGAAAAAAGAACGAGTTTAGTTGGCACAATGAACAGAGTCAGACGCGAAATTACAGATTTTATAAAGTCAGGTAAAGAGACATTATATTCCACGAAAATACTAAAAAATGAATAATCCGGCTTAACACTTACAGTTTACCAGTGTAAAAAGAAGAAAATGTACTAATCCTGAGTTCTATGCAAACATTGCAATTGCAAATAATGAAAAGAAAACTCCAGAAACTGTCAGTTTCTATCTATAATGAAGTGAAATGTGGTGTAGATTTTGTTGACCAAATGGCAAGACAATATTCCGTCAAAGCAGGATCAAGAAGATGGCCAGTCCATACTTTTTATTATATTTTAGACTTTGCTGCCATAAACGCTTGGATTAGTTTCAAATGTGTATCCGGGAAAAAATATCAAGCTTACTTTCATACAAACTTTAGCTGAAGAAATCCGAACAGGATACATTGAAAAATCCGAGAAAAGACAAAGGAAGAATGAAAATGAACTGAGGACTGAAGATCCACGTAAACGTAGAAAATGTGAGGTAAAAAAATGCCACGGAAATGTCACCAATAAAATATGTTCTTCTTGTGAAAGAATGACATGTGGCAGGAGCACTAAGTATGTGAGCTAAGTGCCTGGACTGTAAGTAATGTAAGTAATTTCTTTTATTTATATTTTTGTACCGTTTAGAAAAATTGTTCTTACTTTTCTGATCTAGTACTTTCCTTGTATACCATGTATATTTGCAAAAAAGAATATAAAAATGCATATTCTATTCGTTGCTTCGCTTAAAATTGACTAGTGTGAAAATGACACCTGGCTGGCGTTTTAGGGGAAGCAAGCTTTCAGGCGTCCTAGTGTGAGGAAAAAAAAAACAAACAAAAAACATACTTTTGATAACTACTTATTGAAAGTATATAAATGAACAAAATTTTAAGGGTTTGGCAGGAAAGTACCTGGAAAGATGTTGTGAATATTATTTGTATGTAAATCATTAACACTATATATTTAAATCTGAACATCGACCAACTTCTCGATCTCGTAATACACTAGCCTCCAAAAGTAAAGAAACAATCGTTTTTTGCGCCTAATTTGCAAATAAATGAATGTAGAAAAACAGAATTTGGATGGCATGTGCGCAAAACAGTTTTGTATTGACTGCAACATACAAGTTAACGCTAAAATGAGTTAGAAAAAGAATGAAAAACAATCTCGCTGGTAGAATCCAATCTTCGAAAAAATAATATATCGCAGTTCTATGCAGTAAAATGTCATGGAAGCTTAGCAAAAATGAGTTTTAATAAGCGATATGCCCATCCCTACCTGGAATTCATTAGCAACATCGACTTTCCATGCTTAATTAAGTAGTCGGTTACCGAAATTGGAAGCGGCGATCAAACATGGAGTAAGCTTTGTTCCAGCTCTCCTAAGACTTTCGAGGTTGACTTAAACCAGCAACCTGTCAGCTAAGAAATCCCAAACATGCTGCATCGGATTCAGATCTGAAGATTGAGCTGGCCATTCCATTCGCTGTAAACCAACACCCTGAATATATTCCTCAAGAACTACAGCTTGGTGAGGTTGTACATTATCATCCATCACAATGAAATCTTTGCCAATTGCACCGGCATATGAGTAGATATATGGATCAAGGATCTCATCCGGATATCTCACAGAAGTCAGAGTTCCTCCCAGGAACACATGCAGAGGTCAGTGTGACCACCGAGTGAGATCCCTGTTCAAACCATTATTCCACCATCTCGGTAACATCTTTCAACAGTGTTGGATTGATTGTATCTGGTGCTTTGTTCCCTCCAGATCAGTAGACTTCCTAAATCGCTCTCCAGTGTGAATCGGGACTCGACTGTAATGAGCACAGAAGCCCATCGTTGTCTGGTCCAGTAAACGTGCTCTCTTCCCCAAGAAAAGCCTTTCGCGGTCGTCAGTTAACGGGGGCACACACAACAGGTCGCCTTGCATATCGACATGCATTGTGAAGACGCCTTCGAACCGTACTAGCGGAAATTCTTCTCCCTGATGCTACAGAGTGGTCGGCAACAAGTTGCTGCACAGAAATGCTTCAACTCCTTCGGGCTGAAAGAGCTGTAAAACGGTCTTCTGCAGGTGTTGTACCTCGTGGTCGGCCTGAAACATGTCTTCTGGGCACAGAAGCTAGGGTTTGATTTTGATTCCAGAGGCTGTGTACTACACCGCGAGACACATTAAGACGGCTATCAGCATCAGACTGTGACAATCCCATGTCAATTCATCCGACTGACCGCCACCTTACCGAATCGGGCAAATGGCTCCTCTCAGACACTGCATGACCCTACTGCCTATCGTCAACGAATCTGCTAACAAAAGTTACATGCGTAATTACAGAAGCCCGATATTTGCATCTTTTTCTCTCACTCATATATGTCTCTTCTTTCCTATAAAAAAACTTGGCCTTTTTTGCATAAATTTCCATGAAGTTCATTTTTATCATTTATACAAACTATAAATTTTATTGTTAGTGTAATTGTTTTGATAGTGAACTTCTAAAAACGTGCTGTTCCTTAAATTTTGGAAGCCCGTGTATTTTAACCGGCAGTTTTAAGTGTCAGATTTTAAAAGCACACTTGGCGATGAACGCTGCACATCGGTAGCACTTGCGCCATAAGGGTTAACTATCTAATTCAGAGACGAAATCCTAAAAAAGTGAGTTTTACTGTTTCAAAGAAGTACTGCATTATTTGCGATGTCATACGAGAGTAAATGAAGCACAATAATAGCTCAGTATTACATATACAAAATCTATATAAATAAAATTAGACTTTTGTCTTCTACATTTCTTGGAATTCAAAAATTTTGCGATTTCTATCCGTTTTAAGCACCCGGGAATCCGATGCGACCCTCAAAAAAAAGTTTGTCTGTCTGTCATTCTGTCATTCTGTCATTCTGTCCGTGACGCTTTTTTTGTTTAAGCATCACGTAAAAACGACTGAAGCGAATGATATGAAATTTGGTGTCATGATAGGTGGTCACTTAACTTAAAACATAGGCGTCGAATTTTTAAAAAATCTTGATTAGATTTTCAGATTTTGCGAAAATCGTTTCAAACTGCGTAAATATGTGTTCAAGCATCACGCAAAAACGACTGAAGCGAATGATATGAAATTGGGTGTCATGATAGGTGGTCACTCAACTTGAAACATAGGCGTCCAATTTAAAAAAAATCTTGATTAGATTTTCAGATTTTGCGAAAATCGTTTCAAAGTGCGTAAATTTGTGTTCAAGCATCACGCAAAAACGACTGAAGCGAATGATATGAAATTGGGTGTCATGATAGGTGGTCACTCAATTTAAAACATAGGCGTCCAATTTTTAAAAAATTCTGATTGGATTTTGAGATTTTGCGAAAATCCTTTCAAACTGCGTAAATTTGTGTTCAAGCATCACGTAAAAACGACTGAAGCGAATGATATGAAATTGAGTGACATGATAGGTGGTCACTCAACTTAAAACATAGGCGTCGAATTAAAAAAAAATCTTGATTAGATTTTGAAATTTTGCGAAAATCATTTCAAACTGCTTAAATTTGTGTTCGCACATCACGTAATAACTGCAAAGGTGAAAAAATGATATTTGGTGAAATGATAGGTGGTCACTCACCTTAAACTATAAGCATCTAATTAAAAAAAATCCATCAGATTTTGAGATTTTGTGAAAATCGTTTAAAACTCAGTGAATCTTTGTTCCCGTATTACGTAATAACGACTAAAGCGAATGATATGAAATTTGGTCACACGATAGATGGTTGCTCAACATAAACTATAGGAGTCCAATTTTTTAAACATTTTTATTAGATTTTGAGATTTTGTGAAAATTCTCTCAAAATACGTTTATATTTCTTCAAACATCACTTAATAACGACTAATACGAATGATACGAAATTGAGTGATATGATAGGTAGTTGGTAATCTTAATTTATAGGCGTTGAATTTTAAAAATATTTTGCTTACATTTTGAGATTTTTCGAAAATCGTTTTAAAATGCAGAAAATTTGTTCCGGCATCACGAAATAAAGACTGCAGGGAATGAAACGAATTTGAGTGACATGATACGTTGTCACTCAACTTAAATTCTAGGCTTCCAATTTTTCAAAAATGTTGATTAAATTTTGAGATTTTGCGAAAATTATTTCAATATGCGTAAATATTCGTTCGCGCATCACATAATTAAGACTAAAGAGAATGAAATGATATTACTTAGTTACTCTCTAACCTGTAATATTTTAACGATACATGAAAATTATAAATTCGCTTTCTTTACTTTGGCAACATACTACATCCATTCTGTGTACTCCTACAATGCTGACGAAAGTTCTCGCTTTTTGGAAATTTTCATTCACTAACCCGTCGAGGACGGGTACTTCAGCTAGTTTTATATATAAATATAAGGAAAAGAACTGATTGCCGCACATTATAAAATCCAAAATTTTCAAACAAGATATTCTTTATTTCACAAACGCAAATTCAGGTTAATTTCAAAATTTGGTAAATGCTAAGGTGTTTTTAAACAGTAACAATTTTTTAAATGCTTATTTTTACAAAGGAATAGCCTTTTTGGGAAAAATAACTGATAATTTTGTTATAAGCTAAAATTAACCAAACATTTTCCGAGATTATGTATGCATATATATACGGAATACATGCATTATAAATTATGTTTGTATCACGCCATACTTTCCCCCCATTTGAAAATATAAAGCAAGATGCAGACTCTTCGACACAGTGATAGATGCCTCCCAGAGACTTATCTAAGAAAAATGAGTTTGTCATGAGAGAATATCAGACCTGTCCTCGCTCTTGCTCCTAAGGGAACGTCCACGATAGAGTTGTTGTCTGTAAAAGTTTCAGTCACGATATTTCTTCCTAAAATTATATATTTTTGTTCTTATCCTCTCACTGTAAGGTATTACTCGATTGTAGCAATCTAGTGAGTGTGTTCTTTGATGCCATAAAATAATTGGAAAAGAACGTTAAAATATATACACGAAGATTTTTTCTTTTTCTTTCCCGTTCATCTCGTTCCAGAAACATTACTGAAATGAAACCGTGTAATACTAAATCAATAATATGGATTATTTTTAATGTCTCTTGAAAATACCAGGGATAATCGTGCCTCAGTTATCTGATTTTACGTTTTGTTGTTAAGTGGAAATTTGAGTATATGCTTTCCGTTCAAATAAGCAATACGCCAAGTTGATATTACTGGATAAGTATCAGGTATTCCTATAAATGTTCATCATTTACCATTTATCAATTTAATTTTCCGTGTAATTCTATTTAAAATTTAAAATGAGCTATACATTAGCCACAAATTCACACGCGTTTCATACTGGCTAAATTTTACGTATACAGTTATCTTTTTTTCAACATTATATTTCAATCACTTTTTTATTTTTTGTATCTTTCACAAATTTATATAGCATAAAATCACAAATTCAAATGCATTTCGTATTAGCTAAAGTCAACGTACGCAGTTGACAGTTTTTCAACATTAAGATTTTAAATAAGCTTTTGTAATTTATTTTTTCTTACAAAGATTTATAATTTTTACTCATTAGCATTTTGTTAATGTGCTATACAGTAACAATAACTTTACATTATTCATTTTATAATTATTTACACAATGAAGAATGCATTTTTTGCCCGAAATCAGTTCTAACAAGAAAGGGTAATATGTTGAGTTGGCAAATTTTTGGGATCATTATTACTGTTTCATTAGTGTTAAAAATATGAAATGTAAAATACAGAGTATAGAATATGAAAAAAAAAATCATTTTTAATATGTAAGCAAAAGTAGTCCTTCATTTCCTTAGGTAGTTTAAAACAATTCTCACTTGACTGAAAAGTTTCCATATAGACAATCAAACAGCATTTTAAAAATCTTATTCCTTTTACACGCATGCTCTATAGTTACAAGTTACATTTTGTTGTAACTACAAATAACTACAGAGCAACGTTCAGTACTTAGTAGACGATACGTCATATTGTAGTTACACGTAACTACAGCACAAAGTTTGGGTAAAAATATGTGATTTTTTTTCAAGTATGATTATCTGTTTTATTTAAAGTAAGGGATGAATAAATGTTAATCAATGGGAAAACAATGAGCATTAGAACATGTTTAAAGTCTGAATTGTGAAAAAGCGAAAACATGTGTTCTTTATACTGTTTAGTAATATTAAAACTTTTACGATCATCTGGCTATTAGCATTTTAAATTTTACGATATACTGGTAGAGCCAATCATACGATTTATTCAAAAATATAGAAATAAACAACATGCAAGCAATGATCTGTATGAAGTGAAACACATTATTTGTACAAACTCTTTACTTTATTCATCTGTAATGCTATTTGCATGTTTATAAAAATTGCAAATAGTTTATCAAGGCATATTTCTCTTAACTGACATCACGCCGAATATGTCGTCTAATCACAATATTCTGGTGAAGGTTCATAAAAGCGATAATCGATAAATGTTTCTGAGATTGAGTCTATAGTATATGTTAGAACGATAAAATTATTCAAGAACATTAATGATCTAATAATAGCACTGTCTTATCTAGGTTTACTATGAAGCTCAATTTATTTTAGTCCACAATATTTAAATTTAGATCTGAAAGCAAACACGGTAAATCATAACAGATGCAACACAACTTTAAATCCTATCTTGCATGAAATATTAATTTCATGTAAGATAGAATTTAAAGTTAAATATTAATTTCATGTAAGATAGGATTTAAAGTTGTGTTGCTTGCCAGAAAATGGAAAAAATTGAACACAAATATTAAGAGCAATCTTTGCAGTTCTTATCGTATTTCATGAAAAGAAACATGTTTTCTTCCGAATTTTTTCAAATATCTGTATATATTTTCACAATTCATAATACCACATTTTAAAATTTAATAATCAAAGAACGTTGACATGTAAATGGACTAAAACTATTTCGTCGTGAAAATTTCAGCCTTCTTGTCAGTTTAATTTATGTAACATGATAGAAAATTTTACACATTGAATCCAAATTTAGAAAGTTCTTTGAACTTTCTGAAAAACAAGCTTATTATTATCAGCAATTAATATCAAAGAGTAAAGAAGAAAAGACGCAGTTATTAATTACAGTGTAGTGATATATTACTATGTACATTATGATCCTGATTAGCATATTTCTATACAGAGTTTTGTACATGTTATTTGGCTGATTAATTAAACAGGCTTATTTATTTCAGCAAACTGATTATAATGTTTATTCATATATATATATATATAATACTCACTTCATTGCACTATAAATTATCGGAAAAGGACACTGTTTCTAATCGATTTTATTATAATTGTTTTCAAGGTTGAAAATAAATTTCCTAAACGATTTGATTTCCTTCGATTTGTGTCTATCAGTACACTGCAGAATATTTACTTTAGACACTTTAGTTCAATTTATAGTATTTACTTTTGTTTGCGGTTGTAGATGTATACATAAATAATAAAATACACATAACAGGATTTTTAACACTTTCCTACACCTTTTTTAGCACATACACTAGTGCATGGGGCACATTTTACAAACCGAGAAATTTTTTGTACGGGGATCGTATATGAATTTAAAAAGTGCAAATTTTTGAAAATTAAGAAGATAAACATTTTCTTAATGGAGTCTTATTTCCGATCTTACTTCGAATTTTTTTTTCAATTTATACTGCACACTTATCTCTAATAGATAAAGAATTAAATTTCGTTACCATATTTTTGCGACACCCTGTATAATAGCCTCAACAGGACCGTTTTGCATAATTAGCCTAAAAACGTTCGGGATTCTATACAATGCCTACGCATTCTATAGAATGCCGGTTTTTCACACTTTGCCAATAACATACACTTTCTTCGTGAAAATGCCTAAGAAAATATTATTTTGAAACTAAATAAGTAAGAAAAATAATGTGTCTCATACATTTTTAACACTTTTCAACAGGTTGAAATGTATATATTATTTCGATTTGTCCGTCTGTTCATCCGTCCGTCTGTCTGTCCGTCCATCTGTCCGTCCTTCCGTGCTCTCGTAAATAGGCATCGATTTCTACGAAATTGATATATAGTCTTCCTAGATACTGTACCATGTACCCTATTGACAATGGTGTATGCAGCGTTTATAGTTCTTCTACAGGACAGTTCAAAAGATTTCAGTACATCGTGCTCTGTGGGCAGTCGTTCTTTAAAGCGTATTTTAGAGATATTCGGCTATTTCAAATGAATTGATGCGTGTTATTAAGGATTACAAGATAAAGCTCTCCATCGAAAATAGTGTCTGTTGTTTTTTCAACAGAAACAAAGTTCACTTATGTTATTAAGGCTCATAAATTAATGTTATCCATTAAAGATAGTGTCTGTGTGATTAATAGTTATTCTACAGAGGCACTCAAAAGAATTTCAATACATTACTATCTATAGCAGTTGAGGGACATTAATCTATTTCAAGCGTAGTACAATAGGAATAAAAATGTTTATAACACAATCTTGCCAGATTTAAGGACAATAATTCGCCAAATTTGGCGCAAAAATACTGTAGTGATGGAAAGTGTTTTATAATCAATACGTTTGGCATGATTTACCTTTCTTGTTTATATATAAAATTAGTTTCAAACCGAAAAGTTTCGCATGCGAATTTTATTATATTTCATATCGAGCTAAGCAAAAAAAAAAAAAAAAAAAAAAAAGTTTCAACCACGGAGATATATTCTGTGGAGGGGAAGCTTCCGTGGACGAAAGCCGGAATTTTGGCATCTAAATTTGGAAGCCGATAGAGGGCGCTCTGTGATGAAGAGAGTCCGATCTCCGAGGGTCCTGACCATGGTCCTGACTGGTTCAGACCGGCACGAAAAACGAAACCAGCAGAAAGCTGTTCGCCGACACATCACTCAGGCAAAAGGAAAACATCAACATCCGATGATCTAATAAATTCCATTTCAGGAAAGATAAATAAGTATCGAGTTTTTAAAAAAATTATATGTTATAGTTGAGATTTTCAGCAACAAAATTTTACTACGTTTGAATTTTTTTATGTAAATGTTTCAAGAAGAAAAATTATTTAAAATGGATTGAAGCGCGCTTTGATAATATTGATTTGCCCTTCCCTACCGGACTTTCTTGACGAAGCGCGCCATCTATTGGACGAGAAATTTATATGCCAAAATTCTAGCATTAGTCTCCCCTCCACCGAATATAACTCCGTGGTTTCAACGCAATAGTTATTGAGAAAATAATATAACATGCATATTACTGAAATTATGTTTAACATAGAAGTCAGAAGTGTAATGGTTAGCAAACAGTGCTGTTATTACACACGCCTGGGATTGGATTCAAAGGTTGCTCAAGCTTGATTCAGCCTTTCATCCTTCAAGCGGGTGGATAAATTTAGCACCAAGTCGGTGCATAAAAACTACTACTTATACTTAGCCTGGCTTAGCTTCCGGACATAAGCACAAGGTCGCGAGGATTGGATGGGAAGCACAATCCTAGATCTCACGTGGCAGTTTTTGCTAATGTTTACTTCAATTAATGCAAAGCGTAGTTTATTACACAAGATTTTCGGCAAGTGCATATTACATGAAATTATTTGTAATGTTACATTAGAGCTTTTTTCAAGGATAGAAAGAATGGAAAAAAAACTGTATTATTACCTTGACAACAATTTACTATTTAATATATATATATATATATATATATATATATATATATATATATATATATATATATATATATAAATGTTTTTTCATTAAAATGTTTTTTAGGCGAATTCCCGGATAATGATTGTGTTTTAACTAGCTATCATGATGAAAAGTCTCCTTGTAAATTTTGCTTCACTTTACGAGTTTCCAAATGCATTGCTCAATTATCTTTTTAAAGGATTTAGTATAGGGAAATATAAATTTGTTAAAGAAATTGCTTTATTCTTCATGCATCTTTAATGGTATATCAATAAAACTATGAGAAATTTTGTAACTCATCTAGAAGATAAAAACAATGCAGGTATAAATGTAAAGTTGATTTTATTTACATAAAAAAAAACTTTTTTTAAGTAGATCAAAACATTGTGATGTTGTGAATGACTATATTTCATACAGAGAAACCAACACATATTGGGCAAAATATATTCAAATTGAACAAAAAAGATAAAATAAACTTTAGAGGATGTTTATGATATCCAGAAATTTAAATGTCATGCAGATTCTCCCGAAAGTGGGGTCACTTTATTTTTCTAAGAAAAACAAGAAACTTTATCCAGAATCACTGAAATATATATGACTTGAAAATGTTTATTCAAGTTTATTCAGGAAAAACTGCATTCGGAATAAACATATTTCTAGTGTTATTTCACTATGGACGATTTTCCGCATGTTCGGTTCTTGCTTCCACAGCAAAATGTAAAACATTTTGTGTCATAAATTCCATGAATGTTTATGATTACTGCAGTTTCTCAAATCCCGCTAAAATGAAATTCAAATGTATTCCAGTTTCGTTTCAGAGTGAATGCACAGATGTGGAATATTTGTTGATAAAGTGCCATTTCTAAATATGTATGCGAATTGCTCCGATAACTTAAATTTGGTTTAGTGCAAATTTCGATGTTTACAAAAATAAATAACTTGATGAGAATATCTACGCTTACGCACTTTTGCTTCTGTGTATTTTAATATGTATTTCGCTGGAATTTGTATAACCAATTTTTATAGTAAAGTATTTTTATGGGTTTATCCAAAAGTAATATTTGATAATTGAAATAAATTTGTTTATATTTGTAAATATATTTGTCTATATTTGCTTATATTTATAATATATGTAATTTGGGATAAATTTGTAAAAATGCATGTGTAATACAGGTATGTGATATTTTATTACAGATTGCAGTGTTTTTTTTTTCGTAAAAGTAATCTATAAATATATTAATTATTACAAAAGAAAATCCTTAACACTTATTTATAAAAGTTTTATCACCATTTATAACTCATGATAATAGGGTTACTGAGTGTTTAATGTTTACGAATACGCATTCACTGTTGGTGCGGTTAACAAACTAGATAATGTGATCTGATAAGTAGAGGAAAAGTATTTTCGCAAATTGTTGCTGATAAATGATATAGGAACAAATAATCGATCAAGAAATTTTAGGGAAATATTTTATGTTTTGAGCTTCGATGCCAAATGTTTGAGAAATATTTTCTTTTTGAGACATGGATGATCTTTATTTTTAAACAATAACTTTTACTACTTGTTTTTTTATCAGACTCAGAATAATAAAGTTGCCTCTTCATGCAAAATTGTTGTTATAAAGATTTTTTTTTAATTTTTTGAACGAATGAAACAGGAGAAAAATTACAAGTACATACATATATTTAAAGCCAAAGCACTAGTTGCAAAATCAGCTTTCACAAATTCTTCCTTTAGAAAATAAAGAACTCTCAAGACAGCAAAACTGAGTAAATTGTAAATTACTTTCAAATATACATGAAATATCTTTATTTTGTTGAGTTTGCGTAAATAATATAAATTCTTAATAAATTTGAGTTAACACTTGACGTCGAATCTATACGTGTATATTAGAGTTTATCCGGACCAAACGGATCATTATTATCAAGAAATAAGTACTAAAATAAATCAAATAGCCTTGTAATTTTTGCGTAAAAGTTATTTCAGACGAATATATAAAAATCGACTTAGTTATATTTTGAGATTCTCCCCCGGGTGGGGAGAGATTGGATAAAGAATTTTTTTAAAAATTGGAAATATGGGAAGACCTATTTATAGAATTAAAAAGGAAAATGCTGAATTTTGAGAAAATGCTCTGTTGTTATTTTTATTAAATTATAAAAAAGGGAAAGAAAATAATAATAAAAAGATTGAAATCGAAAATAGACAAACTTCACAACAGTTGTCAAGCGTAAACTAGAAATTCCTAAATTAACCATCTCAGCATGTAAATTTTTAGAGTACATTTGTTTTTCTTTCTTTTTCTCTTTCGTCTTTGGTGAAGGAGCATCTTGAAAATTTGTTGCAAGAAAATAAAGAATAACGGATTTTTTCCCATCCCGGACATTTTCTCATGATTAAGAAAAGTTGTCTCATGTATAAGAATATTTGATGTTTAAGGAAAGACACTATATAAGGAATATCAGTTTGAAGCATATTTTAAAACCATGGAAACATCATTCGGAGGAGAAAATGTTGTATGAAATTCCCAGCCGCTTTCTCTTAATTTCTCTGCTCCGAATTACTCTGAGCTGATGGGTAGGAGCGCTTGAAAACTGTCTTCCTCTCTTGTATTGCGTAATGTCAGAGCATAATCGATAAATCTGCTCATTAAATCTGATTTCAAGCCGAATTGGAACTTGCGTCATTTCCATTGTCACACACATGCAACAGAAAGGTGTCTTAAGATGGTGACAGATGCAGCAAAGAAGGTTTATGGATCAGTAAGCAGGGGTGATTTGGTTCCATCCATAATTGTATTCAGATATATTTTGGATAGGTTTGCTGGTAGGACAGAATTTCCCTTATTAAGAATTACTAAAGACTAATAAATTATTATTTCTGTCTGGGATGGAAATAACTCTGCAGTGATTTCTTGTTTGGAGGTTTAAGAGGTGGAATTCTGATGCATTTTAATACGCTGCGAACTGAAAATGTTACAATTAATATTATATATGGGAAGGATGCACTCATGTTTCACATTTCAGTTGTTTAAATCTTACTGAGAATTTTTTTTATACTCATAGCCATATACAAGCTTTACGGTCTTCACAGGCAGACAAGCATTACAATATTTCATATTTTCAATAAATTTAAGAGGCATGTTTGGATATATCCGCATGTAAAGAGTTTAAGGGCGTATGTATAGGTAACATAGCCAAACGTTTTTTCTTTCAACACCCTTTGAATTAAAATATAAGAATTGCAGTAAATAATTTGTTGGTGTTCATATTTCATACATTCATAATTATAATAAAGTATAAATATCACAAATAACGTTTTAGAAATACCAAATAATGTGTTTAAATAGTAACAATATTAAGGGCTAAAGGGTCAAATATTGTTTGATTTAAATAAAATTCTACCTGAAAATGTGTTTACAAATGGTAAATTTTTCACACAATTATAATTTGATCAGGAAATATTCACTTCTTTTGTTCCACTAGACAGGACAGATTTTTTTTTTTTCAAATAGGTATTTGTGATTTCGGTATTATACTTTTTTGCTACAAATATTTATTTAAAAGTTATATACATAACAAATTGATAAAATACTTGCTAATAAAATTTAAAATCAGACAAGTTCAACGAAAAAACGAACATAATAAAATTTTTCAATCATTCCAAAAAGATCTATTTGACATGAAACTGAAACTATCGGAAAGACAGACTTTTAGTCGCATTATTGAAATCCAATTTTTTATTGAAGACCATTGGGATTCACAAGAATCAATTCACTATATCTTTGGTCTGGTACAAATCCCATTCTGAAATTCATGTCAGAAAAATCGTTAAAATTGACTGCATGAAAAGAACTTTAAATTTTTAGTAACAATGAATATTGGTCAAAAGTATGCACTAAATGTTTTCTTAAAGTTATGCAGATTCCGAACCGCATCAAATTAATCGAATCTATAATTGATATTAAGAAGTTTCTTTCAAAATATATAAGCAAATATAACTTACTTCCCGCCACTGTATGTGTTTTATTAGATCCCTAGAACGCTAAATAGATGAAGAATCTTGAAAAGGATGAATAAGTTTTTTTCTTTGATTGTGACTTTATCCACGGCATTTCTTATTTTAGAGTCTACCCCGCGCAAGAAAGCACTTCTGAAAAAATATTTTTTCAATGCACATTTTAAGAAACCTTTCTAAAAGAATAAATAGGTAAATAATATTTTTCGTTTATTTACTGTATGTACGTTTACTGTACTGTCGTTTCGTTTATTTATATACTGATATATATATATATATATACAGGGTGTCCAGCCTTAATGCGACCCAATAGCTAATTCCCGAACCATTCGGTTTAGATATGAACTTCCAATTTGAAAAATGTTTTTAAAAAGGTAAAGAATGTTTTTACGTGCTTTTTGAACCAAAAAACCCATTTAGAAAAAAATTACAAAAATTAAATTTTTATACGGTCCCCAGGTCCTATCACTTATATTTAGGGAAAGATGCAGAACACAAAAACAAAGTAAACGGAAAAAGTTTCATTTTATTAGGATAAAAACTGACCAAGTTATAGAACTTTGAAAATCATACATTTCATCCATTTTCTCCGCCAATTTCAAGAAGCTAGTAAGGGACCGCCTCCAAAGTGAAATTAATTGGAACTCTGCCAGGAAACATTCGCTCTTGCACGTCACTCTTATGTAAATCGTTTTTAAATTTAAAAGTACACACATTACGTTAATATTACAATAACTGAGTACTTAAGAAACAAAATTTATTCTGTGTACGTGTAAAACATATATAAAATAAAATATTTTGGACGAAGAAAACTTTTCAAAAGCAGTTCGAAAAATTTAGACGTATTTGCCTGCGGCTTCAGACTGATTTGCTGCGGTACTGATCATGGCAAACGTTAAAAATCTGTTGTATAGTCGCTTGCAATTGCATACAGTCGTATTCTAATATTACGAATTCTAGTATAGGAGAACGAGATGTATACAAATGAAGAATACTGCGAAATGGTACTGTTGTATGGGCAGTGTAATCGAAATAAGAGAGAGGCGGCAAGACTTTATGCCATTAAATTTCCCAGTCGAAGACATCTATCTTATTGTACAATTGCCCGTGCTGTTCAACGCTTGTATAGAACTGGGAGTTGTCACAGACGTATTCCCTTGTCTCGTGCCACACCTTCAAGCTTGCGGATCCCCGCTGAGGATGTTGTAGGATATGCCCTGGCTCATCCTGAAAGTAGTGTCCAGGATATTAGCAAGGCTTGTTCCTACTCAAAATCGACGGTGTGGAACATATTACATACGTACGGTGCATTTCCTTATCGTCCAGTCCTGGCGCAGGAGCTAATGCCTGAAGACCAGTTGTATACATATCGTTCTCCCATACTAGAATTCGTAATATTAGAATACGGCTGTATGCAATTGCAAGCGACTACACAACAGATTTTTAACGTTCGCCATGATCAGTATCGCAGCAAATCAGTCTGAAGCCGCAGGCAAATAAGTCTATTTTTTTTTGGAAGTGCTTTTGAAAAGTTTTCTTCGTCCAAAATATTTTATTTTATCTATGTTTTACACGTACACAGAATAAATTTTGTTTCTTAAGTCAATTATTGTAATATTAACGTAATGTATGTACTTTTAAATTTAGAAACAATTTACATAAGAGTGACGTGCAAGAGCGAAAGTTTCCTGGCAGAGTTCCAATTAATTTCACTTTGGAGACGGTCACTTACTAGCTTCTTGAAATTGGCCGAGAAAATGGATGAAATGTATGATTTTCAAAGTTCCCTAACTTGGTCAGTTTTTATCGTAATAAAATGAAACTTTTTGTGTTTACTTTGTTTTTGTGTACTGCATCTTTTCCTAAATATAAGTGATAGGACCTGGGGACCGTATGAAAATTTATTTTTTGTAATTTTTTTCTAAATGGGTTTTTTGGTTCGAAAAGCACGTAAAAACATTCTTTACCCTTTTTAAAACATTTTTTTTAAATTGGAAGTGCATATCTAAATCGAACGGTTCGGGAATTAGCTATTGGGTCACATTAAGGCTGGACACCCTGTATATATATATATATATGGGGGTGTGGAAAGCTCATCATTACCTTGACTCAAATATAAAAACAAACTAATGAAAAATAATACTTTAATCATTAGATAAGCCTTTTTGGCTAATACAGCACTTATGCTATTCACACACTCAAAATCTGTAGAACAACTAACTTTTTATACACTGCTGGCCATCGTAAATGCAACACCCTGAAGGAAGCATGCAAATAATATGAAATTTACAACATGCATTAGCTGAGGTGAGATATGCAAATGATTAGAATTTCAGCGCAGACGCACATCAAGCGCGCCTGTGGCGCCACCTCAAAGCGCTATTTAAGGCTTGGAGATTTCGACGGTTTCAAGTACAGCAATTGTGTTTTTCTTGCTTTTTTTTCAAAAAAACGATAAATTATGCCTCGTAGGAAACAACGATCATCTTTTGATCAAGTATCCGAGTTTGACAGAGGAAGGATAGTGGCATACCGAGATTGTGGGTTATCTTTCAGGGAAATCGGTCGTCGTATTGGACGAAACCAAACAACGATGATGCGGATATGTGATCGTTGGGTGCAGGAGGGTACGACGGACAGACGTGATCGACCGCATCGACCTCAGTGCACCACGTCACGTGATGACAGGCAGATTGTACGCATGGCAGTGACGGACCGCTGAGTCACATCATGAACCATATCACAGCAGATTCAGTCTGTAACGCATCATCCAGTGTCTGCGCGTACCATTCGACGTCGTTTACAGCAGAATGGTCTGTCCGCAAGACGTCCGTTGCTTTGTCTACCTCTGACGCGGAACCACAGACGTCTCCGCCGCCAATGGTGCGATGAAAGAAGGATGTGGACGACAGAATGGAATGAAATTCTCTTTACTGACGAGTCACGCTTCTGTATGCAACACCACGACGGTCGGATTCGAGTCTGGAGACACCGTGGAGAGAGGATGCTGAACAGCTGCATTATGCACCGTCACACTGGTCCTGCACCGGGTATTATGGTATGGGGCGGTATCGGATATCTCTCTCGCACTCCTCTAGTACGCATTGCCGGTACTTTAACCAGCCAGCGCTACATCTCCGAGGTGTTGGAGCCAGTTGTCCTTTCTTACCTTCAGGGCTTGCCAACAGCCATATTTCAGCAGGATAATGCACGGCCACACGTGGCACGCATTGTCCAAGGGTTCTTCGTCAATCACCAGATTGAATTGCTTCCCTGGCCGGCGCGCTCTCCGGATCTTTCGCCGATAGAAAACATGTGGTCCATGGTTGCTCAACGACTGACCCAGAGTTCATCCCCAGCTGTCACACCAGATCAACTTTGGCAACGTGTGGAAGCTGCTTGGTCTGCTGTACCCCAAGAACACATTCAAAGTCTCTTTGAATCAATGCCGAGGCGTGTGGCAGCTGTGATCTCCAACAACGGCGGCTACTCTGGGTACTGATTTTGGCAGGAACCACGCTTCATAGAATGCTGTAAATTTAATCATTTGTTACTTGGTCAACATGTTATCTACACAATAAATTTTGTTGTGATATCTCTTGTTTTTCTTGGTGTTGCAATTTGGGTGGCCAGCAGTGTATTTTCCCGTAGTGTCGCATGGAACGTTTTGCAATGCATCTTATGATCATGAAATATCTCGTTTTAAATAAACAGCGAGTATATTGCAGTCAGTGACTAACCTGACCCCACAGATCGGCTGTCCTGACAGTTCTGTCGTCAGCGACTGAAACTTAAGTCATTTTCCCCCAGGCTCATCTTTTAATGATCCCCATCTTTTTAATGATTTCATTTTACATTTCTTCAGGTACTACTAGTAACTCTCTCCCATTTTCCCAATTGTACAACGCATTATTTTTAAAGAAGTAACCCCTTTCTTCTCTCTTGTCAAGTAAGGTTTTTATTGTTTTTGTATGTTCATGCTGCTCCTGTGAAGTGATGATTCTGGTTGTTACTTCCTCCAAAGATCTAGTGACGATCAGAACAGTGATTCGAATCAGTTCGCATCCATTTCATGATTAAGTATTCTGGAAATAAATCCCATCTAGCAACTCTTGCAGCTATTCCTTTTTGTTCAACGTTTTCGGAAATGCCTGGCAATCAGTAACGATCTTGAATTTTGAACCTAACAGATTTTTTCTGAATTTTTTTAGTAATTCGATTATTGCGAGTACCTCTAATTCCTAACTGCAATACTTTTCTTGTCGCGGAGTTGCCTTCTTACTCATGTATTGTATAGGATTAAATTTTTCATCATCTCCTTTCTGTAGCTGTACGCCACCAAAACCACGGTCGCTTGCGTCAGTGTGCTATTCAAACATAGATCCTTGTTTAAACTTAATTAATACTGGCTTTTCAGATAAAATTTCTTTCAATTTATTAAATGTTTCTTGCTGTTCGGGACCAAACTTAAATGTAGAGACTTTTCGCAGTAGATTACTCAGTGTTCCGTCTATCTGGGCATTCTGGGGAATCAACTTGCGAAAATATCCACTTAACCCTAAAATTGACTGAACTTGACTAGTTTTTATATATATAAATAATTGTTTATAAGACTTTTCTTCTGTTTTATTCTTTGTGTGTGTTCTTTTGTTTCTAGTATTACATATTTCGAGAGCTATTTGCGCCCCAAAATTTCAAAGTAATCGTGCACTATAATTAAGAACATTAGGAATAGAAGATGTTATTATTATTTTTATGGCAATATATATGCATTGCTACTATCATCAAAGTAAAATGTTCCATTCTGCAAATATGTCAAGATTTATCCAGATGTAACGTGAATCCGTGTTAGAACCCTTAAAAATAGCTCCACGGAAGGCATATTCTCTTTGGCAGATATCCTTCGTATATCTTTGCTTTAACCACAAACAAAGATTACATTCCAGGACTGCAGTGTTTCAGTAAAAAATTGTGTTGATACTATTTTGTATGTTTTATAGATTATGCCTTCTTTAATAACTACAATACCCTTTACATAAAATTAGTAGATTAACAACGCATCACACGCACCATTTCAAACCGTCTTTATAAGAGTTATAAAATTAGCGTTGCATTTTTAATTAAGGTAAAAAATAATTACTAAATAAAACTCTTATTCACTTTTATTTTTCTGATGATGAATATGATTTTCTATAAACGGCACTAACTTATGAACTGAAAATTAAAAGATATCTATAAATTCACTTTTAAACGATCGTATTACTTCATTACACATTCAAAAAATAATAATGGCATATCAGTTTATCCAAAAAAGGATTTAATCAATACTAGAAAATCAGCAAAAGAATAATACCCAAAAGAACAATATTCTTTGACAAATACGCTTAATTACATCTGCTTACACAGCTTTCTGCTGCACAACTGTTTCTGAAAAGAAAAATCATTTTTATGGTAATTCTTGCTCTGCTTTTTATATCTTTTATCAGCTGAAGTGGCAGAAAATATTCAATGCATTCTTAGGAATTGCATGTTTGTTTCTAATTAATGAAGTCCTTTTATGTCCTCGGATTGATTCAGAGTTTCGATAAAAATAAAATCTCAGTTCTGAATATTGATTATTAAAACTATTTAAGAAACTCAGATTATTTTTATTATTATCGCAATTTTTCTTTCGCGACCAATTTAAATCATTTGTAATCCGAATGAAATTTTATTTCATATAATAGTTCAAGATTATTTAAAGTTCTGATAAGTTAAGACTGTAATAAGTAAGTTCTGTGGAATAATAATACAGTCAATTTGAAAAATTTATTTGCGAATTCATAATTGAAAAACGTTTGTTTGATAATAAATATCAAAACAGCTGCACTACATCACTAATAAATAGTAGCGTAGCCCGAAATTTTTCACTAGGGAGGGTTACGACTATTGCAACTCAGATATATGTATGCGTGTGTGTGATAAGGAAGTGAAGAATTTACATTTTGTATGGCAAAAAATTCCTTATGGGGGGGCCTCTAGCCCCCCCCCTTGGCTACCCTGCTAATAACTGATAATAAAATACTAATTTCTGTCGAGCATTATTTAATATTCTTCTTATTTTGAGTGTTCGAGGATCTACCTTTTTTTACACTCGATATTTAATGTTTTTAACGTACATTAATCTAGTACATTATTTGTACATGACAATTATGAATACAAATACATCTTTCACTAACACAGCAAATAAAAATAAATAATAACGATTATAGTTCCCCTCCCAAAAAATGTAACAGAAACTCTGACACACTTTCATATTTTAAATACGTACTAAAGTGCTATATATTAAAAGAGTAATCCTAGTAAGTCCAGCTAAAACTGCTTTACAATCTTCGCCAAGCATATTCAAACTCCTCTTCAACACTGTAAATACTGCTTGGAAGGTGCATCATAATCCATGAGTGTTCCGTATTCGTCTTTCTTGTACCACAAAACGCTCCTTCAGAATTGAAATCTGTATTAAAATCGCCTACCAAAATTTTCGTCTTCGTCAGTCGTCTTTGTGGTGTAGAATCCAGTTGGAGACATTTTATTTGAGTTAAATCGAATGCACAGTTTAGCAGCTAGCGTACTTTTCAGTATTTCTTTCCACAGGGCGTAATGTATAAGAAATATTTTTTGTAGCCCTGTAAAATAAAGAAAACTATGAGTCCTGTTAACACCAGAATCAATACCCGTTCTCCGATGCACAGTGGGAAAAACGTGCATTTTTTCAGGAAAGTGTCTTACGTACGCGTGCTCCGTCGCACAGTGATAACAAATCTAGGTTTACATTGCTCGTAACTTCTAAGAAAATATAATCACTTGAAATTTTATGAGTATCGTTATAAGATCTTCATCGGTACTTGGATAAACTGCGGTACTGATCGTATATGACCAATCGTCGTTGAGACCGGCCACAATGGACTGCGTCGCTTACTCACCGAATAAATTGCGTTTTTCGTTATATTGAATAGAATTTAACTACTTTCAAAGCTCCATTGATAGTCCTTAATATTATCTAAGAAAATGTAATCCCTATTTATCGCTCTGAGAGCCGCTTCAGACATCATACCAACTGCTATTGAACACGAATCAATGTTTTTATGTGCGTGGAGTAATAGCTTTTGTACCCTTACTGATATCGGGCACCAATTATATAGGGTACATATATTTCAGTAGTTTCACTCCTGTATGTTGAAAAACGTTCTGCGTTAATAAAACGCTTTACATTTGCCATTAATGCAGAGCGTTTTTAACGCACATGAGAGATTTTTGAACTGTATGCATCCCTGTATAAGTGGTGCCCAAAGCTACCAAGTGCACATGTGTTTCCATGCACATGAAATCATTGATTCATGTTATAAAAATAAACAAAATACTCTTATGTTTATATTATAATATGTTTTCATATTATAATCTATGTTGTTTAATTAGATCATATATTAATTTCGTAAACAAAACATTCTTTGTTTTACGATTTTCGTAGTTGAATTGTTCTTAGATAATATTACCCTCTGAAAGTCTTCGGAATGGACAAATAATGTGAAGTTGTTTTCACGCAGCTTTTAATGCAGCTTTAAACTTTTCATGCAGCTTTAAAATGATAAAAATGAAAGAATTTCGGTAGGAAGATTCGTAATTAGAAAAATATAAGCTATTAATATTACTACAAGCTTTAAAATTAAAACATACTTTCTCATATTTATGTGCTTTTAATAATATAAATTGCAGGTGCATCGCAGGGAAAACTGGAATTAAGTGAACGGAATTTTATGTCAGAGCCTCTTGAAGGGTTAAGGATTATCCACAGAGCTTTGAAAGTAGTTTCTTTCGATTCAGCGTATCAAAACCCCCCACAAATGATGTATTAAAGACGCAATTTTTCGGTGAATGTACTACGTAGTCGCAAGGTAGTCAGGTGGTCATTGCAACTGGTCGCAACAGCAATTCCGTCATATCCGATCAGTACCGCAGCTTATCCAACTACCATAAAGGATCTCAGAAATATACTCAAAATTTTTCAAATGATTTTTAACAATTTCCTTAGAAGTTATAGTCAATGACCACCTAGATTTGCCTTTTTTCCCACTGTGCGACGTGGTCTGTAATTTGAGCTAATTTGAGCTCAATCGAATGCATCGTTAGCCAGTTGAAAGATGCAACGGAAACGTATCGGAGCAAATCTGTCCCAAATTATGTTGACACAAAATACCGGCGTGAACAAAATAGCCCTTCAGTGCTAAAAATTAATGAAAAAATTCGAATTATTTTTCGAATCGCTTAAATGTTCTTGTATAAACACTCCATGACAAGATTTACATAAAATATACTTTAATACTAATGCAGTAAATAGATAGTGCTAGAATAAAACACCCTCTTTTTTCATTACTCACATTTAAACAGAAACTTTAACTATGGTTATATGCTAATTTATATTGTTTTGTAAGGTAAGCAACCTGATGTTAATTTTGTCATCCGAAAATCATTTATGAAAATACTCAATACTAACCAAAAATTATTTTATAACTGAAGTAAAAAGGTGGGGTTGGTGGAGTGTATTACTTCTTTTTTTGGCCTTCAGAAAATTTAAAATGAATTATTTAATTTATGTAGGTTACATAAGTTAACCTCTTTTTTAAAAATCGTAAGTGGTAGTACAAATCCGCAGTAATCCCAAAATCCTGCCTTGCGGGAATAATCCTTCAACCCATAATTGCTACAAGAATATACAATTTTCCTATTTAAAGGTACCTGAAATAAAATATAATTCCAGGCTCAAATAAAGAGACAAATTTTAAAACATTTTCTTTAATTATTATTACTTAACTTCCAAACATACAATATCTTATACAATTCATTTGTACTATTTGTTATCTTCCTTTTTTTTCACATTTATAAATTATAACGGTGACATTATTTGTTTTTTTTGTGAATATTCAATAAGATTAACATGAAATACCTATATGGCGGTGAGAACGGTGATTAGATACATAGGGGAGAGAGGGGAGATATAGTGCGTCCCAAATTTAAATACAAATCAGTACAAAGTTCTTTTACCTTTTTTGCTGATGCACTGGTTGGGAATTTTTTTATGCTTGATGGCTCGTGACATCTAGGTTGGGCGACACACATTAATTTTTCAGCAGTTGAAGAAATCCGCACCGATTCATCTCTATCGGCAGTCGTCAGCTGGATTCCACGGCGATCCTTCCTAGGACCGCGGCCACAATAATTGAACTTTCAAATAAAATGTGGTTCACTTAAGAATTTTTTGCAATCATTTTTTTTTTGCACACTCACTCAACAACCATCAACTCTAAGTCCGTCTACTCTGGACTTCATCTCACTCTCATCTCCTCTTCACAGACTTCTTGGGCCCCTTTTCGTTTCTTCTTTCGCTTTTTTCGCCAACCAATTCGGGATTCATTTTGTTCACGCCCCCTTTACGTGCATAATTTTCTGTTTCTCCATTTCTGTGATTGGTTCTCTTTCCTTATTTTATACGCCTCTTGACCTACGTCTTTCTGCGTAATATTGGCCATCGGAGACAGTCTACTATAAAATTCTCTAATTTATTATGGGGCAATTCTGACTGTCCCATCGTGACACAATTGGCACCACTATGTCTGAATCTCGTAAACCAGCCGCCCACTATAAATTTCTTTAATTTATTATGGGGCAATTTGTCTTTCCCCTAGTGACACACCTGGCACCAGTATGTCTGAGTACTCACGGCACATGTCGATATTAGTGCATGCGCACTATGCGGCAGCATATGAATGCCTACCCGCTTTGGGCGACCTACCCGTTTTGGGCCACTCTCCCCTATATTTCATTAATCAAGTAGATCTAGAAAAAATGCTTATAAATATCTCGACCGGACAATAAAATGGAGTACACATTTTATAAGAATTTTATAAGCTCTAGTCGTTCTCTCTATCTATTGACTGACTGAGTGCAGAGCTGTGTGTATGTATGCACATTTATTTATTTATTTATCTACCTTCGTTTACCTTCCGACTTTGAGGTAAGATTTAAGATTTTCTATTACGTCTTTCGGCCAGAAAATCTCTCCCATTTTGAAAGTTTTAGAGCTTACAAAATTAGTATAGGAAACCATGCTGACTTTTAAAGAAATAAATCAGTTGTAAAATTGATATATCCATAAGAACAAGTGTACAACCAGAAATTAAATAAATTGAAATAGGGATTGACGCGACACCATGTTAGACGAGAAACAGCCCGAATGTCGTCCCGTCTTGCACTTATCCGTAGAATTAAATTGATCCGTAGAAATAATGAATCCGTGAAATAAAATCCGTAGAAATCCGTAATTGTCCCAACAATATCACGTCTCGAACCCCCATATCCCGTCTTGCGGTCTGTTCTCGCACTTGGAAATATCGTCTCGCCGGTCTCGCATATTGACTGGCTCCGAACAATCATCGTTTCAGTGCAGTCGTCCCTCGCCACTTCTCACTTTGAGTTTTCTAGATTCACTCTATCGTATTTTGTACAAATGTAGGGTAAGATGTTGTCACGTTGACACAACGTGCATATATTTTAATGAAAAATTATTAATACAAATCCTAATTAATATTGTCTAAATTTAAACTTATAATCTATTCTAAATTTAATTTAAAAGTTTTTAACAATAACTGATTTTTAAAGCTTTCAATTTTCCTCCTTTGCCTTCTCAATTACAGCGCATTATCGTACTTCTAAAGCATTTCACTCTTTCAGCTGCCTAAATAAAAAAATAAAATAACAGTTGACGCCAGTTTTTTCTCCTGCTAAAAGAATAATAATCATAACACCCCTTCGCTCGCATATTTCTCTGCTCCGCTGAAACAGATGTGTTTCTCTTGCGGTTTTACCCTACTACGCAGGAAGCATATTGCTCGTAAAACACCTGCTAAGATTGTTCGAGAAAGATAGTGCTCCTTTTTCTATAGGAATATGCCTAACGGCTTTTTTTAGCAGTTAGGGAGTCGCTTTCGTTGGGGCAAGCCACGCACTGCACGTGAGAAGGCTTTGCCCGCCGACACGCAATTTATACCGCAATGGCATCAACGCTGTAATTTTTTTTATGAAGATGCTTCCCCAAGTCATCATGTTTTTATATGTGTATTTTTCTCAAGTTTTCAATAGTCAAATGAATCTGATGTTCTGAGCAAATAAAAAAATTACGTCCAAAAAAAAAAAAAGTGATATGTGATCTCATCTTTTTTTGTTGTGTGGTTCAGTGTTCCTTCCATCACTGTAGGACAATCGACGAGCGAAAAGATGGATGTCTCCGCGACAACAGTAGTATGGGTCAAAACTTTCTTGGCCCACTTCTTCAAGTGTGTGAATCTACAGTTTTGTTGTGCTTCGTAACCAGTTGTGATTCATTCATTCCTATGAAATCGGATTTAGTCTGCTAGTATTCGAAGTAATCCGATTTAACAAAAATCTTTTTAACAGCGCTGCATTCGCAGGTGAATCTTAATTCTCTCTACGGAGCTCGATGCCTTGTTTTAATTCTATACAACGCAATGTTGGCTCGCTTCAAGTTTCTCCGTAATATGTGACAACAAATACCAACCTACCTTCATCTCTTTACGATCATCGGCGTACTACTCCAGTACAGATGTCTGCAATAATCGAATTTTTTTATTATTCATTTACTATTTTTTTACTTATTTGCATTGCTTTTTACAACTACTTTTGTCACTAATTAAACATGGAATTTTTTTTGTGTAACTCTGTGCAGAGCATTCATTTCCTTCACACCTAAAAAGATTTTACGTTTCTATAGTAGTTGTAATTGCCGAAATTTGAACTTTATTAAGAGCATGATTTTTTCCATAAAGGTGAGGTAAATTGGTTGACAGATAAAAAGAGGAAATAATAATAATAATAGCGGCAAGCAAGTTAATCGAATTTTAAAAAATGATGGCCGGGGCTGATAGATTAGATAAACGTTTTCCGACATAGCATTGTTGCAGGGAAAGTTGCGGTAAAAGGAGTATTTTTTTATCAAGATTATATAAAAACTGCTTTTTAAATGATTTTTCTGTATTAGCCTATATTTTCAGGCTATATCAAGTAACATTTATGTTCATTAAAGGTTTATTTTAAGCATTTAGAAACATAATATTAACTAAGTCTATCTGTTTACTCATTTTTGCCCACCATACTCATTAACAGAAGGAGAAATATTTTTATAATTCTTTCCTTTTCGTGATCCATACGTTGTTTAGACATTTTGAAAATTAAAAAAAAAATTACAACAGAACTCAAAATTTCAGAAATTTATTTAGTTTCTTGAAAGATTTTGGAGACACACAGAAAGAACATGGATTCAAAGAGCATGTAAAAGCCGAAATTATGTTTTCAAATTCAACTAATAAACTTTTTATTTTTTCCAAAAATGTTGTGAGCAGCTGTTTGAAAATTTAGTTTAAAAATTAAGTATCATTTAAAAATAAAGAATTTGTAGTTTTCATCAAAAAATACCTATCGATCTTACCACACCATACCCTACATCTTAAAATATTTGATCGGTATAGTGAAAATGATACAGAGCGCGTTCGGTTCCCAGAGTTAATTATATATCCTTTTATTACAGTGAATATGCGAATATAAGTTGCACTATTTTCATATTAGCGGTATATGTGTGCACGGAGTGTGGGGGTGAATGTAATAGTAATATAATATTTATAATATCTAGTATCCCTTTTTTTCCTCTCTTATTTTAACTACTATATTCCGTAATACAAATCTAATGGTGAATAAAGTTTATTATTTCACGTTCAGAATCCCTAATAATTTCACAAAACATATTTAGGTCGTAAAAAGGTTTCCTTAGTAACAGTTTAGAAATTAGTTCTCTAACTACGTAAACTTTCGATTTATAAATGAAGAGCTGTTGTTCGCGTCACCCATCGAGTAAATTTCTGAAATTAAATAACCGAGATAAAGATGGAACGACTATACTTCTTTCACTTCAGACAAGAAAGTAAAAATAAAGAATTTTCGACGTAAGGCAATATGGGAGACCGCTATAAATGAGGGATGGCTGTACTTCTTTTACTTCAGAAAAGGAAGTAAGAAGGAAATTATTTTTGTGTCAAACAGTATAAGAGACTAGTCTTCGTCGAGACCGCATATGCAAGAAGGGACTGTACATATTTTATTATGGACAGGGAAATAAAAGCGAAGATATTTTGTTGTCAGACAGTATACCAGACGGGCCTTTAGGTCTCGCGAGAGACCGATCCCCAAGGCCCCGTCCTGCGGTCTCGTCTCGTCCTGAGGTCCCGTTTCGCAAAAGCGAGAGAAAGCTCGTTTCTCGTCCATTCTCAAACTCAAACTGCTTATCTTGGAATATTCCAATGTTCGGCCTCCTTTCAAAACAAAAGAAAAAAGAAGGCACATAAATAGTATATCATTTTTGTAACAACAAGTTAGTTAAAAAATCAACTGTATCAATCATATTCAACTGTAGCTAAAATAATGAAGCGTAGGTAAAACTTATACAGTTGATCAACATATGTCCAGAATAAGTTTGAATTTGTTGTACAAATGCACCTGTCCCGTTCTGTCAACAGGTGTGTTCCCTTGATTAATGAACGACAAAGAAATTTTGATTAATCGTTCCGAACTCTGATTGTTTTCCGGCAAAAGAGCACGTTAAAATTGAGACATGCATTAGTAAATCGTGTTTCGTGTTATAAGTCCGAGATTACTGAACTCATTATTCCTAGAAATATTGTCGTAAGATTTTAAGAATATATTTAATTCATATATTGTTTGAATCTACGTTTTAACTCTAGGCATACAATTCCCTTGAATACAGATACGCATTGAAATGCACGAAGAAATATGCTCATTACCTTAATGAATTTGGAGACATAAAAGGGTAAAGATTGAAACTGAAATTTAAAGTTAAACAGTTATGTACTTACTTTTAAATTTAAAATATTTCAATAAGACGATTTAAGTAAGTAATGTCACACATATGTATGTTACTCAAAGTGAATTTTAGTGTTTCATAGTCAAATTTAACTGAAGGAAATATAAATCAACATTCAGCTGAATAAAATATATTATGTTTAAATCTAATGTTTTAAATATATAGAATGCGGATTTTATATTTGGACTTAAGCTAAATAAGATAGATATTTACCATATAATTGAAGTCGTACATGTGCAAACGCCAGGAATAACAGTCCTAGACTATTAAATGGATTTTAGTCACTTTCTCGTATAGTTGCCAACTCATGAATTGTTTTTTCTCATTTTTCCTATGTAGCCATTTGCCGTGTTTTATTTATGATTGCCGAATGTTCTGTTTATATTACAATGGAAAATCGAATATTGCTATTCGAATATTCCTAATCGTTTACACTATAGCGGTAAATGAACACCGCAATACCGAACACATGTCGTTACATAGTTTTATCTGGAGTCTTTTGATTCTTTAAAACGGTGAACGCTATAGATTCAAGTATCGGTGCAGAATCACAGTATTTTTCTTTTGTGAGCCTGCATGCATGCATGTATGCTCTGAATGCTTTATATAAAAATAGAGCATACAAATAGCATCCTATATGTATAAATTTGTAAGTCACTACGTGTTGAAGCAGAATATTGCGAAATTATTCAACAACATCAGCACACGCTAATATATTATTTCATAAATCTTCCGTTTTTATTAGCAAACCTAGCAGAAAAAAGAAAATGATAAGCTGAGGGTTTTCATGTTAGATGGGAATATATAAAATAAAAAATGTCATAATATAAGATATTGCGTTTTGACGAAGGCATAAAAATATTTTATATCTAGTGAAATGTCAGCTCGATGAAATGACGGAGACATATTTTGTGGCACGATGTCTAAAATGATGTATGGATGAAAGTTTATTAATAACTGAGAGTTCTCAAAATGCATTGAACGGGGGTTTGTTATTTTAGACATGAAGGGGATTTGTGAAAGTGTAAATTGCTTTTATATATTTTAAGGTTGTTGCATAAAGTTAGCTCTTCTGTAAAAAAATATGTTAGGCAAAATTATCCTTTTTACTTGTAGAAAATATATTTAAAACTAGCTATACCTGGTCACTAGTTTCTGTTGTTCAGTATATATAAATGAAAAAGAAAGAAAAGGGAAAAAGCCCTTTTCTAATGTGTTTAATTTCACAGTACTTATGGGTATACAATATTTTTTGTTGCTCCATTGTCTGTGCAGATATTTTTATTGTCTCGTTTGCCGACTCTAGAATACGGAACATGTAAATGTCCGTTGCCTATGTGAGAAGTAATCCGTTTCTAGGTCTAATCCACACATTCCTAAAGATTGTGATAGCAAGCGCCAATCAAATTGGTAATTGCAATCACTAAAATTGATACGACATATCTGTTTGAATGCGTTGTATGAGGAAATCTTTCCCTTGAAATGCCCTGTCAAGATTTTTTCTTCTACGACATCGCTCATTAATTTTTTTGCTTCAAGTCGCGTAGCGTTGCAAGTTCGGCTGATTGACATTTCGCAACATGGTAATTGGCAATCCGATTTTCAATTTCAGTGTGTGCAGTGCCATCCCTGCAAGGTCGAGAGTGAATCAGAAAATTACGTTGGATAATGAACTTAGCTCCTTCCGATTTCAAAATAGTATCGCCGTACTTGTATCGGACTGCCTCGCTTTGAATCTTAGACTGAATAATATTGCTAAGTTCGTACACGTCTTTGTTCTTGGCCGCAAGAATTGGTCCTTCACTCAGCCATTACTGATTCTTATAATTGGTTTGTACATTGTAAAATACCCTTTTAACCGATTCTTTTTACGTTACGAAATTTCAGATGTTATATGGCAATAAAATTCGTCCGAAGATCAGATAAACCGACACTTTTACGTTCCCAAATTCCAGCAATTCATGTAAGAATATAATATTATTAGTACTTAATTACAACGTCGTTACGTATTGCCACAAAGTAGAGTATTTCAGGCAACCATTTATTTCGTCTGCTGAAGTGAATCGAGAAATTACGGGTAATGTTTGGCTGAAATCTCAAGCCAGCAATATTAATGCGTTCTCTCATATGGCCTTGTGTTTCCATGCAAATCTGGCAGTGATAGACCAAGAGCCTGGAGAAGTATTTAGTTCGTCATTGTATATTCATACCAAAGAATAATTTTGCATTCCTGTAATACTTTTACCATGCCGGATGCTTTGGAAATGTTGCATGTGGGAGTTCCAGTTATTTGCATGTTCAGTGGCAACAGAGCGAAATGAGCAGTTCTTTCACCTGGTAGCAATGTCGCAGCTATTCCGGACGACACAAGATCTAAGGTATGTCAAATTAGGATCGAATTGTTGCCAGAATCAAAATAATTAAGAATGTTTTACCAGTTAGCTCCTCCTGGTGCATCTAAGATGATTTCTCAAACCCCGTTGCTTTGATTCGGCGGTATATCCGACAAGAAAAGTTTTTAATGGTTCTGGCAGCGCAACACCTTTCTTTCGTTCCTCCGTTAAATTACACAGCCTTGCAATATGGACACACTTCAAAGTTCCAGTGAGAACATGCAGGCTCAAACTATAATAATCAGCTTGAATTTACTGGAATGCAAGGCGAATGTAAACACGTGGATGCTGAGCGCGGAGTCGTGTCTGACACTGATCTACTGTTTCTCTTTGACGTCTTTCAGCGACTCACAGCCTATACCACACATTCTGTTCAGAACAAAGCAGATCTGAAGCTGCAGCACGTGATCTTCGTGCTCACAACCGTGCATCCTCAAATCCGGCTGAACGTCGGTTTCACTCGTTCGCTAGTACCCGTTCTTCCTCAGTTTGGTTTGAAATTTATTGTCACACTACTTCTGCTCTGCGATTACGACGGCATAAGTTTGATTTTCTGAAAATCATTAGTTTGACGAACTATAGCAGAACGATTGAAAAAAAGAAGTAAGAAAGTTATAGCAAAAACGGTACTTACGTATTATACGCCAACATGACCGATTACGCACCAATAAATGATAAGGGAGTTAATATTCTCGTACAGTACGGATGGTGTTTCCTATAGGGAAGACTACAGGATAGGTACGATAGGGAAAATAACACCGGTTGGCGCATAACATTTTTTTGGAGGATAAGACCGCCGATATAAAACCTAAGTACGTGTTTAAAATGCGACGACTTAAGTTTGATTTTCTGAAAGGCATTATTTTAACGAACCCTCCATCACCGCAGATCGATTTCATTGAAAAAGAAGAGACAAAGTTGAATCAAAAACGGTGCTTGCGTATTACATTTATGGTCCACGAAAATGCATTTTTTTCGTACGATTACATAACAGATACGATTGGCGGGATTGGTGCGATTGGTGCATAAAACTTATTAGGCGATACGATTGGTGCATATACGATTGGTGCATAAAACTTATTGGGCGAGAAAGTCCTCCGACATAATATGTAAGTACGTATATAAAATAGCAAACATTCAAAAACGAAATAACACGAATTAAAAAATAAAGAAAAAAATAATACGAAAAGGTCAGTTTCAAGATATATTTTTAATTCAAATGAAACTGAATCGACACAGATCAATTCACCGCCAGTCGCACTGAAAAGTAAGAAAAAGAGTTTAAAATATGAAATGAAAAACAATAACGCTATGACAAACGACACAGCTCAATTCCAAAGCAATACGAGATAATTAAATCAGAATCATAATGAATGTATGTATATCTATAAAAATTCACACTTTCTGCCTCGTGCATGAATAGCAGGATTTTTATCTCGCTTTAAATAACTTTTCTTACCCATAAGAACATGCACATTCTTTGGCAATCACTTGATCAGACCAACAGGTTACTTGAACCTTGGAACACGCCAAAATACTTAACAGAAGGCGATAAGAACTCTTTCAGGCTGTTGGTTGGCGCCGTTTTTCAAATAAAGCACGTTTTTGTCTTCACAGGTGTGACATCTGCATAACAGTTCTATAAAAATACTCCCCTATTCGAATTGAACATTGCATTAAAATTTCAAAACAATCGATGGCGAAATTTCGGAGATTTTCGGCTTTGAACAAACAGACATTTACATTTTTATTTATACACGGCGGTTTTAAACTATACGTCAGAAATGTAAAGGGTGGTAGACGAGACCAAGACACTTCAGAATTACACAGCAATGTGGGGTCGAAAATTTCGTCTTCGTGTGCCTGTTGATAATCACTTTGGATGAAGTGTTGAAGTAACAGTGAACTTTTCAATCATTGTTTGTCAAAAACGAACGCATTTTTTATTTTGAATTATCAAAATAAGGCACGTTTTAAAATATTTCCTTTAATAATTTATTCATATACATTAATAAATACAGGGTGTCTCATAAGGTCGTTGCCAAATATAAAATGATGGTCTATCACACCATGAAAATCAAGATTTACACAGGCATATGTGTCTTTAAATGCAAACAGAGACCGCAAGAGGGCGGTGTTCGCAAGCTTATAAAAGCGTGATCAGGACGTTGGCGGAGATAGATGAATCGGTCTACTAACTATGAATTGCCCAATATGCATTACGTGTACGGAACCGCAGATACGGAATGGACGAGCGGACGTACCGATGGACTTTCAGCGAAATGTTCGCAGGCTTAGAGGGAAGGGAGAAATGGCATCAAAAGAGGTGTGACTTTTATAAAATGACTTATTTATTATTATGATTTCCCATCCATGGTACGATACACGTAATGCATATAAGCCAATTCTGAGTTAGTAAACCGATTCATCCATCGGTCCGATTCATCCTCCGGCAAGGTTCTTGGCTGAAATGATCACGTTCCCTTAAGCCTTTGAACATCGTGCTCCAGCGGCACCCGTTTGCAAATCCGGACATGAGTTCCTTCATAAATTTTCTTTGTCATGGGTGACAAACCAGCATGTTAATTTTGGTTAACGACATTTTGAGACACCCTGTACATGAACGATATTTATTAAATTTAAGAAAAAGTAAGCTTTTTGTCTTTTTTTAACACTTTACAAATATTAAGACAAAATCTCCTTGGCAGAGGGAGGGGGGCGACTCCTTTACTTACTATATACAATGTAAGTGATTTTAAAAATGAATTGAGAGTTTATAAAGAAAATATTCTGAAGAAAAGCACTATATTGAATAATCCTATAATTTTGCGGATTCAGAACGAGAATCTAAAGAGCCTTTTGAACAGGATACATATGTTTATGCATAATGTGCATAAAAAATATATGTGCTTGAAAAACATGGATACAATCTGCTCTGAATGTTTTGAAGCAGACTAAAATACTACTTTACAGTGTTTAACAATCCTAAAAATTAATAATGAAATAAGTTTATTTCTAAGAAATACGTTTTATTTTTATTGTATGAAAATATGTAAAATTGCATATTTCGAATTGAAACTACTGTAGGCTGACTTCATTTAATTTTTTTAAATGTAGAGGTATTTAATAAATCTAGAGGGAAAAAATAAAACATTAAATACTATTCAATATTTATGAAAAGTGACTGTAGTCTGTGTTCTTCCAAATATACATTTTCAAACAGCTGTTTCTGTTTTTCTTTTATTTACAAACCTCATATGAGAATGTATTTAAGTATTGCATATGTCAGACACACGTATCGTTATTTAATCATTAAACTTGGAAATACCATAACTTTTCCATTTATTCATAGTTAATTTTAATTTTATATGCCGTATGCTTTTTTAAAAAGAAAGTATGTTTTAAATGTATATTGTTAGGGAATTTGGTAAATTTTACATATTTTCTTCTGAGGTTAAAACGTTTCCACGATGTTTGCTTTCATTTTAATCCATTTATTATTTTTTTTTCTCATAAATCTTTCAAGCATGCAATTACTATTTCAAAATTTTTAGAGGGTTTTACTTAATGCATATTCATTTGAACCATGGGGACCACATTAAGATGACGTGGTATTGTTTGAAATGCAATTTTGCAAGATATTTTTGCAAAGTCAATAATGTTTTCAAAGAAATCATTAATCGACTATGCATCTCTTCTCTAAAAATACTTTAAGTATGAGTTCTATGTAAAAAGTTCAGTCGATTTAAGTAGACTTTTTCAACTTATGATTCTGTTTACGATTAAAGCTTGGTTATAATTTCTCCGTATGTAATATTGCATTAGTGAATTTGCTTAAGAGTTAATTGTACTCTACAAATGATTTTGAAATGGTGCAAAAATGCTTAGTGTATTAGAGCATCACCAATTGGTAAAAAGAAAATATTTGTGCGGTTTTTCATGTATCGAGGTAACTTTGATACATGGAAAAAAGTCAAATTCAAAGTTGTGTTTCGTCCTCTGTTTAACGTACAAAATATCTTGCACACAATTATTGTTAAGTACAAAACGAGATACTCCGTACCTAGAGCTCTTTGATACGGACAGAATCATTCCTGCTTTTCTTCTTTGCTAACCACGTCTTATGACATGACAAAGAAAAGGATAATTGAGCCAAGTATTTGCTGCTTCATGGTTTCGTTTTGCTGAAACCACGTGGTTAGGAAACAAACAAAGCGGTACTGATCCAGTTCGATGTTAGTAACCTTATCTGCAACTGTGACTCGGAAAATATATTTTCTGCCAAAATCTGTCTACATTTTTGTTGAGTAGTGGAATTCATGTTACTCGTTACAAACAACCAAGTTTTCAAATATACCAACGTAATATACATACATATGTATATATGTATATTAAATAATAGTTCTGAAAATGACATGTACTCTTGTCCGTTGTACTTTCTCTGTAAATATAGAGAACACGGAAGAAGTTTGCAGCCACTCCTTGCACTTCAGAATCTAAGAAGGCGTGTTGCCTTAGCTTGTTTTATTTGCTATCTACTGCTGTGGCTTAGCCTATTTTAAAATGTTCTGTATGAAATGCAAAGAAGATCAGTCAACTTTTTTTTTTAAATTTTTTAATACTGTTTCTTTTTGAATAATACTTATAATGCAGGATGGAAGGAATGATATAAATGCAGATGAATGACTCAGCAGTTACCACCTGTTTTAAAACTACACATTACGGATGTATTAAAAAAATGAATTTATAATGACATATAACCTCAAGTCTCGAAACGTTGACACCTGATAAGATGTAAACCCTTGCATAATTTTCTGCACCTAGCTTAAATATATTCCGATGACCGAAAGCCAACCAATTTTTTTAAATTTCCTCATTTCATGTTATGTTATTTATTTATTTATTTATTTTACTTAAAAAATACCCAAAACCATAAACATTTTAACGTGATTAAGTGTTAAACCCATCAAAATTTCAGTACTTTGTATAAATATGCTATTTCCCTTTAATTTACTCTTTTTAAATGATAGATAACGAATATCCGAATATCCAAAGGCATTTCAGAAAAACAGTTTCCACTTTATACATAGTTTTTTCCTGTCCTTAAACTTCACACACTCTCTATTATTCACGTATATTCTGGAAATTTTATTTTCTGGCCCTTAAATATATATATTGATATTCTTAATAAATTAATCGAACTGCTTCTTGTAAGTAATTCATCTTATTCTAGTATATTTTATTCAAAAACGATATTTTATTCCTCTTAACAGGAACAAATGAAATAAATTACAGACATTACTATATAAATTCCTTTTTTTCTAATAAAGCGAGGCATCTTCTGTGGGGAAGGAAACGACAGAAACTGTTTTTCTCTAATGCCTTTTGATATTCGTTACCTAAAATAAATAAAAGTATTTAATTAAAAAAATACAAAATAAGCTAAAATTTCGAAATCAGCTAAAAGGGGGTGCGAGATACTTAGGCAAAGGACTGAGATTTTGCGAGGAATTAATTCTTATAATGTTAAAATGTTTTCCCGTTAATGCGTTGAGATATTTATTATCTAGAATTTAAAAAGTAAACTGGAAATCAAGCGGATTTTGCCTGAGGGCTGGAAATTTCAGCAAGGTTTTGCCTTATCATGGGGAAAATTTTCTAAACTAATGTATTTTGATAGCATGCATGTTTTTTGATGCACCTTCCTAATATGTAGCATAGTCATAAATTTACTTCTGACATTTGAAGTTTAAGGAGTAGCACATTTTCAATCTACGAAAAAAATTTCGAGATATCTTTCTCATCTTCCACAAACAAACATCAACAAATAATAATAAATAAATAAATAAATAAAAATGAAGGAAATAGAATATTATAAAAAAGCAGAAACTTTACTACTGTGTTACTTAAAAAAAAGTTTAGTTCATTTATCACCAGAAAACTCTGAAAGAGCTTTTAACCTCCAAAGGAGATGGGTAATAAATTAGACTTTCACTTTTTGAAAGTACGGCGAAAGGAACAGTTGATTTCTTTATGCCTTGTTTATTGTTGAGAATACCTCCAGAAGAAAATGTTTGTCGACAAATTCAATTTTCAGATGTTCGAGAACAAGGTGAGGGGGCCTCAAGATTTATATTAAGCCTCAAAGTTACATGTACGGGGAAGATGAATGGCATTAGTAAGCCAGAAGACACTAAGAGGTTTTTATTAGCAAGATAAGTTTGATGGCTTAAATTGCTCCAAGTTTCTCGTCCATTGAATCATTGTTGTACATTGAAGTGAACTGACTTTTACAACCAATTAGTTTATTAAAAAGTTTTCTACTGAGAAGAAGTAAAAATATTGCATGTGGAATAAATCTTGGCAGAAACATGGGCTACAAAGTATTTTTTCGTTATACTTTCTGTTTACAGACCTTCACATGGAAAATCTCTAAAGCAAGAGATATATTTTTTTTTTTTCAAAAAGAACTACAAATGCTTTGTTTGTTTTTCATAAGATCTAAGTAAATATTTTATGAGACGTACTGTGTCATTTAATACGACTAAAGTTTTTCTTTTAAATAGTTATGTTTTTATATTTCTTTTAAATAGTTTAGCAAAAGACTTATAGAGGCCCATTTTTTGTGAACATACTTGACTACGTTACTTAGAAAAATGATGTAATGAAAATGATGTTGTTTAAGTTGAAAATAATTATATAAAACTTTCAAAATTGGTTTTTAAATCAAAATAATAATAAAAAATTACGAAGAGATTTTTTTTTCAAAAGCACTACGTGTCTAAAATGTAATGATTGTCAGAGAATAAAGAATGCACAAAACAATTTATTAGTTAAAGGAATGTCTTTAATTATGTATATAATTTCTTTAACCATTTAACGCGCAGTGTTCCCGCTCTGGGAACACCCAACTCTGACGTTTTGACTGTTGCCAGCCACGAAGAATAGGTTTGATTTCTATAAAAATAGTGGCGGGTGACAGAGCTCCACGAGAATCCTTTACTTTTCAGCACGTCATTTCCCGTCAAAAGATTCTTTTTAACAGCACTGGCATCTGCTGAAAAATAGAAGAATACGAGACCAGCTGGATAGATTGCCCCATGCTGAAAAAAGGGCAGCCGTTGACATCGCTCGACTTAACGACCAGCAAGAGGGCGGACGATCGAAACGTTCATCACGTGCCACAGATCGAGAGACCCTTTTTTTACGACAGCTGGCTGTACCGTACGGTCAGCTGCGTCAAAAAAAGAATCCCTAGATATGTGGCACGCGATGAACGTTTCGATCGTCCGCCCTCTTTCTGGTCGTTAAGTCGAGCGATGGAAACGGCTGCCCATTTTTCAGCATTGGGAAAGGGTTGCGCCTCAAAGGGTTAATGTGATTTTTCTACAAAGTAAATGCAAGATTTAATGGTAAGAAAAGCATGTAAAAGCAACATGTGAATAATTTGCCCTTTAGCTTTACCCTTTAAGAAGCTTTTCATTCTGTACTAAATTAGCTTATAAAATTCTAAATTAGATCAATACAGTAAAATGTTTAAAAAAAATACATTGAAATGATTAAAGAATATCTGTTATCACCGTATTTATTTAAAGGTGAAATTTCGAATAAATTAAAATTGCAGCACAATATGCTTCGCTCTCTGCAAGTTAAATTCTCTGTTTTTTAATTAATTTTCAAGTGCATGCTTAACTTCTCCTTTTACGAAAATATATTCCTCATTCTGCGAACAGGCACAACAATTCAAGAAGCAAAATGTAACGTTGTAGGGTTCTCAAATTGAAAATATCTAACAAAAATTAATTTAAAATGAATTTGATATTAGAATGAATTTGATAGATAATAATAATAATAATAATAATAATGAATAAAAATTTTAAAAATGTGATAAATTCACATACTGTACAGCACTCACTCTAGCCTGGGAGTTTTCAAGAGAAGGAAAAAGAAAGGAACTTTAGAAAAAATATTAAAGTACTATATTTAAAAATACTTCTAAAATGATTAGTTTTAAATCTGAAGCAGTAAAATAGAAAAATTTAGCAGTTTTGTGAGAATCATTAAAACTTTCCATTCCTGATGAATCATTTTATTAAAAAAATAAACTTATTAAAAATTCCATTTTTTTTTTCAAATTTTCGTATTTATATTAAAGAGCAATTATCTGCAAAAAACGAAATCGCCTTAAAAATTTGTCATATACACATGCAAATGAAGACGTTTTCCTGAAGTTTCATTAAATTTTATGACTTTTAAATTAATTATACGCTATCTGAACACACTTTAATGCAATTTCTGTTTGCGAATTCTGAAATGGAGTAACACATACAAGTTATGGATAACTTTAGTTTTCCAATGTATATCCTTCATTTGATTCATAGAATCTCTTACATTTGATTTATATTAAGGCTGGAAAAATATGTGCAGCAATGATTTTAATCGGTTTATTCAATTGCGACCTCCGTAGAATTTTAGTTTTAAAATTAACTTTGTAATTTTTCAACATTTTTTTCCCCCAATTTTTCCTATAATTATATTTCATCTCATAGTATACTTATGAATGTTACTGTATGAAAATTACAATGGTGGATGAATTTTAAATAATCTTTTAATATTCAGAATAATTATACTCACTTAAAAAAATATATCCATTTTTACAAATATCATACGCATTGTTGAGATATTTGGAAAGAATTAAATCAGCTTATAAACTTAGCAGCAATTCAGACTCCTGGCACATTTTCCATAATGTGCCAGGTATCAAGAAGCTAGTAAGGGACCGTCTTGAAAATGGCCGAGAAAATGGATGAAATGTATGATTCTCAAAGTTCCATAACTCGGTCAGTTTTTATCGTAATAAAATGGCACTTTTTGCGTTTACTTTGTTTTTGTGTACTGCATCTTTTCTTAAATATGTGGTTGGACCTGGGGGCCGTATAAAAATTTAAATTTTGTAATTTTTTTCTAAATGGGTTTTGTGGTTCGAAAAGCACGTAAAAACATTTTTTACCTTTTTTAAAACGTTTTTCAAATTGGAAGTGCATATCTAAACCGAACGGTTCGGAAATTAGCTATTGGGTCACATTAAGGCTGGACACCCTGTATATATATACTGCCTATAAATTTTGTATTGTCAACGAAATTAATATTTCAAAAATACAATTTTTATTTAAAAGCCACGTATTCTTAAAACAATAAGTCCTTGCATGAAGTTCTGCTTAAAAAATATAATTTTCCTGAAAAAATTCTTTTTTCGAATTTAAGCGTAATTAAAATTCAGAAGATATCACATGCACATATTCTGAATTCTGAATTCCACAATTCAGAAGATTTCGCATATGGATTTACTCTTTATTTCTATTTATGCAGAAAAAATTCTGGAATAGTGCTTTTGTCTTCAAAAAAACTTTGCTAAACCTACTAATATTATTTATGCATAACAGAAATTTAGGAAAAAGTCGTCAGCTTTAATGATAATTGAGAACAGTACTTAAAAAAAAAACTTTCAAAAATTTTTTTTTTATCCAAAGTAATAAGACTTCCTGGGAAAATAGAGATAGAGTTTTATGTGGGAATAATACCAGGCTCTTTTGAAAGGTATTAGATATCTAAAAGTCACTGAAGTGAAATAAAAAAAAAGGCATAGTTACTAAATTTTTTCCAGATTAAGCTACATTTCAGAAACCAAATCTTTCAAAAACCTTTATTTTCGCAGTAGAATTGAAAAGAATCTCCATTTAAACTTTAGGGCAAAACATTGATAAAGGAAACTGCATATGGTACAGACCTTTTTATTATCTTTTACAAGAAAATATTTTGTTAGTGGAAATTTAAAGCTTACAGATATGTGGACAACATTCTTTCGATTATAATGCGAGTGATATTTGTTATCATATTAGGTATTAAAATGAAAAGGAAAGAAAATAAAAATGTCCCAAAGCACACCAATTTCAAACACATATGTTTATCTATGCAGGATTACAATTGCATAATTCATTCAAATTTCTTAAAATTATGTTTTTAATCACCGTTTTGAAAGTCTACGGTGATTAAAAACAAGTAAGCTGATGAAAGTGATTGTAAGCTGTCAGTAAATCATGTAAAAAGGCTACTGTGAAATCCTGTAAAAGGTTCTCATATATAGTGCTAACCATTATTAATATTTTAATTATTCTTCTTTAGTATTTATAATCAGCACGTTTTTTTAATTCTGAAAGATGTATTTCAAACAGAACTGAGCTTGAAAAACTCATTAAATACTATCTTGAAATTAACAAAGTGTTTCATTCTTGTTAAAAATTAAAACTTTCTTTTTGAATTTTACATTTTAAATTATGGATATTTCCTACTGGATAATTATTTATAATCTCCTTAAACAATCCACTATGCTTTCTCATACTCAAGATTAAGTTCCCACCATTTTTTCGTTTATCATGTATAACAGAGAAGTTTTAAATTAACGCAACTCAGATAATTTTGAATCCCGATGTTATTTAATACTTTATACATTCCTGAATGTTTAAATTCCTATTTTGCTTATTAAAAATTCCTCACTATTTTTGTAAAATGTTCCTCAAATATTTAAAATTTATGTTAAAAGAAATATTTTAGAAAAAAAAAAGCCTTAAGTCTACAAATGTCGAATAAAAAAAGTTGACATGTGTTTCAATGAACTTTAACAATCCTTTAAATAATGAAATAGACTTGAAAAAATAAATATTGCAATTACAATTACACTTCCAGCATTTTAAATAGATTTATGTCACATTCATATTTAATGCATTTTTATCCAAATTAACATTTGTTTAAGCGTTGAAAGAGTACTCCACTTTGATCTAATTTCTCAGTCTCTTCATTTTCCATTACTTTTTTTTTTCCCGCCAACAACACCAGTTTTATGAAATTTATTTTAATAAACATTTTTAAAATCCTTCTAGTTTTGGGTATAAAAAATATGATTAACAAATACTTGTTGTTTGGAGGAACAGAAAATTTCTAGATATTATTTGATAAACTGATAAACAAATATCTTAATTTTAAACCATCTTATGTTACATACATTTTTAAGCTATTTAAGTCACACATTCGTCATAAAAGTTTCAACATCTCCCCATACTCTCAAAGACACTTTAGAAAAAAATCTTTTGTTACATGAACGAACAGAATTACAGATAATATGTCTTAGAAGGGCGGATAAAATTTCAGGTGAATATAGCTTAAAAAATGTATGACTTTTAAAAGTGATTCAATAAACTCAAATAACACAGACGAAACACAATGATCTTTTTATGTTTCAATTACACATTTCAGAGGAGAATAACGTTAAAAAATCTTTATGAGTATTCTTTAGAAGAAAAAATGACAATCAGTATATACAGATAAGGAAAAATTTCTTTAACTCTTATCGCTTTCCCTCGGTATAAGCGATTTTAAGTTGTTATAAAAAAAGTCAAATGTTTGAAAAAGAAGCCGTTTCAAAGATTAGTGCATTTATATTTTCTTGTTTTTTATTGAGCTAAAAGTCAAGTAAGTTTGATTTTTATGAAAAATCATTAATGGCTGAAAAAAAAACTATATGCTGACACCGTTATATAACTGAATGACATTAGTCTAGTAGAACACTGAGAATGCAAAAATACTATTTTCTATGAAATGCTTTTCTTTCACAGACTTTGTAATGCACTTGGCAATTTTTAGTGCATGCTTTTCCACTTATGTATGAATTCGATTATTAAAAATATTTTTGTAGTATTTCAAATTCCGATACATATGGAATGCAAGTATTTATAACAGAGATTCCCATTTTAAAATTGTTGTAATTCACAAAAATATGGATAAAAACTGCAAGTATTAGTAACTTGAACTGCACTTGAACTGATAAAAACTGCAAGTATTCTTTTTTCATTTTATAAATTGTAAATGTGTGAAGTGATTGCAACCAGATGTAAAGGCTCATGTTTTTAAAATATAATTTTAAACTTTTAAGGAAAGTTAAGTTGAGAAAAAAAATCACAAAAAATAGGATTTTTTAAATGAGTTAGAAAAATCTCTTAAATGCATATAACAAATTTTCTTTCACAACTATTATTAAAAATGTATTGAAAATGAACTGAGAACTGTTGAAACTGAAAAAAAATCATTTTCTGTCGAAAATTAAACGTACAAGAAAGTACGAACACTTATCATTAAAAATATTTAAACTTTTCAAGACAAAAGATTAAAAACTCAGAGGAATCCATACTAGAAAAAACCTACAACTGAGTATTGGGTAAAACTTGCTCTAGCCCATATTAGTGTACAGAGAATTCTTGTGTGGCCTTATAGTAAGGAGCATAATTTCATTTAATACGACATGTAATACGTAATATTACATTTATTTCGATGGTTATAAATAAAATTTCGTTTGATAGTATTCCCTTAACATCTAGTTCAAACCTGGATTTCTGCGTATGTGCGTTTGTGATACCAAATATTTAAATCTATTGCCATAGTCACAAACCACCGCTGATAGTCGGCAGAAAAAGTTCGACTGTTGAAGCAGGCAGAGCAGAAAGGTGCCTGAAGGTTTATTTCTCCCGAAACAATTTGCAAGAATTATAGTCTCATAGTAATAAAGATGGTTCCCCTTATAGATTAAATGACCCTTTTTATAGAGTTTAATCGAGGCGGCATGTCGTATGCAAAATTTAGTGGTTATTAAACTGAACATAAAACCTGCCATGGGACTTATGGATTAGACAATCCGAAGACATTTTTTCCTTTTTTTTTTTTCAGTTACATTATTCTGAGTGTATCAATTTTCTTTTCTTTTGGTTGCACCGAAATCAGAACACCTGAAGATTGGAGGCTGTTCATTGAACCTGGTTTTGAGATTCATGCTGTAGAAAATGAAAGTAGAATTCACAATCGACAATTAGACGATTGTTGCGATTCATCTTGCGAAACTCTCAGCTAGATAAAAAGTATTTCTAGGTGATTTCTGCAAAGCATGGAAAAGAGTAACACAGTAAAATAAATAGATACTTACTACACAAAATTCAATCCCAATTTATTTGGCAGTTTCATTAAGTAAGCATGACTAGATTTGATTATGGTGTTAGCAAGAGCATAATACGTGACACTGACAATACTATGCACTTATTAATCACACATAATCTTATGCATTTTATTAATCAAATGAAATTTATACATCACTAAATCTTCATCATTCGATATTACTGTTAGGTACATTCATAGTTGCAAGATAGGCTTTTCGAATTCATCAACACAGGGTCGCCAGATCGGGTTTTATACAAGGCCAAATTTAATGAATTCAGCCATGAAATATTGACATTCTGGTAACATTGCTTTGGCGTCTAATCACTGCAACGCATTTCACGCAATATTAAAAAATCATTTGTCCTTAAAAAAATTGAATTTGGCAACCCTGGTACATTTCTAATATAAATCTAATTTTCATTTCAATAGTTAGGCAAATAACTATTTTGAGATGTAAAATAGATTTAAATTAATTTGTCAAATAGATCATTAAAAATAAATTCGCCTACCGTTAATTACAGTTTTAGAAAATATGATATAGAACATAGTGTTTACAGAAATAGAAAGTATGATTTAGAAAAGAATGTTTACAGAAATAGAAAATATGATTCAGAAAAGAGTGTTTACAGTCCATTTGATTTCTTACATTCATACTTTCACCTTTAAAATACAAAAACGCTGCAACAAACGGTGAAAAATATTGAAATATGAATTTATTACATTACTAAGTGTAAATAAATGTATTAGATTAGAGTATTATAATTTTTTTCAGTAATATATCTAGTGAATAACATTTCTTCGTATGGACTTTCAAATTTATATTGTTTGTGTTTCTTTGGCTTTGTTATTTTACTATGAAATACTAAAAAAAAGGCCGCACAAAGAACATGATGTCTTGTCTTTTAATTTTGTGAACTCAGGGAATCCATAGAGCAATATCATTTTTTGTGAATCCTCTCGTCCTTAAATTATGTATAATAAAATAATTTTTAAACTTATTCGTAAGTTATAAAGGCATTTTATATCAATATCAATTAAATATTACTTCTTGCTATGAAACATTTTGTACTTTTTATCTATTCAAAAATGCATGACGTATTTACCTTGAAGTATATTTAATGACAGAGTGTACAAATGCTAAAAAATGTTTTGGGTAATTTAACAGTTCGGTTAAATAGTTGATTTAACAAAACTGTTTGATTCATCCAAGTTGATTTTACAAAATGCTTTTTGACTTACCAAAACGTTTTGTTTGATTGTCAGAAGCAATGTTGTTTGAAAAATTAGATTAAATAACGCAAATTTATTCCGTGGAAGTTTTCTTAATTTGTTCATAATTTCAAAACTGTGTCAAATTAGCTTATCTAATGATCAAAATTTACGTTCTTATATTAGTGTTTTTATAGGAATCAAATACTTTGTCTAAAGCAAACTATATTTGGGCTGTTAGACAAATTTTCTAAAATAATCATAATCACCTCTGAATTCATGATACATTAAAACAGGTCTGTCCTTTCCTTTCACAGAAACTTTTACAATAACTATACATTTAACTGTTAAGTATTTGAAATGTCTAAGTGAAAAATTAATTAGGAGTACAAGTTGACTAGTCTTCCGTGCTGGTACAGTATAAACACCTTTTCCAGAACTAAGAAGACTGATGGAGGAGAAAAAAAAAGAGACAAGAGCTGATCTTTTTATTTATTTATTTATTTTTACTTTGATCGGCTACAATAATCGAGCCATTATTTAAAGCAATAAATGTGAAACTGCACCCCAAAATAAGTTGTAAATACGATGTACTATGTCCACACATGCAATACAAAATGTCTGTTAAAAGTAATTCTAGGAAGTAATATTGCTTAACACAGTTTTATATAAGACTGCAACCTTGCATAATTCTTTCCGGAACAACGGGAAGAAAAGCTCTCTGACTTGAATTTCTTCAATTTCAAATTGTAGATGTATAAAATTACTAAAATAAAAATGTAAATTTTGGTGATTAGATAAATTAATTAGACGAAAATTTCGACGAAATATTTGATACATACAAAAAATAACATTTAATTTGGTAGATTAAAACCAAATAAACCAGTTAAGGAAATAGTTCGATGAAATGAACAAAATGTTTATAAGTTTTAACCAAATTTTTGCTTAATTGAACAGAATGTTTTTTTTTTTAAATAATCGAATAAATTCAACAAAACTTTGTTGTGAGTTTCTCAACTGGATACTTTTGTCCATAAAAAAATACTAATTTAACAAAACTTTTTTTTGGTGATTGCATTTTTCTATATAAATTGTCGAAGTCTAGCTATATAGCTCTTACTTTCACTTAGATTTCATGTTCAGCATTTAATCTGTATCTTCATTTTGTTTTAGTTTCCATATATACCGATAAATATATTTTCTTTGAATTAATTTTTCCAGAAAGTGTGGGGGGGTGACTTAAAGGTTAAGCGCCTTCGTTACTCTACGCTAATTGCTTAATTGGACGTTCGTTGAGTTCCATTAACATTCTATCTCTTGGCTGTCTGTGTTCGTCCAAATATTGTGCTCTAAAAATATATACTTTGAAATAGTAAATAAAGGACTTGTAAGTAAGAAAAACTGCTATAACAGAGGAGAGACGCATTGATTTCCGTAAACTCTCTGTATCAACTGTATGAATTTACGTTGATCCCAATACAATTAAATTGTTTATCGCTTGGTATGAAACTTATTGGTAACCAACCACCTGCAGCAAAACAACAGTTGTTCTTGCTTAATTTTAGATACTAACGAGGAATCCAGGGGCTTAGCCAGGGGGGGCGGGTATATCGGGATATATCCCCCCAGAAATTTTTGGATTAGTGATGAAATTACACTTATAAGATAATTTATACACTTATAAGTTCATATCCCCCCCGAAAAATTTTCCTGGCTACGCGCCTGAAGGAATCTATTCCAATATTATATTATTTCTTTTTTTTTCCATTAAAATCCCTTTTGTAGCCAGAAATGAATATTTTATCCAGTCATTTTAAGTTTTTTTTTTCTCTTTTCTATATACATTTATTGTTTTCTTCAATTGGAAAAGGAGTTGCCGTAAACGCATATCTTTGAAATATTGAATACAGGAGTCTCACAGAACACATATTGAAGACCACGGCACTAGATCATACACTTAACTTCAAAAATAAACTTTCAAATGGTTTTTTTATGTTTTGTCGTGCAAATGTGTTCATATTTACAGAAAAAAATACTACATTTTATAAAATTATCATAGAAGAAAGAACATGGTAAAACTAAGTAAATTTATAGCAAAAGGAAGTGTGACGAATATTTAATGTTCAAATTAGCCCAAACGTGTTATTTCCATGATTCATACCTCACAACAAGATTTGAAATGTCTTCTTTGGTGTGAAATGGACTTTTTTTCAATTATAAGAAAGTTAAATAAAAATGAACTTGTTTCATAAATGGCTGTTATCATTTCAGTGACCATCAAACTCTATACAGCTGAAATTTTCAGGTTAAACTGAAATTAAAGCATGCTACCACCCTTTAATGACGGTATCCCAAAAATATATTGACACGCTTATATTCTTTATCCATTACAAATAAGTACACACAATGTAAATTGAAAAAAAATCTGTTGAAAATAAGAATACGATTTTTACCCAGATTCTTGATTTCATTGAATGCATTAGCATTCGGTTCTGTGAATTTTAATATTTTTCTTTAAGAATTGTCAATTTTATATTTAATTTGTGTAATTTTATTGTTTGGTACAAAGAAAATTCTGAATTTACTTTCATTTTTGTTATAAAGTTGGAGATTTTCTGGCAATAAGATATACATATATATATATTATATTTATAAAAACTCAAATGATTTATTGATGAACAGGTTTCAAGTTAATTAACTACATGAATTTTTCTTAAAACAGTCTTTCTTCCTAAGCAGTTAAGAACATTTTTTCAAGTTTTAATGCCTATTTATATGTAATGGATAAAGAATTAAAGCCTCTTAACACCTTTTTGGTTCTTCCGCTATGGCATCAACTGTAACGATTGTACTCTCTGAAGAAATAAGCGTATGTATATTTTGTTTCCATTCTAAAATAAAAAGTTAGTGTTGTATAAAACCATATTGTAGTAGATATAAATCGAACACAATCCGGCATACTTTTTTGAATTTTTTAAGTTACTGAACAAAATAAAATTTAAAAATAAATAAATTGTGTGGTTTCTGACAAAAATTCCTGGCAAACTGTAACAAATATTGGTAAAAAGAGTCAATGAATATTTTTCACTGATAAAAGAACACTCCCACGCTTTTGAGATTGTCCAGACTTGCATCATGCAGACTTGTACAGCATGGGTAAGCGTATGGATTCCTTATCGAGACGAGAATTTCTTTTCATTTTTTGTTTGCTGGGATAAATTGATTTTGTGTTAACAATACTGTCTTATTAGTTTTACTTTTTACTAAAACTATAAAGCTAACGGAAAGTTCTTTTACGATTCGATTGTAATTAGTTTAGCTTTTCTTTAAAAACAGAATTTCATATATCCAATACAAGGACTCATTGTTTTAACCATTGAAATGCTTACTTCGTTTAATGTGATTTAGCATAAACTGCGTATTTAGCATAGTGATAATATTTACTTTTGCAGTTTGAGATCTAAAGAGAATTTCAGCCTACGAAGAAAATTTTCGCGATATCATTCTCATGTTCCACCAACAACATAAACAAATAATAAAAAATAAGCAAATAAATTTTAAAAATGAAAGAACTTCCTCTAATTTGTATGTTTTAATCATTCTTTTTACTTAATAATAGGTAGCGAATATCCGAATATCCAAAGGCATTTGAGAAAAACAGTTTTATCTCGATACACATTTTGTTCTGCCCCCTAAACTTCACACAATCTCCATTTTTCGAGCATGTTCTGGAATATTTATTTGTTGTTCATAAAATTGATGTTGATATTCCTAATAAATTAATCAAAATACTTCGCTTGTAAGTAATTTATCTTAAACTAAAATTTCCTTCAAAAGCTGCATTTTATTCTCCTTAATATGAACCAGCGAAATAAATTAGCTATTACAATGTCTATTCCCCCTTCGCAGTAAAGCAAGGAATCTTCAGTCAGGGCAGAAGCGTTGTGCTTGTGAAACCCATAAAATGATCCATTCTTCCTCGCAACAGATCTGTCCCTACACCAGATGCATCGCTTTAATACGAAGAAGGAATTTACATTTTAATTTCTGAAATATATTTAACAGGTTCACTTTAAAAAGAACGCTTTTGAAGGAAATATTAGCATTAGACGAATTACTTGCACGAGAAATATTTCGATTAATTTACTAAGGATATAAATATCAGTTTTAAGGTGTAGAAAATAAAAATTCCAGAATCTGCGTGAAGAATAAAAAAATTACATTGTGATATTTAAATATCTATGAAATGGAAAACTGTTTTTTGTTAATGCTTTTGAATATTCGTTATCTATAATGTAAAAAAAAAAGAAAAACCTACAGTTAGCAAATTGGGGTGTATGTGAGGTGTAGATAGGATACTTAGGCTAGGGACTAAAATTTTGCTAGGGTTTAAATCTTATCGCGTTTAAATATTTCCACATTAATGTGTTTGGATGTACGTTATCTAGAATTTAAAAAGGAAATAAAACCGAAACTTTGGGGGGGAGCAGAATATATTTAGTCAGGGAGTAAGGAAATTTGCAAGGGTTTATCTGCTATCAAGTGGTAACTTTTCCACATTAAGGTGTTTTGATATTTCTTATCTGTAATTAAAAAATGAAATTTAAAAAGTCAAAGGCAAATTTTCCACACTAAGGCGTTTTGAAATTCTGTATTATATATATCTAACTATATATATATATGTATTTTATGCACTGTTCTACAAATTTAGCATAGTGATAATATTTACTGTTAACGTATGAGATTTAAGAAGTTACACATTTTAAGTCTACGGAGAAAATTTTCCAGATATATTTCTCATATTCCTCCAACAAACATAAAATCATAGACAAATAAACAAAAAAAAAATAAGAAGAACATTATAAAAAAGCAAAAAACCTTTCTACTGTGTGACTTTTAAAAAGTTTAGTTCATTTGTCACCAGAAAACTGTAAAAGAGCGTTTAATTTTCAAAGGAGACTGACAATAAATTGCAGACTTTCATTTTTTGAAAGTAAGGTGAAAGAAACAATTGATTTCTTTTTGCTTTGTTTATTGTTGAGAATACTAGCCCTCCAGAAGAAAATGTTTGTCGACAAATTCAATTTTCAGCTGTTCGAGAGCAAAGGGAGGGAGCTCAAGATTGATGTTAAGCCCTAAAGTTACATGTACTTGGAAGATAGATGGCAATAGTAAGCTAGAAGACAGTAAGAGGTTTTTATTAGCAAGATAAGTTTGATGGCTTGAATTCCTCCAAGTTTCTCGCCCATTGAGTCACTGTTGTTCATTGAAGTGAACTGACTTTTACAATCAATTACTTTGTTCAAAGTTTCCTACTGAGAAGACATAAAAATAATGCATGTGCAATAAATCTTGCCAGAAACATGGGCTACAAAGTATTTTTCAGTAGTACGTTCTGTTTACATAACTTCACATGGCAGATATGTAAAGCAAGTGGCAAGATTTAGCTAGGGTATTGCATTTAGTTTACATTGGTTATGTTCAAAAGAACTATAAATGCAATATATTTCCTTCGTAATATTTCAGTAAATATTTTTTTTGTGATTTAATGTACCATTTAAAATGATTAAAGGTTTTCTTTTTTCATGTATTTAAGTTTTATCGAAAGAGTTAAAGATAGAAGACCATTTTTTGAGAACACTCTCATCTATGTTTCTTAGAAAAATGTTGTAGTGAAAATAATGTTATTTAAGTTAGAAAAACATTGTATAAAATTTTGAAAATTGGTAAAATAAGATATTTGAAATAAAAATAATGATAAAATTATATGAAGAGAATTATTTTGAAAAGCATTGTGAGTATAAAATTCAGACTTGACAGATAATAAATAATGCACAAATGCAATTTCTTAATTAGAGGAATGTCTTTAAAAAATATATAATTTCTTTAATTTCATGTGTATGAAAGTAAATTCAAGATTTAGTAGTAAAAAAGAACAATTTAAAAAAAGTAAATAAATTTCTCCTTCAGCTTTACCCTTTAAGAAACTTTTTACTGTGTTCTAAAACAACTTATAAAATCCTGAATTAGACGAATACAATAAAATGTACAAAATATAATATTTTTATCACCGCATTTATTTAATGATGAAATTTCGAATAAATTAAAATTGCAGCATAATATATTTCGCTCTCTGGAAATTAAATTATGTGTGTGCGAATTAATTTTCAAGCACACACTTGACTTCTAATTTTACAAAAAGATATTCCTTATTCTGCTTTCAGGCATAACAATTCAAGAAGCAATATAAAATGTTGAAGGGTTCTAAAATGGAAAATATCTAACAAAAACTTATTAAAATTAATTTGTTAGACTATGACAAGAAAAAAGCGATACTAAATTCATAAACTGCACAACAATCACGCCAGCATGGCAAATGTTTAGCGAAATTGATTAATGATTAACTAAAGTTTTTCAGTAAAATCTAAAAAACAGATCTTCAGAAAAATTGTTAAAGTACCATAATGAAAATGGTTTTTAAAATCTTTATTAAATTTGAAGCAGTGAAATATAAATATTTAACAGGCGTTTGAGAATTATTCAAATTTTCCGTTCCTTTCAAACATTTTATTAAAAAAAATTACAATTACTGAAAATTCCCCCCAAAAAAAATTTTTTTTTTTCAAAATTTTCTTATTTATATTAAGAATTGTCAAGGGCAATTATCTGCAAGAAACGAAATATCCCTAAAACTTCGCCGTATACACATGCGAATGAAGACTTTTTCCCAAAATTTCATTCAATATTATGATTTTTGAATATACTCTATCTGATCACGTTTTAATGCCATTGATGTTGGAGAATTCTGAATTTTCAAATACAGTGTTATACACACAGTTATACATAATTTTAGTTTTCCACTGTACAAGCTTCAAAGAATCTTTTACATTTGATTTATATTAAGGCTATAAAAAAAATTGACGCAATCATTTGAATCGTTTCTTCTATTGTGACATTCGTAGAATTTTAGCTTTAAAAAAATCTTTGTAATTTTTCAAGACTTTTTCCTATTTTCCGATGATTGTAGTTTATCTCATGGTATATTTATGAATGTTAAATTACTCTATGATGAATGACTATGATGAATTACAATGATGAATGTATTTTAAATAGAATTATCTTTTGAATACTGAGAATAATTATGCACACTTCAAAATGTATATCTATCTTTACAAATATCAAATTCATTGTCGAAACATTTGGAAAGATTTCAAGTAGCTTATAAACTTGGCAGCAATTCAGATTCCTTTAACATTTTCCATAATTTTTACCTTTTAAGTGACGTAAATTGAAAAAATGTTTAATCGTTTTACATTAGCCTCACATTATTAAATATATAGTTATTTTTATTTTCAAACGACTTTGGAACTTGAAATATTAATAGTTTTGTAGGAGACATTTTTGAATATAAAGTTTAGTATTACCCGAATATTAAAAGTTAATCCAATTTTTAAGCATTTCATGTATAACCATATAATGTCAGTATAAGAAGGGCTTATGCCCAGTTATGTAACCTTAGTCGAAGGACTTTTAAAGGGGTTCTAACGCACATTCACGTTACATCTGGAGAAAACTGAACCAAACTCCACACCGTAAAGATTGACAGCAGCGCGATAGACTGCAGTACGAACGAAGTACGTTCACACTTCAGCTGTCTACCACGTTCAGTGTCTTACCCACTCAGCTGTGGTGATTCCAATATAACAAATATGGTAAGAAAACATGTTATAGAACTTCATTTAAATTGTAAAGCAAAAACATATTACTTAAAAAGCATTTTAGTTAGATAGTTAAAATGTCTCTTATTACTTTAAAAAAGGCTTAGATTGAATACCAATTTTTTTACCTTTATTGCAATGAATAAAGCATAATTTTTGAAAAAATGCAGAAAATGTTTACCAACAATTTTTTAAAGTGAGATACTTTTTATTACTTTCTGAACCTGAACCATGTAAGGAAAGTATTGTAATCATGAAAAAATTCGACTTCGAGATTTTGGTGTATTTACACGTTTTGAAGTCCTCTGAATTCATTTATGCTATTTTTACGAGATGTGTGTGTGTGTGTGTGTGTGTCAGTGAACACGATAGATCCTGAACAGGGTGTTCGATTGAGCGCAAATTGGTTGTTACAAACCACCGTCGCAAGACCGGTATTGATTTCTATGTGTATAAGACTTATAGTTTTTCTACAGAGATGCGAGAAAGATTTCTTTTACATTATGGCATATGGGGAGAAATATTTGAAAGTGCGCTATTGTTTAAAGGGCTCAATCGGTTGAGCTTCAATTTGGTATATATTTTTGAATTATTCATCGATTAAAATTTATTTAAATGCGTGGTTATGATCTTAATCGTAAGTGTTCGGAAAGTCGAATGGAGTCACTCCAGATTTTTAGATATTATATTAAGAGAGGTATCTCATTAATCGAGTTTGGAAAGCTTACAGGTCCAAAAAAAAATAAATTTATTTTTAATCTGATATAATAATATAGATAACATAAAAGCGTTCTTGAATTTCACGTATTTTATAGCACTGAAAATACATGAAATTATCTGCTTCATTTCATGATAAAAGCTTCTTTTAATTATATATATATATGTATACAGGGTGATTGCTAATCCATGATACAAACTTTGAGGGGTGGTACAGGACATTCTAACAATCACATTTTGTATAGGAATGTGTGGTCAAAAGTGAAGCATCGAAGCACAAACACAGGAAAGAATAAATGAGAGGCCAAGAGCTTTATTTTCATAACCTCGTTTACAAGTGGAAATTAATTCTCAGTAAGTGTTCAAAATTGCGTACATCAGCATTGATACATGTTTGGCAGCGTCGGTGCCGCGATTGACGAACATTTTCAAATGTACCAGGAATTTCACGCACACGTAGAGCAGCTACGGATACTGGAGCAACGAGATCTACTGGAGTGGCATGTACGCCATCCTACAAATGTCCCCATAAAAAAAAGTGTATTCGTGTAATCTCTACGCGCGGTTGAAGTAAAACGTCTTTGACGTTTACGACACATATCACTGAAATAATTAAACTTAAAATAAATATCACATTATAATTTAATTATATTTATTATTCATGTACTTTACAAAGATTGTATAAATGTTATATTCATAGGAAATAGGTACTTGAATGTCATCATAATTTTTTATGTATGAAATTATAGGTTTGTGGTAATTATAATGTGAAACATAAATTTTACTCTCTAAATTTGCTAATTTTCTTGAAAATACAGCATCTATCGTTGTGCCGAAGCGCGTTGTTGATTGAAGTCGAGAAGTATTCATAGTTGATCAAATTTTTCTTTTAAAAAATCAACTAACGGCTGAGATTCTTGAGAGCGAAAATTAACATTAAAATATCCAATAAGAATCATCGGTAATTCATGATAATTACATAGAATCCAGGAAGCGTCCATGTTGTAGTATTATTCTTTAACTGTTTTCTTATACCATTGTTCCGTCTGGAGGTTGGGTTTGAATGGGGGAATGTCCATAGTCTAGTATTATATTTTAACTGTGTTCTTTAACTGATGTTTACCTCTGTTAGTTGGGTTCGAATGCAGGTAGTGTAATTTTTTTGTGTTTTCTATCACAGTATTCTTAAGCGTTGATTTCTTCTGCTGTTAGCTTTCGAATTATTATTCTGTATCCGTGTTTTTAAACTGCAGGTTCTGTTTATTGTTTGGAATTAATTGCAGCCACGGTCCGTTTCTTTGTCGTGTTCCATCGCCGTGGAAAACCGTTGCTTGCTCCGTCTTGAGGTTGGGTTAGAATCTACGGAGTGTCCATTTGTTATTCTTTTATTTTGTTCTTAAACCGTTTGCAGCCAGTGTTTGTTTTTTGTGGTGTTACATACCCGTATTCTTAAATCGCTGTATATATATCATTACTATATATAAATATATATATATCATTGCACTATATATATCATTATAAATATTGCGTTCACACAAACAACATTCTCCTAAATTTACTAACATTTCTTAAAATACAGCTTTTGGGCAAAATAATAACAGACATGGCATACATAATATTTAGGAGTTTAATGGCCTAACGGCCAATGTAACTGGTATTTGAAAATTAACAGACACTAATATCACTTCGCTTCGAAACTATTGCCCTTAATCATTACGAAATGGTATACTAAGACAATTATGTAATTAAAACACATCTGAAGCCAGTAATTACTATATATCACGTTCTTAAGTTTATGCATTTAATTTTTTGAAGTTCTGCTAATTCAACGATCTCCATTTACTTCGCCTCGATGGAAATATAAACAACCTGAGATGAGCAGAAGTAGAAGATGCGCAGTTACCCAGTGTGTGTAGCGCCATCTGTTTGCAACTACGGCGTTATCCAACTTTCTAAGAGAAGTGTCCCCTCCTATAAATTTACCTTCGTGCGATCGAAGTATGATCCTCCAACATTGTTCTTAAACGAAAATTTCCCTTTGCTGTTTAGGTTCGTTTGCAGCCACTGTCCCTTTAATTGTAATGTTCCACCCCCTTGTTCTGTCTAGAAGTTGTGTTAGAATCCAGGAAAAGTGTTCTTAAACTGACGTTGCCATCTACTGTTCCCCGGGACCGATCTACACACTTGGGGGACCAGGGCACAGATACTTTTTGGGGCCCCTGCACAAAAATATTCCCCAGAATATTACCTAATTAAATTAAGTTAAAACCAATTATCATTCCTAAGTTAACCAAACGTAAACATTCACAAATCAGTAAACTGTCCCGACAGATACCACTTATATGAATTTTTTTGATTTTGAAATGTTTTTATTGATATTTACAGCCGTCACACACCTTTGAAAAGATAAAAGGAGGAGCATGCTGAGGCGTCCGAACGAATTTGCGAATATCGAATTTATCGAATGTCGAATCAAATACATAATTTTTAGCGTTACAAGTTACACTAAATTAAAAATTTTGAATATTTGTGATGAAATGAAGTTAGCAGAAACTTTTCTCTTGAGAGATAATTTTAGTAGCTATTATGATTACATAAAAGGAAGTTTTGGGGGCCCCTAAAAATCGGGGGGCTAGGGCACGTGCTCCGAATGCCCGCCGTAAATTCTGCCGCCCTGACTGTTCCGGTTCGATTGCAAGCAGGTTCCATTTCTTTGTGATTTTCCAAAACCATGTATTGTATATTATTCATCTTAAAATAAAGATTACCGAGAACCTCCTGTGAGGTTGGGATTACATGTAAAATATTATGTTGGATGTACCTTCAAAACGCTTATTGATATACATAAATAAAGATTGATGTCTCTAAGATCCGGCTCTTGACTGTTTTTTTCTAACAGGTTCCACGTATTTTTACACGATGAATTCGGGGAAAGGAGGAAGTAAGTCAAAAAGGTAAATTTTTCAGAGGTTCTTCTTTTTAGTAATTTCTTAACCATTGGCAAAATTACTGCCAATAAATTTAGCATTGTCAATGAAATTAATATTTTGTATAAAATATTTACGTATACATCCTGGTATTCTTAAAACAATAAGCCCTTGAATGAAGTTCTGTTTAAAAAATATAATTTTCTTGAATAAAATTATTAGTCAAATTTAAGTGTACATTGAAATTCAAAAGATTACGCATATGAGTTTATTTCTATTTATGCAGAAAAAGTTCTACATTAGTGCTTTTGTCTTGAAAAAAGTTTGCTAATCCTACTAATATTATTTATTTATTTAAAAAAAAGCGTTTTGCATTAATAATCATTGAGCAGTACTTAAAAATAAAAACTTTAAATTATTGTTTTCATCCAAAGTAATGACTTACTGGAAAAATATAGATAAAGTTGTTTGTGGGAATAATACTAAGCTCTTTTGAAATGTATTAGATATCTAAAAGTCGCTGAAGTGAAATAAAAATTGAATAAATAAGGTATAGTTACTTTTTCAGAATAAGCTATATTTGAGAAAATAAATCTTTCAAAAAACTTAATCTCCATTTAAACTTTAGGGAAGAGCATTGCTAAAACTACACATGCTTTGGATTTTTTAATCTTTTACTAGGAAATATTTTGTTAGAAGAAATTGCAAGCTTGTAGATATGAGTAAAACATTGCTTTCAATTGAAATACGTGTGATATTTGTTATCACATTAGATATTAAAACGAAAACGAAAAAAAAATAATCCCAAGCAAATCAATTTCAAACGCATTTGTTTATATCTAGGAGTACAATTGCGTAATTTATTCAAATAATTAACGTCTCCGGAATTGATGTTTTTAATCACCGTTTTAAAAATCTAGCCTGTAAGCTGCAAGTAAATCTCGTAAAAGAATACTGTGGAATCCTGTAAATATTTTCTACTGGATAATATTTATAATCTCCTTAAACAATCCATCATGCTTTCCTCATACTCAAGGCTAAGTTTCAGATATTTTTTCGTTTATCATATATAACAGAGAAGTTTTAAATTAACGCATTTTAGATAATTTTGAATTCCAATGTTATTTAATATTTTATATATTCCTGAAGGTTTGAATTCCGAATTTTCTTATTAAAAATTCTTCAATTTTTTTTAATGTTCCTCAAATATTTAAAAAATATATTTCTTAAAAGAAATATTTTAGAAAAAATTAAATCTGTGAATGCCGAATAAAAAACTTCAAATGTGTTTCAGTGAAATTTAACTATTATTTTAATAATGAAATACGCTTGAAAAGAAATAAATATTGAAATCACAATCACGCTTACAGTTCTTTAAGTACGATTTCCTGTAACATTCATATTTAATGCATTTTTTCCCAAATTAACACTTATTTAAGCGTTGAAAGTGTATTCTCCTTCACACTAATTTTTCAGTCTTTCCATTTTTCATCATTTATTTTTTTTCCCACCAAAAACACCAGTTTTATGAAATATATTTTAATAACTCCTTTTAAAATCCTTCTTTTGTTCTAAGTATAATAAATATTATTAACCAATATCTAGTTTTTTGAAGGAACTGAAAATTTTTAGATAATATTTGATAAACTGATAAACATGTAAATACATTTTCAGCCATCTTATGTTACATACATTTTAAGATATTTAAGCCTTTTCACATTTCGCCATAAAAGTTTAAACTTCTTGCTAGGCTCTCAGAGATGCTTTAGAAAAACATTTTTTTGTTAAATGAACAAACAGAAATAGAGATAAAATGTCATAAAAGGAAAGATAAAATTTCATGTGAACATACCTTGAAAAATATATGACTTTTAAAAGTCCCTGAGTAAACTCAAATAATACAGAAGCAACACAATGATTCTTTTATGTTTCAATTACACATTTCAGGGGAGAATAACGTTAAAAAATCTTTATGAGTATTCTTTAGAAGAAAAAATGACAATCAGTATATACAGATAAGGAAAAATTTCTTTAACTCTTATCTCTTTCCCTCGGTATGAGCGATTTTAAGTTGTCATAGAAAAATAAAGTTCTAAATACATTTCAAACATTAGTGAATTCATACTTGCTTGTTTTTGATTGAGATAAAAATCAAGTACGTTTAATTTCCATGAAAAAATATTAATAGCTTTCTTTTAATTCTTTCTTTTAATTTTTTCTTTTAACATATACTCAATAAAAGACATGCTGAGAGTGTTATATAACTGAATGACATCAGTGTAGTAGAAAACCGAAAATGCAAAAATACTATTTTCTCTGACATTTTTCTCTGTCTTGCTTTCATTTTACGTCAAATAAAGAAGTATAGAAAGACTGAAAGAAAATGTAATGCACATTAAATTTCAGTGCACGTTTTTCCACTATGTATACATCCAATTTTTTAAAAATATTGTTGAAACATTTCAAATTCTGATACATATGTAATAAAAGTGTTTATAAAGGAGATTTCCACTTTAAAATTGTTGTAATTCACAAAAATACAGATAAAAACTGAATGTATTTGGTAAACAAGATTTAGTTGAGTTTCCACTAAAAAATTTAATGTGTATATATACTTTGTGACTGCTAATTCATGGTACTAACTTTGAGGGCTGGTGCAGGACTTTGTAACAATCACATTTTGTATGGAATGTGAAGTCAAAAGTGAAGTGTCGAAGCACAAACACAGGAAAGAACAAATACAGGGAAAGTGTTTTATTTTCGTAACGTAGTTGACAAGTGGAAATTAATTTACAATAAGTGTTCGAAATTGCGTCCATCAGCATTGATGCATGCTTGGCAGCGTCGGTGCAGCGATTGACGAACATTTTCAAAGATACCAGGGATTTCACGCACACGTGCAGCAGCTGCATGGATACTCGAGTAACGAGATCTTCATCGGAGTCTACTGGAGTGGCATAAACGTCATTCTTCAAATGTCTGCATAAAAAAAAAATCGAGGGGTTTCAAATCGGGAGACCGGAGTGGTCAAGATACAGATCCACCACGTCCAATCCATCGCATGCCAAATGTCGAATTCAAGCACTGACGAACATCTAGGGTGAAGTGGGTTGGCGTCCCATCATGCTGAAACCACATGCGGTTTCTAATGGTGAATGGACGAAAACTGAAACGAGAATGTCTTCTCTTCCCAAAATGAACGATGAATCGACATATACCGGCAATGAAAGCAAATACTAACTCCGTTTCTCATCCGTCTCCTGCATTTGTTTTTTCCTGTGTATGTGCTTCGACGCTTCACTTTTGAGCATGCATTCCTATACAAAATGTAATTGCTAGAGTGTCCTGAATCAGTCTTCAAAGTTTGCGCCAAGATACATATATATATATATATATAGTATATCACTTATTTATTTTATAAATTGCAAATGCATGAAGTAAATGCAACCAGATATAAAAGCTCTTGTTTTTAAAATATATTTTAGACTTTTAATAAAAGTTGAGAAAAAAATCACAAAAATAGATTTTTTTGTACCATTTAGAAAAAGATTTTAAATGCACATATCTAATTTTCTTTTTTAACAAGTATTATTAATATAGTTGTTGCGGTTTGTAAAAGAGAAACTAAAAAACGTGGAAAAGAAAGTATTAATAATGGACTAGGAACTTTTGAAACTCTAAAAACCCTGCATTTTCTGTGGAAAATTAAACGCACAATAAAGAACGTACAGTTATGATTGGAAATATTTAAACTTTTCAACACAAAAGATTAAAAACTCAGTCGAATACATACTAGAAAAAACATGGAACTCAGTATTGAGTAAAACTTGCTCTGGTGAAACCAGTTAACAAAGTTTATCAGTAAAACCTAGCTTTTACCAAAGTGGATTGGTAAAAGTCCGAAGTTTGTTTTAATATGATTCCATTACGAATTTTTAAGAAGCGTTTGCTGAAAAATCTGGAGTTACTAACACTTTCCGGTAAAAGCCCGACAGCGAGGGATTACATATGCTAGGATTTCCCATTCGCAGATATATTGTATAAAGTGTGTCTCAAAAAGGTTGAAACACACTCTAATTTTTTAATGTATGCGACAACCCGAAAAATCCTAACTTTTACTTGCTTACTAACCTTTACTTGCTTATTATCCTAACCTTTACTTGCTTATTATATTGGTCACACAATTACAATTTCAAATCAGTTTTACTGTTGTTTCTACGATGACGAGAAGCTACATTATAGAATAAATAATATGAAAAAGAATGATAGTATTTTGAACAGTATTAAAATGTTAAACGTGTTTTCTAAAAAGTGTGTTTTTCGTAAATTTTCTTTCGATAAATGTGATATTTCATAACGTGTTTAAGGTATTGACTTGGAATTTTACCAAGAAATTTTGATTATTAGTTGTGTTATAAAGCAGATGATAATATTTTTGTATTTATTTATATATATTTTATGACAATTTTTCTTTAAAAAATTCTTTTTCTAAAGTACAGAGTTTCCATGTAAAAATTTAAGTATTTTCATAACTGTTAGAATTTTATCAAATATTTTTACTCTTAAGAAATATAAATATGTTAATTATGAACTGCATAAATATATTTTTAATATATTCATTATTTAGATTTATTAGATTTATTTTTTTATGCTTTGTGAGTATCAAGAATATAGCATAGTATATAATTACAATATTTGAAAAATAAATACCCCGCATTGACGCTACGAAATAAATATTTTTTTTTTTTACTAATTCATAGATTTTTTTTTTATTCTGCCTTTGTGAGTACCAAGAATACAGCATAGTAATTACAATATTTGAAAAATAAATAATTATAGAATATCGTAAATGAAATTTTTTGCCAAAATGTCCCTGAAATTTTCAATATTTCAAAGTTTGCATGGAATTTCATTAAAAATGCATTTAAATTCTTAGTTTTTATGTACCCCATTCTAATTAAAAATATGGACTTTTCATTAAAATTTTACTTTAAAAGAAATACCCCCGAAGGCAAGCTCCTACCTTAATTGATAATATATTTTTTAAAAGTGATGAAAATGAAGCATGCTTTAAGAATTTTTTTTTTAAATATGTGGACACTGACCACAAGCCTTTGCCTCAGATACGTAGTGAACTACTGCCCCTTTTACGATGCGGCCACCCAATGGGAGGCCAGCACTACCCCTAAGAAGGGACGGAGAGTTTAACACCCAAGTCCAAGCTGGGAATCAAATTCGTGCCCAAAGCGTGATAGAACTGTACTTAAGCTACTACACCACATGGGCGGCATGATTTAAGAATGTGTCGATTGAACTCTCTTACAAATATTTTTTCGAAAATTTACAAGAAATAAAACTTAAAAGTACAGTATTTATGCCGTTTTGAAATAAGATGCCGTGTGAAAAATTAAATAAATGCACAATTTTCTATATAATACTGAAGAGATGTCAATAATTTTAAAAACTAATTTTGGCAATAGTTAAAAAATTAAACTGATTGCTCAGAAAAAAACAAAAATATGAAAAACGTAGTATGTATTTCTTTAATACTTCTACTTTAATGCTTATTGCTACTTGTTACAAAACGATTGACTGTTATGACATTTTGAATTACAAAGTAGATCAGCTGAAATGCACAAAACATCTTCGTAATGCACTTTGAAGAATTGCACTTTCTAAGTCCTTGTTTCCCAACTAAAGATTTCTTTCTTTTTAATATATCATGTACAATTTATTTTTCCTTTACCATCATCTTATGTGTAAAATTTTTCTTTGGAAAAGGTAATTTGGTTTCTGGTGTACAACGGAACACACTATATACATTATATGCAATTAGACAATTCTATCATAAGTAATCTCCCGTTTTCAGGCCTTGCTTGCATAAAACAAAAAAATGTCAAAATTTCAGAAGACAAAAAATAAACTTTCTGTAATCTTAGTAACTTCACAATAAAAATAATCTAAATGAATTTGTGTGCTTGAAAAAATTACCACTATTTGGCATTGATGTTGCCACTTCCTTTTTGTAAAAGTGTTTTTATGCTCTCTATGGAGATCTAAATCTCAATAATAACATCTTTATTTTAAGTGAGTGCATTCACCCGCTTTACAATGAAACATGTTTCGTTGTACCCCGCATTGACGCTACGAAATAAATATTTTTTTTTCTTTACTAATTCATAGATTTATTTATTTTTTATTCTGGCTTTGTGAGTATCAAGTATATAGCATAGTAATTACAATATTTGAAAAATAAAAAATTATACATATCAGAACAAGGAGGTAGAACAAAATTTCTTTTAGTAATAAAACTTACTTTCAATACTGAAAATCCAATAATTTTCTTTGGCTCTTGTTCTAAAATTGCGATCGTCTCTAAATTACATCAGTAACTGGAACATATATTTCTATAATAGGTGTGTGAGTTACAGCTTTCGATGACATGTCCTGCTGATTTTAGACAGTATGTTTGATTGTACCCCAACTTCCCCTATATATTACTGTTAGATAAATTCAGAGTTGCAACATAGGATTTTTTAAGGTCGAATTCACCAAAGCAGGGTCGCCAGATTGGCTTTTATACAGGGAGAAATTTAATGACTTTGACCTTGAAATACAGCCAATCTGGTAACACTGCTTTGACGTCTTACCGCTGTAATGCATTTCATGTAATTTTACAGTAAAAAAAAAAGAAAATTTTCATTTAAACTTTAAAAAATCGAATCTGGAAATGCTGGTACATTTCTAAAATTAACCTTTAATTTACATTTTAACAGTTTAAGTAAAATTATTATTTAGAGATGTAATATAGATTTAAATTAACTTGTCAAATATATCATTAAATTAAGTTCTTCTACTGTTGTTGACAGTTTTAGGAAAAGAGATATTGAACTACAGAAAGGTTAAAAGCAATATTTTGGAGAAGTCTGGCTGACAACAAGACAAAAATAGTTATAATGCATTTCAATTGGCATTGAATAAAGGCTTTTTGTCTGTTTTATACTTTATATGAAAGGAAGTTATTTCCTTTTAAAAACATTACATAAATTATTATAAGAGAGTTTTTATATGTCATTTGATACATTACATTCATATTTTTACCCTTAAAAAATAAAAACGGTGACACAAACAGATAAAAATTTGAAATTTTAACTTATCACATTTCAAAGTGTAAATAAATGTTTTATATTAGAGTTATTATAAATTTTTTCAGTAATATTTCTAGTGTATAGGGTTTCTTCGTATCTATTTTCAAATTCATATTGCGTTATCTTAATCAGCATAAATATTTAATAAAATGGTGAACGTGTATGTTTGTATGTTAACGATTTATATACTGCAGTTTCATAAACAGTTGGAAGTATAAGGCTGTGTAATAACCATAAATTTAAAAAAAACAGCGGTTCCAGTAGTTCCTTTTGTACAAAATTAGAATCCATATCCAGAAAACAAATGCTTATTTATGCAAACATTTAAAAATATTTAGACATTTTGCTTCTTTCGTTTTGTTCTTTTTTGTGTTTCTTCTCTTTTTTGTTCCTGTTTTGTAGCTGTTTTGTTGCTGTTTCTTTTGCATTGCTTTTGTACTATAAAAAGAATAAGTAGTAGATAAATGGGGGTTCACCCCAGCCGGTGCCATGTTAATTCGCCGGTGCTGTTCGATGCTTTCCCTGAGCTGAGCGGGGAAGGGGAGCGTCGTCGGAGTGGATGTTGAGATCGGATGGGGAGCGGATGCTAAGACCGGATATTCAAAGGATTGATAAGAATTTTTTTTTTCCTTTTTTTCAAATAAGGGGACTTGCAAAAAATTTTCAGATTTGAACGCATTATCACAAAAGAATTCATAGGCTAATGATTGTTGGCTTAAACCTTGGCGTCCGTTGTAGAGAGGTTTAATCGTACTTTGAAAACAAAAATGTGGAAATATTTCACGAGTAAACGAACTTACCGCTATATAGACGTTTTGGACCAATTGGTGCACAGCTACAATCACACCTTTCACTCGAGTATTTAACGAGCGCCTGCAGAAGTGACAGAGTCTAATGAGCAGGATGTGTGTTTTACCCTATACGGTGATATGGAAAACATCCCAAAAAAGCCCTGCGTTTTTAAAATGGGGAATACAGTACGCGTATCCAAACATAAATTGACCTTTGAGAAAGGTTACGAAACCAACTGGTCGGAAGAACTGTTTACCGTGACGGAATGCGTGGCAAGAGACCCCCAAGTGTACCGGATCAAGGACTTGATGGACGAACCTATTCTGGGAACGTTTTATGCTCAAGAAATTCAAAAAGTACACCCCAAGGAAAGCTTTGATATAGAAAAAGTGTTAAAAAAGCGAACGCGTCGAGGTCGTGTAGAATACTTTGTGAAATTCAGAGGTTACCCCCAAAAATTTAATTTATGGATACCTTCCGAAAATATATTCGCACTATAAATAGAGGAATCCTAGTACCGAAACGACATTTGTAAAGATGAATTTCTATCTAACACTACCGAGCGACAGCTCTATGAACTACTTTCCCGAGAATAAAATTTCTCATTTTATCACGCGTTTACCAACCCCCATTGAATTAAACGGCGAATGGGAGGTAGGTTTAGCGGAATTTATGTGTCCGCATACCTGGTATAACGTGAATGCTCAAAATATTTTGATTGGATTTGATTTAGGCGACGGAAAAATAATAGGTAGACGCGTACCCCCGGATTTTATGACTCTGTTTATGAATTTTTAAACGTCATTCGCATTAAAGATATTGAAAATAAAATATTTTTTTGAATATAACAACGTAACAAAGCGCGTGCGCATTTCAGTGAAAAACAAGGATAGAGTTTTTTTGTACCCTGGCTCATCTCAACTGTTGGGTTTTGATCCTTGCGAAATTGAATGTTTTGAAGAAAACACTGAAACGACTTCGGAAAGCCCATATGTTGCAGACCCGTGTGCTCATTACAGGACATTGATGGTGTATTCGGATATAATAGAATCGCAGATCGTAGACGATGTATTAGCACCGCTATTGCGTATTGTGAATGTGACCGGGAAGGACGGTGAAGTAATCAGTGCCCAGTTTGATCGCCCCCACTATATACCGCTCTCGAGAAAAAAATTTCAGACGATTGAAATCGTTATAAGGAGCCACACTGGTGAATTAGTGCCATTTGAACACGGGCGCTCGTACGTGAAACTTCATTTTAGGCAAAAATACCTCTCTTGAAAATGTATGTGCCTTATCAGTGTTGTCAAAAATCCTTTGAGGATTATTATACGCATCAGTCTGGCAATGGACTTAATTTTTATCAAGGAGCACCATTTCAAAAAGGATATGGATTTGGCGGTCTTTTTAGATCATTTTTAGAGCAGCAGTACCGATGCTCAAGAGCGGCGCAAAGACTATTGGTAGACATTTATTTAACAGCGGAGTGGATATCTTGAATGATGTATCTAAGCGCGAGGACCTTTAAACAGCCGCAATACGACGCATGAAAGAAGCAGGGAAGCAGCTCACCGACAAAGCAGCAGCTAAAGTGAAATCGGTGATTGGATCTGGACGCAATAAAAAGAGGAAGCGACGTGTGAAAAACGTCAGACGTAGACGAACCAAGAAAGTGAAAGGTCACGATATTTTTGCTTAATCATGTACGGTTTAATTCACAAGGACTCGGTAGCCTGCGCTAAATCCGAGTTGGACTTATTTGTGATGCCCCTACTCAAACGGCTATCGAAAAAGGACAGTTTGTTGAATATCACCCTATTGCCAACATACAAAATTGAGGACCTGTAGAATTTAACTTATCTGGAAGCGGAGAAGAATATTTAGACCTCTCTTCGTCTCACATCTACGTGAAAGTAAAAATTGTAAAGTCGGATGGTGCCGACCTGGACGAAAAGGATGCCGTGGCCCCTGTTAATTTATTTTTACATGCCCTTTTTTCGCAAGTAGACGTTAGTTTGAAAGAGCGAGTGATTTCGACATCGAGCAATACTTACCCGTACAGAGCCTACATCGAAACTTTAATGAATTATGGGGAAGATGCCAAGAAAAGCTTACTTTCCTGTTCCTGTTTTTACAAGGATACGAATCTGGCAACAGCCGATCCCACGGCTACGACCGATGCAAACGAAGGACTCAAGAAACGTTATCACCTAACTTCTAAACCTAACTTCTAAAGAGTAAAACTTTAGATATGATTGGTCAATTGCACTGCGATATTTTCCAGCAAAATAGACTTTTACTGAACATGGTGGATGTAAAGATAAAAATGACGCGCAGGAAGCCCAATTTTTGTTTGATGTCTGCTACAGCTAATGAATATAACGTGATATTAGAGCATGCATCATTGTTTATTAGAAAAGTGAAAGTGAGTCCCGGTGTTTCACTCGGACATGCAAGAGCTCTGGAGAAAATTTCAGCTAAATATCCCATTGATAGAGTTATGTGCAAATTGTATTCTGTCTCTCCAGGCAGTTGGTCCTTTTCACAAGACAATGTGTTTCTGGGAGTCATGCCCAAACGTGTGATTGTGGGATGTCTGGATAATGCTGCAGTGAGCGGACAATATAACCTAAATCCGTTTTTGTTTGATGACTGGGACGTTACCTATTTAAGCATATTTGTAGACGGGAACCCCTCACCCGGCAAAGCACTAGAGTTAAATTTTGAAAACAACAGTTACATACGTGCTTATCATCGTCTATTTTCGAGTTTTAATCAAGATAAGGGTATATTTTTAACCCGAGAAGAATTTGCACAAGGCCACACCCTCTATGCTTTCGACTTGACCGCGGATCTCTGTGATGGGCCTCATTTAAGTTTACAACACCAAGGTAATCTACGATTAGAAATTAAATTTGCCAAAGCCTTGAACAAGACCATCTCCGTATTTATTTATGCCGAATTTGAAAACGTGATTGAAATTTCAAAATCGCGTCACGTCTTATGTGACTACCCCAATTGAGAAGAATAATGAATACATTTCAGCTGCGACAAGTACTTTCTACGGATCCCTTTACAAAAAAGCACGTTTTGGATGTGTATGCGAATAACGAGTTACCCGAAAAAATTTCAAAGTACCCTGCCTCTCTCATGGTGAATGTTGATCGATCTACTCAACAAGGAAGTCACTGGCTTGCTTTTTATTTACATCCGCCTATCCAGATTGAGTTCTTTGATTCTTACGGAAATGCACCGGAAACCTTTAAAGGACCTATTCTGGACTTTGCATCGAGATATCTCAATATAAACTTTAACCGACTCAAGTTACAAAGTGATGTTAGAGCTGTTTGTGGCCAATACTGTACATATTATCTCTATTGTAAATCCAAAGGTCATACATTAAATCAAATTGTGTCTACTTTTGTACCAAAAAGTATATGTAATGACAAACTAGCGTATAATTTTGTCGCCAAACGATTTCATGTTTATGTGAACTTTTATCAATAAAAAAACTATTTAAACAGTACTCACCATGTGTCTGTCTTCATTCACAATGGATTTCCCAGCCTTGCAAACACCGTTCAATTTAGTAGTCTGCGGTGCCACGCAAAGTGGTAAAAGTTTTTGGGTGAAACAATTACTCAGTTGAAAACGGGAAATGTTTTCACAAGTACCGGATAAAATAGTATGGTTCTATGGAATATATCAAAGCTTGTTCGGTGAGATAGAGGGTGTAACTTTTGTAGAAGGGCTTCCATCTGATTATCGAGAATACATAGGAAATAATACATTATTTATAATAGATGATCTAATGAATGAATGCGGAAACAGTAAAAACATATGCCAACTTTTTACGAGAGGTTCGCATCATTTAAATATAAGTGTTATTTTTATAACACAAAACTTTTTTCACCAAGGTTCTCAAATGAGGGAGATAACCTTGAACACACATTACTTTGTACTTTTTAAGAATCGTAGAGATATGTCTCAGATAACACATTTGGGAAGGCAATTGTTCCCTAGACATTTAAATTTTTTTCAAGAAGTCTATGAAGACGCGACTAAAAAACCCTATTCATACTTGTTTATTGATGTATACCCTGAAACAGATGAAAAAATGCGTTTGCGCACCAACATTTTACCCAATCAGATACAATATGTGTATCAGTTGAAAAATGTATAAATAGAAACATTCTGAAATTTTTATTTAGTTTGCAAGATGACACCATGCAAAAAGGATCTTAATCGCCTGCAACTTTTGCAAATTTGTCCTATCAAATTACGAAAAAGTCTTTTAAAAAAGCTCCCAAACTCTTGTATCCGATTAATCTGCAACTGTAGTCTTAATTTATTAAAAGGAAACATTCCGCTTTCCCCTTAGCAAAAGACCTCTTTAAAAAAACACAAGAATACTCTACGAAAGCTTGCTACTAAATCCCCATTATATGTTAAACGTAAGCTGATGGTTCAAAAAGGGGGATTTTTAAATATTTTATTACCTGCTGCCCTGTCGGTACTTACAAGTCTCATATCCCGTTTCTGATTCTGAATATAGTTTGCAAAGAAGTATGCTCTCGTCCCAGAAGAGGTTTTGAACAGACATGTGCCAACGGAACAGCAAATGAGTGAATTTGATAAAGAAATGATGAAAATATTGAATAGTCGTCAAAGTGAGCATGACCAAGTGAAACTATATTATGCCCTTTTAAGAAAAAAACTAAACATGGAAAACTATAATTCATCATTACCTGTACAACTTAATGTAGAAGCGGATTCATCATGGCGTGTACAACGAGCTGCTTCATCACAACCGCAAGAAGAAATTATACAGCAAGAGAAAAAGCCCTATGACGACATTATTTTAAATCCTGTCCCCGCTACAATGAAAAGACAGGCAGCAACTCCGTTGGAATTGTTAAAAAGAAATTCGAGTGTACTACACTGGGATTAAAATGGACAACTTATGTATAAAAATGAAAACAGTCCCTCATCCAATGTGGCTGACCTGTTCAATATGATTTTCACCACACGAAGGAAAACGGACATTAGTGGCAGAGACATATTTTTAAAATCAATGGAAGACCTGAATATTCCTAGACATTTTATAAAAAATCAACATGCTTTTATTAAAACGGAGCCTCCTGTAAAACGCAATCCACCTGTAAAATCACGTAGACTAGAAAATGTGAAACCTTCCAAGCGGAAGTCTTCAGAAAGTGTAAAGTGGGATTTTGAATAAAATATTTGATTATTTGTAAATTGTTTACCGTTTTTCTTTTTTTCCCACGTAAAGCACAGAAATAGTAATCAACTGTAAATAACTCATGTGCATACATCCTCTGACAATCCAACTATTGATATAATGTATTCTAGTTTACGTCTCCTGTTTCACAGGAAATGTACTAAGTGTAAAACAAATTAAAATATATTTATCTACTTGAGAGAAAAACTAACTTTGTGTATCTTACTTGCTAAAACAGGAAATGATTTGCATTGAGAGATAATCTAACTTTGTGTATCTTACATGCTAAAAGAGGAAATGATCTGCAATAGATAATATTCTCAAACAGCACAATCTCCTGTGATGCAAGATATTGCTACTTTGTAATTTTTTTAAATGCAAAGAGATATTCAAATTAAGAGGGATATAATATTTACCCCCCCACTAGAAAAATTATTTCTTGAATAAAACCTTATTTGTTCTAAGACACCCATTTAAATACAACATGCATGAATAAAATCTTATACGTTTTAAGGTATCCCCTTTATAATTCTGAATATGTTAAAAATGAATCACTTTTAGAAATTATTTTACAATTAAAGAAATAAGTAAACCTTTCAAAATAAAAATAAAAAATAGTTTAAAAATGTTTCTTGATAAATTTAAAACATTGGATTAAATTTTTTTTCTTGATATAGATTAAAAATAAATGCACCTTAAAATTAAGTACTTAAAAACATTTGAAAATATTTAAACTGGATTAATTTATTTTCTTGATAAATTAAAATACTTTTCTTATTAAACATTATTTTTAGATGAATTAAAAATTAATTTAGTAAAGATTTTAAAATAAATAGACACATATACACAGAAATGAAAACAAATTAGGTACAAATCAACACATTTATTTTTACATACTATAATTTAAACTCACTTTCAATAAATTGCATATAATCCTTTACACACAGCGAGTTGAAAAATTCCTTATTGAAGTTGCATTTACAATATTGATCTTTTAATGTCTTTGCAACCTGCAGTCTAATGTCTTGACTGCTATAGTGTGCATAGTCAGGTAAAGATAATATTTTTTACCAACGCGATGAAATTTGTCTGCATCGGACAACTGTAAACAGCAATGTCTGTTTTGTCCGGGTGAGTTTACCTTACACCCTTCAAAAAGAGTTTATTTACAATAAACCTAAGTTCTTGTACGCACTCTTTATAAATGTTTTCTTTACTCACTGAAGCACTGTCATGCATGTCTTGCTGACAGGGTGTCAAATTTACACACATTAGGTCTGGCAGATGAGCAGTAAACATAATATCCACAAGAATTTGCGTTATTGTTGCTTAAATCTCATTTAATTTTAATATTTGGCTTTCACGCAATTTAACACATGATGGTTTTAAACTGTATACATCCTCATTTCGAAAAATTTGTTGTAGCACGCAGTATTCCTCGTCATGTCTAAATACAGCTAACTGATTGTTAACAATAAACGAGGTATTAGAATAATGCAAATTGAAATCCGTTAATTTGTCACCCAGTTCAGCCCAAGTCTGAGGCAACATAAGTACCCTTCTTTTGGTAGGAAACCACTCATTATCATTTATGAAATGGCACTCGCGAATATGCAGACGAATTCCTTTTTCTTTATCACAGTATAACAATATAAACATACCCCATTCGAGTTTCCACCAGCTAAGAAGACTATTCCTCTCTTCATAGAGTTGCTCCAACCAGTCACCGCTGGGTATAAAAGAATCCTCCACGTTACTCTTTTTCTGAGCAGGGCTAGTAATAGAGTTTAATTTACGTTTACGAGTGGAAGGCGCTAATTTTCTAAATGTTACACTTATTCGCGGTTCTTTAACGTCAGGTTCAGCAGGTATTCCATGCGTGAATAGTTTATTCGTTGGGTGCTTCATTTGGTACAGGGAACCGTGAGCAAGCTGAATAGACACTGTATCACAATTCGGTCTTTTAAACTGTAGGGTCCTTTGAGCACCGAAACTTAACACACAGTAGGCACGGAAGGGTCTAGACTGCTTTCATTATCCTTATGATGTCCAATTTTTGAAGTCCCGTCAGGGTAATAATTCAGAAGCGCGTAGTTGAGCTGTTGACTCGTCGCTTTTTGTACATCATCGCGCAACTTTTGAACAAGGGGGCACCAGGGATGAGTTTCAACAGATGTTCCGGAAAACTGGTAGCTTAAGCCATCATCACCGAAAGCCAGCACCTTGCGATTGGGGGTATATTGTTTACCCGAAATTTGCAGAGTGAGCGTTTAAAATGGCAGCTCCAATAGCTCGTTGAATACTTTATCTGCATCACTTTGAGTATAAAACTCTGGAGTATAATCAAAATTTAGTTGATTCTCGGTATAAGGAGTCATTTTTGAACTTTAAAACACTTTTAAAAAAACTATAAAGCAAGGGCAACTAAAATTGCGTCCGAACGCATAGAAATTTAAACTGGAAATGGCTTATAGTGTTCCTACCAGTTATCAATGCAGTGCATGACTAAGTGGGGGTATCATTGGCTTATCAGCGATCGAGGGGGCAGTCTTATCTTTCACATTTAACCTTTCAAAGGGCACTATATGACTAAGCGTGGGAATCGTTGGCTTATCAGAAAAGGTGGGCAGTTCTAAGATGACCACTGTTTTTTGTTTATTGAGTCATGGGGAGTTTCTAATCTTCACACATTGGTTTATCAGAGAAGGAAGGCAGTTCTAAGATGACCAATGTTTATTTAGTCATCGGGAGGGTTCCTTATCTATTGATAGTAGCATCCGTCATTTCTATTCTGTTCACCTGCAAGTGCGCACGAATTTTTGTTCAGCTCTCATACTATTAAGACGTGTTTTATTTTTTCTTTAAAACCTTTTTAGCAGAGTAGTATTCTACAATGACTTCTTCAGTGAATAACACTTTGGATTTTTCTGATCAAGACGTAAGTACATTTCTTTTTTTTATTTTATTTTATTTAACAATATAATGAGCTTATTTTAAATTTTGGTGTATTATTTAGACTAAGTGAGATTATGTTGTTAAGTTAAATGTTTCTAGTACATTTAATATGTTTAAAGCTTAGATTTCACGCACGCTATTATTAATAAGTTTTATTCCGTGTAAACTTGTGTTTAGGTAATTCGTTAAATAAAAACTTGTTTAGGTAATAGCATAGTTAAAAGTTTGTTTAGGTAATTAAGTAGTATTTATTAGCATAGTTAAAAGTTTGTTTAGGTAATTAAGTAATATTCATTAGCGTAATTAAAAGTTTGTTTAGGTAATTAAGTAGTATTCAATGCAAGGTTGTTTAATTAATTTTTAATAAAGTATTATGTTGCAATAACCTAATTCTATTTTTTATATATTTCAGTTGAATCCCTCTGGTATGGATTTAGAGCCCACCGATACTCAACCAGAACGTAATGAGCCTCAACCTGGACCTTCGTATGCCATTGCGCGGAAGCAAACCGGCACAAGGGACAATTCAAATGTAAGTGCCATTTTATTTTTAAATATAGGGGGGAAATGTTAATACATGCTTTTTTGAAAAGTGGTTATGATTTATTGGGGGGTCATCATATTTAATAATCAATAAAAGTGTTTAAGATTAAATAATTATGTGATATACTTTGAAAGAGGTTTTATAGCATTATGCTTAATCCGTAAATAAATTATCAAGTTTTATTATGTAATGCTGTTTAAGTGCAGTTATTTTTAGTAAAGACTTGTGTGCGTGTTTGGATCACTTCCAGTTCATGTTTTAATATGAACCTAGTGTAAAGGGATATTTAAAAATTTGTATGTTAGTGCACTTGCACTTTTTAGGTTTAGGTAATTATTTCAAATGATAAAAGTGTGTACATACTGCAAATATATTTTTAGTAAGGTATTTTTATATTAAAAAGTACTTAGGGTTCATGTATATTTGAAATTAAAAAGTGTATGCAATTTCAAAAAGTATTTAGTGTGGTACACTTATCCCGTAAACGGAATATGTCTTAGAGTATTTTTATATGTGTATATTAAACATGCTTTCATGCACATGTTTTTAATTTACAATGTTTATAAAGTGCATAGTTTAGCGTTGATGCACCTATAAATTTTATACTGTGTTTATTTATTTTAAAAATTGATTGATCGATTTTTTTCTAAGTTGGTTACTTTTAAAAAATGTGTTTATGGTTTTAAAAAATTTAGCGTTGATACGCTTTGTTTATTTATTTAAAAATTGATTGATATGTTTTTTCTAAGTTGGTTACATTAAAAAAATGTGTTTATGGTTTTTATATTTTAGCGTTGATACGCTGTGTTTATTTAAAAATTCATTTATGTGATTTTTTCTAAGTTGGTGTTTAAGTGAAATCGGTATTTTTATATTTAATTAGTACTATGTTTATATACGCAGACATTTTGAGTTAAGTTAAAATTAAGTAAAAGACATGTGTGTTTGGTTCACTACCAGTTCATGTTTTAATATGAACCTAGTGTAAAGGGATATTTAAAAATTTGCATGTTTAGTGCACTTGCACTTTTTAAGTTTAGGTAATTATTTCAAATGATAAAAGTGTGTGCATGCTGCAAATATATTTTTAGTAAGGTATGTTTATACTAAAAAGTACTTAGGGTTCATGTATATTTAGGCGTGATGTGGAATACTTTTAAATTTTTAGCGTTGATACGCTTTGTTTATTTAGTTTAAAAATCGATTGATGCATTTTTTCTAAGTTGATTACTTTTAAAAATGCATACCATGGTTTTAAAAAATTTATCTTTGTTTATTTACTTAAAAATTGATTTACATGTTTTTTCTAAGTTGGTTACTTTTAAAAAATGTGTTTATAGTTTTAAAAATTTTAGCTTTGTTTATTTATTTAAAAAGTGATTGATATTTTTTTTTCTAACTTGGTTACTTTTAAAAATGTGTTTATGGTATTAAAAAATTTTGGTGTTGATATGATTGGGTTTTTAGTGAATATATTCTATGGTATGATTTTTCTAGAGTTATGATTGTTTTTTTTTTTTTATTGTGTATTTTATGTTAAAAAGTATGGTAAGTCTATTTTACGAGTGTTAAGTCTAAGGTACGAAATAGGTTACTTGTATTTATTTACTAGGGTACAATCAATACATAAGTTAGGGTATTTTTTTTAGTAGGTTTATTGTATGTGGGTTTAAATAAGTATTCTAAAGTCGCATTTTTTGGATCTTTTATAGATCTGCGACCAATGTGGAAAATCCTTCACAGAAAAGAGGTCGTTAATTCGCCATATGAAAATACATGCTGTGATCAAGCCTTTTACTTGTGAAGTGTGCCAGAAAAGCTTTACCAGAAAACATGACTTAACAAAACATATGCAGTTGCATAGTCGAGGCTTCCAATGCCATGAGTGCCCCCTCCAATTTTCGCTGAAAAGTGAACTCCAACATCATATGCGCGTAAGCCATAAGAAAAGAAAGGCAGGCCCATCCACTTCCAATTCAAAGCGGGGAAAGAAAAATAATGATCGTGTTTTGGATGTTTTTAACAAGCACGAAATCGAGCCTAGCGAAGAAAACGAAGCGGATTTAAAATTATTTTTTGAGGAAGCGTCCCCAAAAGTAAATCAGTATTTGCGTGAGGAGTTAGAAGATAATCCAATCAAGTGGTACGCGGTATTAAAAGTTCAGATGTCGCGCACCACTTCAGATGGGGAAGAGGAGATCATTACTACTCACTTCCGGTCCAAAAGTCTAATTGAGCTTGCTACCTTTACCATCGAAGGGCATATCAAAGAGGCCCAAGAAAAAATTGAAAATACTTTTGATGAGTTCACACAGAGAGGTTCAGGTTGGGTATTGCACAAAATTTTAAAGTTGAAACTTTGTTGTGCAGTCTACCATCCTTTAGCGGCTAGCAGTTACATCCCCCTCCCCCCTCAACTTGCAGCCAAGAAGGCAATCCTCAATATCAAAAATGAAGATAACAAGTGCTTGGTATGGTGCCTTCTCGCTCATATGATGAATATTCACTGGAAGGATTATCCTGAACAATGTATCATTATGAAGCCTTCGAAGAGGAAATCAAGATGGGAAATATACAGTTTCCGGTACCCATATCTAAAATACCTCTCATTGAAAAACTGAACAATTTGCGAATTAACGTATACGGATACGAAAAGGAAGTCTTCCCTTTGTTTATTTCAAACCGGGAAGATGAAGACTGTATTAATTTATTGCTCATTGCCAATGAAGACACCCAACATTATTGCTTAATTAGAAGTTTTTCAAGATTATTGGGCGACCTTACAAAACATCGTAGTCAAGCATATTACTGTTATCGGTGCTTGCATCGATTTACGGAACAGAAGAATTTAAAAGAGCACATACCGTATTGTAAGTAACATGCAATACAAAAAATTTACATGCCTACCGAAGAAGATAGTTTGTTATATTTTAAGAAACAACACTATTAACATCCTCTTCCCTATATCATATACGCCGACTTTGAGTCTTTAATTATCCCGATCAGCGTGGCAGAACCGAACCCTCGGTAGTCCTTCACCCACAAGCAGAGTCAACACATGGCATGTGGATATGCTTATATCATTGTAGGACCGGACGGTAAATCATACAAGCCCATTCAATATTATAGAGGACCCAATGCAGTGGATCATTTTTTATCAAATTTGATTAACGAAAAAGATAACTGTCTGCTAAATTAACAACAAACGTTCCCATCCAGATGTCTCCGCAAGATGAGCAGGTTTTTCAGAAGACGGTGAACTGCTTTTTATGTAAGAAGTCGTTAGGTAATGATCGTGTAAGGGATCATGATCATCCTACCGGTCGTTACAGTGGGGCTTTGCATAATAAATGCAATTTAAAGTACCGTCTGCAGAAGAAGATCCCCGTGGTCATGCATAATAGCAGGAACTATGACAGCCATTTAATAATGCAAGGACTAGGAAAATTTAAAGATCACCAAATCGATGTCATTCCAACTAACATAGAAAAATATATTTCCTTCTCCTTGTCCAAAAAGTGTAAAAATATCAAAGTCTCCCTGCAATTCATAGATAGCTTCCAATTCATGTAAACCTCCTTAGAGAAGCTAGTTTCCAATTTACCCAAGGATAAGTTCACCCTTCTAAAGGAAAATATATCGCAACATATAGATTTGCTGCTAAGAAAAGGTGTCTACCCTTATGAGTACATGTCCTGTTTTGAGAAATTCGATGAAACCTGCCTACCTCCTCAAGAAGCATTTTTTAGTAGTTTAGCGCAGGAGTCTATTTCTGATGAAGAGTACGCACATGCACAAACTGTTTGGCAAGCTTTCAACATCCAAAATCTGGGAGAGTACCACGACTTGTATGTGCAAAGTGATGTCCTTCAGTTGGCGGATGTGTTTCAAAACTTTAGGAAACTATGCAAACAATATTACGAATTGGATGCTGCACATCTCATGACCGCTCCGGGGCTTGCATGACAAGCTTCCCTTAAAATGTTAGACCGACCCCTAGAGTTATTCACGGACATAGACATGCATCTGTTTATCGAGAGGGGCATTCGAGGAGGTATATCCACCATCACCAAACGCTGGGCGCAGGCGAATAATAAGTATTTAGAGGGTTATAACCCTTCAAAGCCGAGTTCTTATATCATGTACCTTGACTGTAACAATTTATACGGAAAAAGTATGGTGCAGATCTTACCACATGGTAATTTTAAGTGGGTATCACCTGAAGACATTGATATTGAAGCTATTTTATCTATGCCTGCAGACGGACCGCAAGGGTGCATACTAGAAGTGGACTTGGAGTACCCCCTAGAACTGCATGATGCACATAATGACTACCCCCTAGCTCCCGAGAAATTAACTGTAACCCTTAAAAATATTTCGCCTTTATCAATATTCCTGATAAAAGATATAGCATATACTAATTCAACCAAATTAATTCCAAATTTAACAGATAAAAGAAATTACATTACACATTATAGAAATTTGCAACTGTATACTCACCTAGGCTTAAAAATTACTAAAATTCATAAAGTGTTGCAATTTGATCAGTCTCCATTTTTAAAGAAGTATATAAAGTTCAATACTGAAAAAAGAAAGCATGCCACTTCAACGTTTGAAAAAGATTTTTTCAAACTCATGAACAATTCGGTATACGGCAAGACTATGGAGAACGTAAGAAATAGAATAAATCTCGAATTAGTGAACAACAAAAAAATTGCCGAAAAACCAGTACAAAGTTTCACAATATTTAACGAAGATCTGGTGGCAGTGAAACGCATCAAGAAAAACGTTAAAATTAAATCGTCCCATCTATGCTGGGTTCTGCATCTTAGAACTCAGCAAATTAATAATGTACGATTTCCACTATAATGCCATAAAAAAGCAATAGGGGGGTAACACAAATCTGCTCTTCACGGATACTGACTCTCTCACTTATGAGATTTTCACAGAGGATGTTTATCAAGATATGCAGCAATATGCCCACATATATGACACTTCAGATTACCCGCAAGTTCATCCTCTCTATAGCAGCATCAACAAAAAGAAGATTGGATGTTTCAAGGATGAGTTGAATGGGAAACCTATCCTTGAATTTGTGGGGTTAAGAGCAAAGATGTACTCCATCTTAACTGAAGACTGTGAAAAAAAAACTGCAAAGGGGGTTGCACGTCATGTCATACGCAAGCGCCTAACACATGAGCAATATTATAGATGCTTACAATCTTTAGACGGCACAAAAGAACTTAATTATCGAATCCAAAGTGAGAAGCACAAACTATTCAGTATTTGTCAGAATAAGGTAGCTCTAAACGCCTTTGACGACAAGCGATATGTTTTAGAGGATAGAGTGCATACACTCGCTCATGGTCATTATGAGTGTCTGTAAAAAAATAAAAAATAAAATAAATAAATAAAAAATAAAAAATATAAAAATATATATATATCCATTTTAACAAGTGAATAACAGTAGTATACTGTGTGGAGATTTCTTTTGTTTGCAGGCCTCCTGGGGATGTTGTTCATTTCTTTGCTCCACATAGTTAATTATTATTTAAAGAAACAAAAACAACAACGCATCCTCTGTGCTACGCCCTGTCTCCATTCATGCGAGGCTAGCGTGATGGGGAAAGGCACAGTAAAAATTTTTATTTGAAATGAGGCGGTAGATGTTCTACCGGGTGGCTGGTGGGTCCTCATTTAATTACAATAATAAAATTTTTTATTTCATGTTTAATTCATATAGCTTATTTAAAATATAACAAAGTCCCTTATTTTGATACTAAATGTTAAAGTCCCTTATTTTTCATTAGAGAATGCATCACAGTCTGAAAAAATTACAAGTCCCCTTATTTGAAAAAAAAGAAAAAAAAATTCTTATCAATCCTTCGAACATCCGGTCAACTTCCTCTCTCAACATCCGGTCCGACCACGCCCCCCTTCCCCGCTCAACCCAGGAAAAGCATCGAACAGCACCGGCGAATTAACATGCCACCGGCTGGGGTGAACCCCCATTTATCTACTACTAGAATATTTACAAAGAACGTGATGTCTTTAAATTTTGCGACTCAGTAATTTTTTGTGAATCCTCTCGTCCTTATACAGAGGGTGTTTACATATTTTTAGAACGATTTCGGTGCCGTTTAATTAATGTTTAAAATGTAAAGACTATTTTTTTAAATGGTCGATCTGATAGCCTATATTCTGGACTATAAGTCTGCATCGTGATTGCCATGATAGAAGAGTTTTTCGTAAAATTTCCAGGGGTATTGCTTTCCATTCCTCTTCCACTACTTTCCAGAGTCCATCTATCGTGGTGGGTTTTCGTTTAGAAAGATCTCTATTTAGCAGACCAAAGGCACAATAGTCCATAGGTGAAACGTCAAGGGACTTCGCAGGAATATTTTGAAAAGGTATATAATCAATACCTGTATCAGTCTTCATTTTTTCAAGGAATGCAGTGGTAGTTTTCGAAGTATGACTTGTGTTGAGCCACATGTCTCGGCAAAAGCTGGTAAACAGTATGTTTTTTAGCTTTTTTTTTGTTGTAAATCTTGGTTTAGTATTTTATTTATTGTTGCTACAGATCTATCTAAAGACTTTGCAATTGATCTCTGTGTCGGCAAATTTTCTCTTGTTACCAGCGATTTCACTTTAGAAACATTTGAAACAGTACGTACCTTTTTCGGGTATTCGTTTGGCGTCTTCTTTCCATGTAGAAATAATGATTGACGGTTTTTACTTTGCCGATCAACAAAGTTGCTTATTTTTCACTTAGAAATATTAATGCCATGCAATTCACAACGTTTTTGAATTATGGAATAAGAATATTTCTCTTCGGAAAGCGCAAAAACATTTCCTTCAATCCCCAGATTGTTTACATATGACATTTTGAAAGAAGAAAAAATTTAAAAGTAGTATACGATATTTCTCATTTCAAATAATAAGCTGTTTCCAAAAAGTTTTATTCTGAAACATTTACTTTTTTTAATTCTTTATCGAAATCGTTCTAAAAATGTGTAAACACCCTTTGTAATATGTATCTTAAAATCATTTTTTAACTTATCCGTGAGTTATTTAGGCATTTTACATCAACATCAATTAAATGATACTTCTTTCTATGAAAATTTTTGTCCGTTTTATCGGTTTAAAAATAACATAAAATTAATGATACATGCTCATAGATAGAAATAACTTGTAAAATGCATGGTGTATACTTTACGACATTTACATGGAAGTATAATTTACGACAGGCTTAGCTCACGCTAAAATGCGTTTTGGTGAATTTAACAATTGAATAGTTAATTTAACAAAATTTTATTCGATTCATCCAAATTCATTTTACAAAATACTTTTTTGACTTAACAAAACGTTATGTTGATTGTCAGGAGCAATCATGCTTGAAACATTCAATTTACGCGCGCTTGAAGGACATGCGAAGGACAATGCCGCGAACCAGAGACAGAGCAGAAAATTCTTGATTGCAGTAATATGTGACAATAGATTTAAGTATGGTTCTTATTAAACACAAAACTATTCAGTGGGGACTTTTCTTATTTTGTTCAAAATTTAAAAAGTGCGTCTAATTATCATATCTAATTATCAAAATATAAGTTTCTATTTTAAAATTTTCATAGACATCAAATACTTTGTTTAATAGAGCTCGTATTTTGGCAGTTAGACAAATTTGATAAATTAATCAAAATCACGCCTGAATTCGTGATAAATTAAAACGGCTGTACTTTTACTGAAACTTTTACAACAACTGTTCATTTGACTGTTAAGGATTTGGAATGTCTGAGCTAAAAAGTAATTAAGAGTACAAGTTGACTAGTATTCCGTGCTGGAACTGTATAAACACCTTTTCAAGAACGGAGAAGACTGAAGGACGAGAAAAAAAAAGGGAGACAAGAGCTCAAATTTTCTGTTTACTTGATCCGTTACGATAGTCGAGCTTTTATTTTAAGCATTAAATTTGAAACTGCAAGCTAAAACAAGTTGTGAATACGAAGTAGTATGTCCACACCTGCAATACAAATAACTCGGTTAAACAATATTGTTAGGAAGTAAATTTGTTTAACATGGTTTTTTTTATGACTGCAAGCTTGGACATTATTTATTATTTAAAATACATATATCATTTTATCATGAACACAAGAGCGATTTGACTACATAATTTTTTAAGGGGAAAAAATGCTGTCTGACTTGCATTTCTTGAAATTAAAGTTGCTAGATGTATAAAAACACTAAAATAAAAATGTGAATTTTGATGATCAGATAAATTAGACTTATTTATGAAACTTTTGACGAAATGTTTGGTACATCCAACAAAACAACATGATAAACTCAACAAAATAATTTTGTTACATGAGCTATAAACATACCAGTTACCAAATAATTTGGCTTATTAAAACCAAATAAGCCCTGTAAAGAAATAGTTTGATTAAATTAACAAAATATTCATTAGTTATTCATTTAACGAAATTTTTTACTTAAATGAACAAAATGTGTTTTTGAAAAAAATGTTTTTGTTGAATACTAATTTCAACAAAATCTTTTGTTAATTCAACAGTACTTTGTTGCTAGTATTTCAACTGGATACCTTTATCGATAAATAAATCCTAATTTAGCAAAGCATTTTTTTTTTGGTACTTGCATTTTTCTACATAAATTGTCGAAGACCAGCTCTATTGCTCTTACTTTCACTAGCATTTGATGTTCACAATTTAATCGGTATCTCTATTTTTTTTAATTTCCATGTACACCGATAAATATACTTTTCTGTGAATTAATTGTTTCCAGTAGGGGGTCGGGGGGTGTCGATGACTTAAAGGTTAAAGGACTGTGCTAATGTACCCTAATAGCTTAAGCGTATGTTCGTAAGTTCAGTTAACACTATATCCCTTTACTGTTCGTGTTCATCGAAATACCTTGCTGTAAAAATATGTACTTTGAAATAAATACAAAGGACTTGTAATTAAGAAAAACTGCAATATCAGTGAAAATAGTCATTGATTCCGGTAAACTCATTGTATCAACTGCATCATTTTACGGTGTTCCGAAATCCATTAAAATGATTATCGCTTTGTAGGAATCTTATGGGTAACCAACCACCTGCAACAAAACAATTAAGAGGATGTTCTTGCTTAATTTTAGATAACAACGAGGAATCTATTCATGTATAGTGTTGTTTTTTACTTTCCGAACATGTACCATGTAAGGAAAATATTGTAATCATGAAAAAATTCGACTTCGAGATTTTGGTGTATTTACAAGTTTTGAGGTCTTCTGAATTCATTTATGCTATTTTTTCGAAATGTATGTGTGTGTGTGTGATCACGATAGCTTTTAAACGGGGCATTCGATTGAGCTCAAATTAGGTATATATGTCATTAACCATCGTCGCAAGACCGGTATTGATTTTGGTGTGTATAGTAGAGATGAGACGGGCTCAGCCCGAGCCCGAAAGCCCGAGCCCGAGCCCGGGCCCGACTCGGGCTCGGGCTCTGTAATTCACGATTGCGTTCGGGCTCGGGCGGGCTCGGGCTCGTGAAAAATTTCTCCTTTGTTGAACATACTCCTTGAAACAGATTTTAAAAAGTGATTCATGGGATAAATAGACGTACTTATTTCAAAAAATAGCGGCACGGGGGACTAGAAGGTTGTGAAGCTCCAAAATTTATTGTATCCTCTTAATGAAGTAGTTAATTTTATTTGTATTTAGCTGAAATTTCGGGCTCGGGCTCCAACTTTAATAATATTGCTCGGGCTCGGGCGGGCTCGGATTAAAAGTCTTCGGGCTCGGGCGGGCTAGGGCTTCAAAAAATGAGCCCGAACTCATCTCTAGTGTATAGGACTTAATATATAGTTTTGTGTATATAGTTTTTTTACAGGGCTACGACATATTTCTTTTACATTATAAGCCTATACCCTAGTAGCACAAATAGTTCAAATTACGTTGGAAACACATTTTTTTTTTACGTTAAAAAACGTGTTTTAAACGTCTTTTGGACTAATTGTGCTACTAGGGTAGGGATAAATTCTTGAAAGTGCGCTAGCGTTTAAACTGTACATTCGATTGAGCTCATATTGGGTATATATGTCGTAAACTACCGTAGCAAGATCGGTATTGATTTTGGTGTGTATGGGACATTATGGCCTATAGAGAGAAATACTTGAAAGTGCACTAGCGTTTAAACGGTACATTCGATTGAGCTCAATTTGAGAAAAAACTAAGAATTTTTGTTGAATTATTCATCGATTAAAATTTATTTAAATGCTTGGTAATGATGTTAATCGTAAGTGTTCGGAAAGTCGAATGGAGTCACTCCAGAGTTTTTTCACAAAAGGCATTTTTTTTTTCTTAGCCACAAATGAACATCTTATCCAGTCATAGGATAAGGACACCACTAATTGACAATTTAAGAGCAATAATAAGCATTTACTAGTAATTGTTAAGTACTAAAACTATCTAGAAAAAAATTGTTTTGGAAATTGATGTATTGTATAATTTATTACATAATATTGTAGATTTCTACTTTTTCTACACTTTACATGTTGTCACGGTGGCGACACCAGTAACTTACGCCAAGGACAAAATTTTCGCTCCCATATTTCCCACTTCCTGCTCCAGTAATTGGCATCTAAGAAATGAGTAGAAAAACTGGCTGATTTATTTTTTAATGAAAAGATATAAAAATAACTAAAGCAAATCAAATGGAAATTGGTGAGATGACAGTTGATCACTCTACTTAAACTATGACGTCGAATTAAAAAAAATACTTGAGCAGATTTTGAGTTTTATGAAAATTATGACGTAACAACAACTAAAGAGAATGAAATTAAATTTAGAGACATGATAGTTCATTACTCTACTTAAACTAAAACGTTAAATTAAAAAATAACTGATCAGATTTTCAAATTTTATGAAAATTATTCAAGCTGCGTAAATTTTTGTTCGCGCATCCCGTAATAACGACTAATGCGAATGAAATGAAACTTGGTGACATCATAGCCGATCACTCTACATAAACTATAGGGGCCTATTGTTTTTTTAAATTTTGATCTTGAGATTTTGGGAAAATCGTTTTAAAGTGCGTAAATATTTGTTCGCGCACCACATAATAAGAAATAAAGTGAATGAAATGAGATTTCGATATATTAAACGTGGCCACTCAACTTCAACTATAGGTGTCAAATTTTTGAAATTTTGATTACATGGTTTGAAATTTTGCGAAAGTTTTTTTTAAAACTGCCATATTCGTTCGCACATCGCCCTATAAAAAGTAAAGCGAATTAAATGAAATTTGGTGACATAATTGGTCCCTAAACCTCTAGGCGGAAAATGTTTTAAAAAGTTTTATTAAATCTTGAGATTTTTTGAAAATCTTTTTAAAATAAGAAAATTCTTGTTCACATGTCATTTAAGAACGACTAAAGAGAATGAAATGAAATTCGGCCACATAATAGGTGAACATGCAGCTTAAACGAAAGCCGACGTGGAAGTACTTCAAATTTTTAATAGATTTTGAGATTTTGTGAAAATTGAGAAAATGTTTATTCCATTCCTGAAAAATAGTTATGGAATGGAGTGAAATTTGAAATTATGTTATGTGGCAAGTTAATGTAAACTGTAGATTCCAAAAATTATTCTGAGTATTTCATGGATTGAGATTTTGGGAAAATCGTGTAAATTTTTGTTCTAGCATTCCTCTAAAACAACTTCAGAGAATAGAATGAAATTTAGTACCATGATGATCAATAATTAACAAAAACATAAAAAACTGCCACGCATTTTTTAAATTTTATATTTTATATTTTTGAATTTGAATAAATTTTAAAATAGTGCAAAATTTGCTTTTCTTAATGTTATCACTTTAACGTGTCCGAAATTATTATATTAATCATATATTTAATTTTTTTTAATTTTGTCGATTTTTTTTTAATGTTTATTCGCCTTTTTAGAGTTTTTGAAATTTTTGCAATGCTTCCTGAAGGCATATTATAAAAATATCTGTAGTGAATCAAACAAAATTTAGTTATAGGCGATGAACAACCTCTTGACATTTAAAGCTCTTTCCACTAAAATAAACGTCATTTTTGGAAAAAAAAAACTTTTCTTTTCGATTGACCATTTCACAAACCATTTAGTTACTTTCTGATCTCTAATCTTTTAAAAATAAACAAAAGTTTTAACTTTGTTTCTTATACTTTTGTTAATATGTTATTTCCATTCATTGTTCGCCTACAATGCTGGCAAAAATTCAGACATTTTGGAAATCTGCATTGCATTATAATCCGTCAAACACGTGTAGTTCAGCTAGTTATCTGATGCGATTCAATTTAAATTAATTTCTAAAAATAAATATCCTTCAAATTGAAACAGGTTGATAATGAACTTATATTATTTCAGCATTAAGCCAGGCTACTGAGAACCAGATTTTTTTTTCACTGACTTTAAAATCTTAATATTTAATACCTACAGCCCCAGGAGATAAGAAAATGGTTGCATAAAATTGAAGATAAATGTCTAAATTGGTACTAGATATTACTGTTTGATAAAAGTTTTGAAATAAAAGCTTATTGTAATAAATTATCTGATAAATTTTTAGTTGCTGGTGCACCTAACCTAGTCTTTTTTCCTACCTTATTCAGAATATTTAGTCAGGTTACTATGTCCACTTAACTAGAATAGATAAAGAATTAAAGTGTGTTACCACCTTTTTGGGACGCCGTGTATATTCTAAAGTTAGCTAAACTTCTGAATAGCTATTAACCGTATTTCCTAGAAATTTTATGGAATTATCAAGATCTGGACTGGAACACCAATAACTAACATAAGTGTCAATTGCTGGTGAAATACATTTCTTTTTACCCAGTAACTGACACCCAACCTGAAATAAATACATGAATTTATTTAGTAAAAATAAACTTAGAAACTTATTTTATGTACTATTATCTAATGCAATTAAGTTTATTTTGATTTCTAAAAAGAAATATGCTTCAAATAGAAACATATTAATAATGAACGAATCTTAATTTCAGCATTAAGCCAGCTATTGAGAATCAGATTTTTTTAACACTAAGCTTAAAAACTCAATTTCTGATACCTGAAGCCCTCTGGAAGTAAATAAAAATTTCATAAAATTCATGACAAATTGATAAATTGGTGCTAGATAGCACCTTTGAAATAAAAGCTTATTATAATAAATTATCTGCCAAAGTGTTAATTACTGCTGCAATGTCATTTACATGTGCACCTACCCAGTTAATTTTTTTTTCTTCTATATTCATTTATTGTTTCCTTCAATTCAAGGAGGAGTTCCTCGAAACTTTTATTTTTGGCTAATTGAATACGGAGGTCTCGCAGAACACATATAACACATATTGAAGACCACGGCTCTAGATCATACCCTTAACTTCAAAAATAACATTCAAACGATTTTCTTATGTTTTCTCGTGCAAATGTGCTCACATTTACAGAAAAAATACTGCATATCATAAAATTATTATAAACGAAAGAACATGGTCAAACTAAATAAAACTATAGCAAAAGAAATTGTGACGAATGTTTATACAACATTCAAACATGCCCAATGCCGTTATTTTCATGATTCATACCTCGAACCAAGGTTTGAAATATCTTCTTTGGTGTGAAATGGACATTTTTTTTCCAATTAAAGGCAAAATAAATAAATATGAACTTGTTTCCAAAATGGCCGCTAGAAATTTAGTGACCATCAAACACCATACAGCTGAAATTTCCAGCTTAAACTTAAAGCATGCTACCATCTATGCTGTAGAACTTAGTTGGGGGATTTAAATTACTAATCGAAGGTTTACTCTTAGAAGCGTTGAGGTATATTGGAGAGCGTTGTGTAGTCGTATAAATAATCCAGGTAAACGTCACTTTGCGAAGCAGTTATAAGAGAGACAAATTGTTGAAGAACCAATCTTTTATTTCATGTCTTGGAAATGATTACGTGATGGTGGTGGCTGGGAGACCGTTAGCTATGATGGTTAAAAGGGGTCTGATCAATCGGAAGCCAGATTCAATCGAACAATGACAGGATGTTGGCGAGACAGTTAAACCTGGCACTTTAAAAGAACGCCCAAACAAGAGCCAACAATGTTTTCATTACCAAAGACGCCGAATATGCGCAGAATATTCCCAGTCAACAGAGAGAATGGGAAGACATAACAAAGCGCTGGGCACTAAATTATTGAGGATAAAGACAGCCAAAATTACAGTAAACCCGTGTGATAGAAAATTAGTTCAGCTGTATTTTAACTGATGTGAGGTCACGTCCATATTTGGTAAAGAAATGAATAAAGTAATGTACGCGTATAGAAAGACGTTAGGCATAGATGCATATAAATAAAATGCATATGTTCTGCATGTGAAACAGACGTTTCTTAACAGCTAGGAAATCTAAAGAAATGTAACGGACTTATTATTGACATGGAACAAAGGGCGATAGAATAATTTAAGCATGAAATTCGGATTAATAAGCAGTTAATTGAAATTAAACATGTGGAGAAAATCGTAATACAAAATTTTGAAAAACGATGTAATTAAAAATGAGAAGAGAATTTAAATGAAAATGCTTGATTTAAAATATATTAAATTTAAGAAAGTAAACACAAATGAAAATCATTATTAAATATGTGATCTCCATCACACCATCCTATAATGACATTGTCCCAAAGAAAATGTTGATACGCGTTTCTTCTTCATCCATGAGAAGTAAGCACACATAATGTAAATTGAAAAAAAAATCTGTTCAAAATAAGGTAAAAGGTAAGTAAAAAAACTACATTAAGAAAAAAGTATATTCTTGTTAATTTTACGAAAGTGGCGCTTTTTAAATTTGTATGCGAAGTTGGAAATTTTCTGACAGCAAGAATATATTTTGTTGAAAATGTGTCAAAAACTGAAATGATTTATTGATGAACAGGTTTCATAAACAAAAATTAAATTAAAAAAGAATACACTAATTACTGTGAACTAATATACAAATATTGTATTCATTATAAGTCTACATCTATCTCGTTATAAGAGAGCGTGCAATAAATTTCAAGCTGAGAGTGTGATGCCGTCGGAAGCTTAGCAAATGACTCGGATGACAGAATAATCACTACAGCTCAGTAAATATAGCTGGGTGAATGTGCCCTGTACAGTAGTGATGCAGTGTGCAAAATTTTAGACTTTCATCATGAAACGTCTCAGAGATATCTTTATACAATGATGACCAGGTACTCTACATTGCTTTGAATGCAAGCTTTTGCTACCAGAGTGTAAAGTATTTTCTGTCGTAATTTATTTCTGATCCATATAACGCCATATGTGATTTTGTTCTCATTGAGAGCCATTGGAAAATAGTTTAAGTCACCATTTATTTTTTTTCATATCTCTGAAAATTTGAATACATAAATCTTAAATTTTTGTGCATCACCATATTGGTGTATGCGATACATTTACTAACTCTTTTTTTATACGGGGTTCGAATGAAAATTTAAAAATCATCACTTTGTAAAAATTAACTGCGTGATTTTTTCTTAAAATAGCCTTTTTACCAAGCTCTGAAGATCATTTTTTTTCAAGTTTTATTGCCTATTTGTATGTAACGGATAAAGAATTAAAATCTCTTACCACCGTTTTGGTTCACCCACAGTGGCATCAACTGTAATGATTGTATTGGATGAAGAAAGAAATTGCTTACTAATTTGTAATTAACATTAAATAAAAGTATAAATAAGAGTATGTATTTTGTTCTCATTCTTAAATAAAATTTTAGTGTTGTATAAAATCTTATTGTGGGAGATATAAATCCAATACAACCCGTCATACTTTGTTTGAACTTTTTATGTTAGCGAAAAAAAGTGCAGTTTAAAAAGAAATCCTGGTAAGCTCTGTCACAAATATGGGGAAAGACAGTCAGTGAATATTTTTCACTGATAAAAGAACACTCCCGAACTTCTGAGTTTGTCCAGAGTAGTTACCATGCAGATTCGTACAGTATGCGTAAGTGTATGGATTCCTTATCATGATAACAATTTCTGTGCCATTTTTTTTGTATGCTAGGAAAAATTGATTTTCTTCTGTTAAAAGTAAAGTCTCATTAATTTGACCTTAAACTATAACTACTGAATTAACTGAAAGTTCTTTTACGATCCGAACGGAATTAGTTTAATTTTTCTTTAAAATCAGAATTTCATATATTTAATACAAAGACTTATTTTTTAACCATTGAAATGCTTATTTCGTTTAATGCGGACTTCGGCTATGGCAAACAAAAAACAGCTTACCTTTCAGATCCGCAATAACGAGGGTTAAAATTACAATGATAATCTATGCACAAAGCATTGTGAAGATTATATACAACTTATAGGAAAACAACCTTTACAATTTGACTTTTTTATGATATTTATTTAAAAAATTGAAAATAGTTTTATAAAACCCAAATTTGTTTTCACTAAATGTCGTGCGAGTTCTGTGACGAACTTAATTATCTGCGAAACTGTGAAATTACCGTTTTGTTGCAGAATCTGGTTCCACAAATAGTAGCAAAAAACTCATTACCAACATTCTAGTAGCTTCTTCTTCAAACTTCTAGTATGAGACTTGCGATGTGAGAACGCAGGCCGAACGTCTTTTGAACGTCTTTGAAACTAGTTGTGCTACTGAGGGAGATATTGACCTCAGAAGTTTAAAAGCATGTCTGCACCCGGTAGCTTTTGCTGTAAGATGTAATTGTTTTACTGCGTTTTCGTGTACTATAATATTTTAATAAATGTTTTAAAAATTAAATTTGTTATTAAGTTATATTGGAAATTCAAGAAAGTCTACAATTTATTTTTTTGGTCCACATACATAAATTTTGTGATGTGGTACTACATATTTTTTCTATGATCCCCATTTCAGTGTCCACCTCATCGTGAATGCTGTTGCAAAGTCTCATATTTCTGCTTGGAATAAGACTTCTCTTAAAGAAGACTCATTCCTTTTGTAAATGAAATTCTAACTTTAATATTACGATCTAAATTAACAAACAATCACTCACTGGATAAAGTGTACTACAAGAGCTGAATGTAATATTCAGCTGTATTAAGTAAATATTTTTTAAATTTTGATTACTTAACTGAGACGCTAGAGAATTTGATATTTTCTGATATGAAAACGCAATTTACGTTTTTATTTATCCGTTCCTTATATGGAAGTAATACAGCGGTGCATATTTTCTGGGCTAACGAAATGGGAAGCGTGTAAATATCGTATAAAAATTTAGATATTTTAACTGACATTAAAAAAATTGGATTTCTAACAATAACAAATTAGTTCCGCCACCGTCTTTTACAGCAAAATAACTGCCTTTCCGTGATGCTCCCAGTAAAAGCTCCAGGAGCTCTTAAAATCTACAGATGCTTATCAAAATATTTATGTTATTGCAGAATCCTGATGGGTGTGGCCGATTAAAGCCCACTGCTGTTTAAAGCCATTTGCGTGAGCACCAAATTTAACGACATTCTTACTAACTATGTTTTTTGTTCCGACAATTTGGAATTACGTTTCATTAGAATTAAAGTCAAATGTATTATTCAGCGAAAACTATTTTTTCAAATATATATCTATATATATAAATGTATGTATATATATATATATATATATATATATATATATATATATATATATATATATATATATATATATATATATAATATATATATATATATATATATATATATATATATATATATCTGGTACTTTTTCCTTTTTATGTAAGTCTATAACCAATGAAGCCAAACAGAGTACTGTTCTACATAAATATTTTACAATTATATTAGCATAAATAGCAATTAGAAATGAATATAATTATTATCAATATCATTATTGTTAATATTATTGCTACAGTTTTTCCCCATTTCCACAACCTCAACTAAGTACTTCTTAGCTACTGCAGCTAGTACTACGTAAAACATAGGCTAGCTATACTAGTGTAATATTTATTTTATTATTTATTCATTTAATTATTACCATTTTTATTCTTTTTATTTATTCATTTAATTATTACTTTTTTTTAATTTATTTATTCTTTTCCTTTCCATACTTCCAAAGTATTATTAATATATCATTTTTTATTCACACTCCATGGCATTACTTGTCTATTGATTGCATTAAGCCTTCTCTGATGGCAACATGCACTAATACTGCCTCCATTACTGAGCTTTGATCTTCGTGTCGGTCCACTTCCTCGTTGTTTTTTTCTAATAGCTACGGTCGCGCCCCCAAGTTACAAAAGGACCCTAATTTTGGTCAGGTAACTTGCAGAAACCTAGCTATTGTTTTTTTTCGATTAAATTGAAATGTGTGTGCGGTGGCGCCTGATGATAGAGCACACCATTTCAATATTAATTCCATTTTCGGACTATTTCTGATTACATGTGATTAGGCTTAAAAGCTCACCAGTTCTAATTTGGCGCTTTATATTCAATTTTTCCACTCTTTCATTGCCTTAAAAGGCTATATTTAAACACTTATCCGGAATAAGCTCGTTAATTGGCACCATGTGCTATCTACTTTTTTATTTTTTTATATTTTTTTCACTTTTTCATTGGATTATCTTGGGATTTCACTTTACGTAAGTAAGCTATTATATATATTATATATATATATATATATATATATATATATATATATATGAGACGTCAGATATTTCAGTAAAGTTCCAGAGTTAAGGCAGGTAAAACGGTTTATTAAACATCACATTTAAGTTACAATATAGAATGAGAAGAGGGGAGGGGAGACGGGTGCAAAAATCAGCGTGGACTAATTAAGCAGTTCCAGTGGCAGAAATCTCTTGAATTTCGAGGTGCGGGTGTATTTACGTTCATCATACCACGTGGTTTGCGAAGACATAACTCCGCCTCTCTCTTATCTCTAGTCGAACCACACACATTTACCAACATGACCCGCATCCGGGGCTACAAAGGCGTGGGGACACGTGTACACTCTAAAGAACTCAGAATCGACGGCCTGATGTCTGACAAATAACAAAATAAATAAAACATAGCTCCAGAGCGCGCGTGGCAAGTAAGACAGAAAAGCAAAACTTACAGTGAAAGTACCCCTTGAACAGTACCCAAACTAGTAAAACCCAAATTAACTTTTTATACATTACAATATCCCCCCCCCCGGCAAAAGAAGTCTGACGAGCAATATCATTGAGGTGGCCAGTCTCTCACTTGCGAGTCAGACGTCCTTGCAACCTAATCTTAAAACTGCGAACTAATCTAATTTTCAAGTTTAGACACCTTAAATTTTTCTGACTAGAATTCTGGAATTATGTTGTACAACACTTGAGGGGCAGGATGCAGTTTCTAAAATTTGACAAAACATAATGATGCAATAGTACGAAAATCTTACAATAAACAATAAAACAATGAGTGCGCACAATTTTTTTCAAAATATCACAAGTAAAATATTTACAACCTAGGTGGGATACAATAATACTGTACAACAATATAGTAATATAATTAAACAAAATGGAATAAACATGGCTGACATTCATTTTCTTTGGCAAATACTTATGGCTTTGGCTTGCATGGCATAAAGTGAATGGAATGAAAATATCTTGGAAAAATGAAGTTGGCAAAATGGTTGGCAAAATAGTTGGCAAAATGCAGTTGGCAAAATGGTTGGCAAAATGGAGTAAATTTAAAAAATGTGTATAGTGTATAGAAAATTTGAAAAACCGTAGCTGCTAGAAGAATTTGGCAAGGTAATACAATAAATGATGGCCTGAATGGTACTGCATTTATGTGACCTAACAATTTTTTATTTCTAGCAATGGCTTATTATGCTTTCTTAATTGGTTATTACTAGTACTTCTTAACAATCTGAGGGCGAATACTCTCCTCAGAGGTTTTATTACTAGTTAACCGTCTAGGCAAATTTAAATTTTATTACAAAAAAAAAAAATGCTTGGCATCATTATTCAATAAAGGAAATAATATACGATCATTTTGGCACACAAAAATTTTACACAGTAAATATTCAAAATAAAACATCTACATTTAAGCAAACCTAATATAATGCAAGAAAATTTTTTATTTACATTGACACAATAAGTATTTGTTGTTTTCATTTAAGTTATCGTACCCGGGTGCATGAATTTGTCATAAATTTTCAAGTGACTTTTCAGTGAATAAAATGACATAATCTCAAGTAAATTAGAATTTGTGTCAAGTTGAGAGTCCCAATCGGTAAGTCATTTCAGGTAAATAATCAAATGAATCTAAGCTACGTCATAGTATGCAAATAACAAAAATTCAAATTTCAAATCTCAATATAGGCAATGCAGTAGTAATTTAAGCATTAATTTGATAATAGTAAGACCCGTATAAAACTTCAATTGAAATAAAATATTTAATAACACAATTAGATTGTAAACTTACCTTAATGAAAATACTATATTAATTAAAACAAGCGCAGATATATCAATACATATTTTTTTCCTTTCTTTTTTTTTTTTTATCAACATTAAAATAGCACTTTTAAAATAACACACACAATTAATAACCATTTTATATAATGCTCTAATGTTCACTTCAACTCTAAAAATGTAAGTCGCTTACTTCACTTAATCAATATCCGTAAGTTGAAATCGTCATTCTTCAACGATAAACAAAACACACACAAACAAAAAAAATATCTTCTCTCCCAAGTTAAATGTTGGCAGGAGGAGTTTCGGTCAACATAAGTTGTACGCACAAAAACAAAAATATTCGGCACATACAAAAGGGGGAAATTATTCACCAGTTGGACACACACTTCTCCTAAGGGGAGGCCCTGTTTTGGGTGCAATGAAGGCAGTGAAATTTCGTCGATTTCCATCGGATTTTCAGAATAGCAGCGGACGTGAGGGAAAAAAATGAAAAACGAGGTGCAGATTTCTAGATGGTAAACATGGTACAGAAAGATGTTCTCAGATAACGGAGGGCAGGCACTTCTTTAATTTACGTGTGGGCATCAGCGTCGTTAGTCGCTATGGAAAACTCAGGAGCGCAAATTTTTTCGATGGGCTTAAGGGAGGATTCGATGGGAGGTCAGGCGATTGTAGTTTCATCAAAGCAGGGAATGAGGAAGTCCAGATATCTGCAGTCGGCGAAGAGGCAAGTCGGGTATCTGTGATCGGCAGGAAGTCGGCATAGCGCCGCATCTCCGGCGTACTCCGTATCTTCGGGTAAGCAGTGTAACCCCGTCTCCCGACTATTGAGCGTTAATTTTTTACAATTTAAAATTTTTAATTGGCACACAGGCAATCATCCTGCCGGCTATTTGAGACGTCAGATATTTCAGTAAAGTTCCAGAGTTAAGGCAGGTAAAGTTACAATATAGAATGAGAAGAGGGGAGGGGAGACGGGTACAAAAATCAGCGTGGACTAATTAAGCAGTTCCAGTGGCAGAAATCTCTTGAATTTCGAGGTGCGGGTGTATTTACGTTCATCATACCACGTGGTTTGCGAAGACATAACTCCGCCTCTCTCTTATCTCTAATCGAACCACACACATTTACCAACATGACCCGCATCCGGGGCCACAAAGGCGTGGGGACACGTATACACTCTAAAGAACTCAGAATCGACGGCCTGATGTCTGACGAATAACAAAATAAATAAAACATAGCTCCAGAGTGCGCGTGGCAAGTAAGACAGAAAAGCAAAACTTACAGTGAAAGTACCGCTTGAACAATACCCAAACTAGTAAAACCCAAATTACCTTTTTATGGATTACATATATATATATTTAATCAGTGTGTAGTAGTCAGTATATATATATATATATATATATATATGTAATGTATAAAAAGGTAATTTGGGTTTTACTAGTTTGGGTATTGTCAAAGCCTCCTAGAGAATTACTACAAGCCTAAATGCTCTTTCCGCGAGGGGATGTGACGTCATGACCCGGGTCCCTACCTCGCGCACCACCTAAGAACGTTCCTCGTTTGTTTTGTATTCGCTGTTTGCTTCGCTTTGTCAATTGTCATTATTTAATTCGCTAATTAAACCACGTAATTATATTCAGTAGTGTTTTACTTGGATTATAGCGTTACAGTGTCTTGATGAAGAATTTTATAACGTTACACTGCAAATTAAACTCGTAAATCTGCAACTGATTCCTCCCGAACTGTTTGCCCATTGTCAGTGCTCTGACTTCCATAAAGATGTACTGATTGCAATAAATTTTATATGTTATTTCTATATACTTAAACATATACCCCATCGAAAATTATGTATATAGCATGGATAGTTATTTTTCTAGGGCACTCAATAATTTCAATAATTATTCTTTATAGACAGTCATGGTTTTTAAAGTGTATTTTGGAGCGTAAATGTATTTCCAGAATAAAACAAAATTAGTGTATGTCATTCCGGTTTACGAAATAATGCTCTCTATAAAAAAAAAAAAAAAAAACTATATGCAGCATCTGTAGTTCTTTTACAGAAACAAGAAAAATAATTTAACCATAAATTATTGCTTAGTAGCAATTTAAGGACAATAATCACAACAATGAGTATCTAGTATAATCTAGGACGATTCAAGCACATCAATGAGTATCTAGTATAACAGACGTTTATATATATATATATATATAAATACTAGTGCAACTTAGATAAAACATTATTCCCCGATTCAGAATCGTTCATTTGATGACATATATTGCCCCCCTCAATTAGTGCTTTTATTATGTTGTAATAACTATAAAATAGACCTCACAATCTGATCTCATTACAGCTGAAGTTCCATAAAAAGATTCCTGCAGTTTAAAAGAAAAAAAATCAAAGGCTTATCATTATTATCAAAGGCTTCTTTAAACTAATTAAAATGAAGTCTGTTAATATAAATAAAATATGATTAAATAAATTAAGTTTTGCAAACTTTTTTCTTTTGTTATTTCCAAAGAATTCTAGTTAGCGAATAATATTCAAACTCAAAATTCTTTGGGGATAAGAAGGTTGAATTTTCGATTTATACTAACAATCGGGTACACAAAGTATGTTTGAATATTCTTAATATTCTCTATTTTTTCTTCGATTCTAAATTTATTGTTTTTTAAATGTATATAGCAGGGGCGTAGCCAAGGGGGGGTTAGGGGGGTCACACCCCCCATGAGGAATTTTTTGCCATACAAAATGTATATTCTTCACTTCCTTATCACACACACGTATACATATATGTGAGTTGCAGTAGTCGTAACCCCCACCCCCATGAAAATTTTCTGGCTACGCCACTGGTATATAGATATACTATATTTTATATCGAAAGAAATTTACTTTTTCTTCAGAGTAAATTTCGTGAAAAATAAATATTTTCTATATTTATTTTTCACGATATTTTCTATATTTATTTTTCAAACTATATTTTATATGGAAAGAAATTTACTCTTCAGAGTAAATTTCGTGAAAAATAAATATTTTCTATCAAGCAAATTTTTTCACTTTGTGAAAGGGATCTAATTTCAAAATTGTTCCCAAGATAAACTCACAAAAGCAATCAGAACAGCGTCTTCGTAGCAAAGCTTCGGACGGCCAGGGACCCGGACTGTGACGTCACGGATTTATGCTTTAGACTTGATTCACTGCTCTAGGTAGCTTTGGTATTGTTCAAGCGGGTACTTTCACTGTAAGTTTTACTTTCCTGTCATACTTGCCACGCGCGCTCTGGTGCTATGTTTTATTTATTTTGTTATTTGTCAGACATCAGGCCGTCGATTCTGAGTTCTTTAGATGTACACGTGTCCTCACGCCCTTGTATCCCCGGATGCCGGTCATGTTGGTAAATGTGTGTGGTTCGATCAGAGATAAGAGAGAGGAGGAGTTGTGTCTTCGCAGACCACGTGGTGTGGTAAGCATAAATACTCCCGCACATCGAAAATCGGGGGACTTCTGCCACTAGAACTGCTTAATGAGTCCACGCTGATTCTTGTACCCGTCTCCCCTCCCCTCTTCTCATTCTAAATTGTAACTTAAATGTAATGTTCAATAAACCATATTACCTGCCTTAACTCTGAAACTTTACTTGAAATATCTGACGTCTCATATATATATATATATATATGTGCGTGCGTGTGTGTGTGTGTGTGTGTGTGAAAAATAATGATGAATAATGAAATAATTCGAAGGAGAATAAAAAATGTTACAATGTAGAAATCAAGAGCCGAGCATAAACTGCCAGGGGAATGTGTCAAATGAAAGAGATAAACTGGTCTAAACTGATACAAAGATGTTTATGATCCATTAAGTATTCGATAATGGAACCCAGATAATGTCTTGTAAACATTTTCACGATCGATCTTTCGAGAAAAGTTTAATAATGTATTACTCTCTTAAAATCTGTATACGAATTTTAGATAAACTGTGATTATAATAGAGATCTGGCTATTTGATGATGCATAACAAGGCATGCTAAATACAGATTTCAAGAAAACGGATAATAAAAACTTTTCCAACTAAATAAAATCTACCGAATATTTAGTATTTCGTAAAAATACCTATATACCGAGTGGTGATAAAAAAAAACTCCTGCGATACATGTACATCTAGATGCCTTTCCGTTTAAGCAATCCAGGTAAGATTTGAGATAGTTCTTTAGACTTGTGCATTTGAAATTGGGATTGTTTAAAAGAATGGAGCTCTCACGGTAACGGTTACAGAGAAGAAAAATCGAATTTTGAAGCAGGCAATACTCTTTTTTTTTTCTCCGAAAGTTGATCAACGCATTGAAAAACCATAAATGGTGCTTGAACGATACATGTATAATTAAAAATTGGCGGAAATAAACATTTAGAAAGACAAGAATTATAAACAACCAAATTCAACAGTGAAGGTGTATTGACACAATTCTTTTTAATTTAGTGAAATCGACAGTAGATATGTTACACTAACAATAGTGCACTTGAAAACTTCCAATTCCAATTCTTCAAGTTTTCTTTTCTCTTCTTGGGCTGTCATTAGCTCGTTACAATGCTCTTCTTTTCAAATGTTTTATGCTCCAATTTTCGTCACATGTGTATTGTTCTAACGCTGTTTATAGTTTTTTAATGCTAGTCTCAACTTTTAATGAAAATGTGGCAGTTGTCATTGCAAAATTTAAATTTTTAATTTTTTACTGTAAGCATAACCGTAAGAGATCTATTATTGTAAACAATTCCAATCTCAAGCGCGTACCTCTAAATATATGTGAAATACCATTCTGATCAGCTGAACGGAAAGGCGGCTAGATTCCCATTTATCAGGGAAGGTTTTTTTTTATATTTTTATTACCAACCTGCATATATTTTTCATTAATCAAACAGATCTAGAAATATGCTTCTCATTGCCATAAAAATTAGTGCACCAAGAAAGAGCTGTTGGAATGAAAAGAAATGTTACATACGTAAGTACAATATCGGTATAAATAAGTGTTTAAAAATCCCCCACCTTCGCGACCTCTGGGGTGCGGAAGCGTATGCTTCGGCCAGGTGGGCTGCCTGACGCAAAGCCCCAGTATTTGATCCAGCAATCTTGGTCCTCAAGGTCGATCGAAACCTCAAGTCTCGTCTCGCATCTGAAAATTTCATCTCGCAGATCTCGCATATTGGCTCACTCTAAACGATTTTCATTTTCACTTCCTTTTTCGAAATAAAAGAAGTGCAGTTCTACTTTATACAATTAATTAATTTCCTTTACACCTAAAAAGGTTTTATATTGCTGTATCAGTTTTAAATGCGAATCTTTATTAAGAGCTTCAATTTTTTCTATCAAAGTAAGGTAAATTCAGTTTTTCATTAAAATGCCGAAAAAAATGCACTTTACGAAATTTAATTTTTAGTCCCATTTGTAAGTTATTCAAATTTTAAAATGATATGGGCGAGGCATAGATTACGTAAACGTATCCCGACATCTCATTCATGAAGGGTCAGATGTGGAAAAAAGATAAAGAATTTCATTTTTATCAAAGTTTACAGAAATTATTTTTCACTAGACTTTCCTGCGTTAGCCTATATTTTCCAGACAATAGTCAGCAAAATTTATATCAGCTCAAAAGTTTATTAGATGCATTTAGAATTATTATATTAACTAAGTCTAACTGTTTACCCATTTTACCCCACCACACAAAAACATGTATTTTAAAATTTACTACTTCTTCATGATAATAAGCTGTTCAGAACTTTTGCAAATTAAAAATAATAAAAAACCTCAGTATTTCAGGAATGCATTTCTTGAAGAAATTTTGGAATCACGAGAAAATAGCCTGTATCAAAGAGTAGATAAAAGCTAATACTGTATTACCAAATACAATATATAAATTTTCATAAATGTTTCCAACTAGTGTTGGAAAACGTAAATTAAACCAACTTAATTTAAACAAACCGCTATTAACGAGGGTTGGTTGTACTTCTTTAGACAATGAAGTAAGAATGGAGAGAGACAGAATACGACATTGCTCTTAGTCGTTACCGTGGTAAGCTAGGGGCGAGTGTGCAGATATTTTACCACGTGCAGGAAAGTACAAGCAAAGATATTTTGACTTCAGACAATATACGAGACCGATACCCATAATTCCTTGCTGCTTCTCGTCTGACACCCTGCAGTCTCGTTTCGCAAAAGCGAGAGAAGTCTCGTCTCGTTCGGCTGTCTCGTGTAAATCCCCAAATTGGAACTGTTTATTTTACATTATTCCAATGTTCGGCCCTCTTTCGAAAGAAAAGATGAAAAAAGAAGACGCATAAATAGTATATCCTTTTTGTCATAACAAGTTAGCTAAAAATCAAGTGTATCGATCATACTCAACTGTAGCGAAAATAATGAAACTTACGTAAAACTTGTACAGTTGATCAACATATGCCCAGACTACGTTTGAATATGTTGTACAAATGCACCTGTTCCGTTCTGTCATCAGGTGTGTTCCCTTGATTAATGAACGAGAAAGAAATGTTGATTAATCGTTCCGAACTCTGATTGTTTTCCGGCGAAAAGAGCACGTTAAAATTCGGACACGCATTAGTAAATTGTGTTTCATGTAATAAGTCTGAGATCACTCAACTCATTATTCCTGGAAATATCGTCGTAACATTTTAAGACTTTATTTAACTGATATAGTTTGAATCTTTGCGTTTCAGCTCTATAGAAAGCATAAAATGTACTTGATTTCATATATGCATTAAAATACCCAAATAAATGTGCTCATTACTTTAATGAATGGGGAGACATAAATGGGGTAAAGATTGAAATTTAAATTCAAAGTTATACCGTTAAGTAAATACTTTTAGACATGAAATATTTTTAAGAAGGATATCATATGATGCACAATGTAAAAATATTATTCAACACGCCTTTTAGTGTTCCACAGTCAAATTGAACTAAAACATAAATCTAAATTCAGGTAAATAAAATAAATAACATTAAAATTCAATATTTTAGATATGTGCAGTACATATTTTTTTTTAATCTAGGCGTAAGTTAAATAATACAGAAACTTACCATATTATTGATTACTTTTAAGTACAAATATGAGGAATAACAGTCCTATATCATAAATGGATTTTAATCTCTCTGCCAACTGAAGAATTTTTGTTTTTCCTATTTGTCTTACGTAGCCATTTGCCGTATTTCATTTATAATTTCCGAATGACATGATAATTTTATGTTGTTAAATCGAATACTCCTATTTGAAATTTCCGAACCGTTTCCACTGCAATCGCAACTGAAGAAAAAGAGCCAATTTTTCACAAGAATACCGCACGCCTATCGTCAGATAATAGTACCCGGATTTTATTTTTGATTGGTTGAAAACGATGAACGCTAGAGATTCAAATATCGGCTGAAAATCAAAGTTTTATTCCCTTTTATCACACTGTATGCATGGATGCTCAAAATGCTTAATAAAAATATACAGCATATAAATAGCATACTAAATATATAAATTTCTAAGTCAGTACGTCTCGAAACAGAATATTTCGAAAGTATTTAACTAAAAAAATCAGCTCATACTAATATCTTATTCCATAAATCTTCCATTTTTATTAGCTAACCTAGTAGGAAAAGAAAATGATAAGCAGGGCTTTTCCATGTTAGATGGGAATATATAAAATGGAAAATACCATAATATGAGATATTGCGTTTTGAAAAAGGCATAAACATATATTATATCTAGTGAAATGTCAGCCAGTTAAAATGACGGAGCCATATTTTGTGGTGCGATGTCTAAAATGATGTATGGAGGGAAGTTTATTAATAACTGAGAGTTCTCAAAATGTATTGATCGGGGGTTAGTTATTTTACGCATGAAAGGGGTTTTTGCAAGTGTAAATTACTTTTATGTATTTTAAGATTGTTGAATAAAGTATTTTTTTTCAGGAGAAAAATACGTAATGGTAAAAAAAAAAAAAAAAATTTAGCATAGTGATAGAATTTACTTTTAACGTTTGAGATTTAAGAAGTTACAAATTTTAAAATTACGAAGAAAATGGTAGAGATGTCTTTCTCATATTCCAACAACAGACATAAAAAATCATAGACAAATAAACAAAAGAAAAAAACACACACAAAAAGAACTAGAAAATTATAAAAAAGAGAAACCTTACTACTGTGTTACTTTTAAAAAAGTTTAGTTCATTTATCACAAGGAAACTGTGAAAGAGCTTTTAACCTCCAAAGGAGACGGGCAATAAATTACACACTTTCACTTTTGAAAGTAAGGTGAAAGAAACAATTGATTTCTTTTTGTTTTGTTTATTGTTGAGAATACTAGCCCTCGCGAAGAAACTGTTTGTCGACAAATTCAATTTCTAGCTGTTCGAGTACATGGGGAGGTGGCTCAAGATTTATGTTAAGCCTTAAAGTTACATGTACGTGGAAGATGGATGGCATTAGTAAGCCAGAAGACAGTAAGAGGTTTTTATTAGCAAGATAAGTTTGACGGCTTAAATTCCTCCAAGTTTCTCGTCCATTGAGTCATTGTTGTTCATTGAAGTGAACTGACTTTTACGATCAATTAGTTTGTTAGAAAGTTTTCTACTGAGAAGAAGTAAAAATATTGCATGTGGAATAAATCTTGCCAGAAACATGATCTACAAAGTATTTTTCAGTCGTAATTTCTGTTTACAGAGATTCACATGGCAAATATAGCAAGGTGACACAATTCTGCCAGAAACCGCGACAAATTTGTCTCGGTTTTAGTCCTTTGGAACTACTTTAGCTCCTTCGGAGCAAATTAATTTTTTTTAAGAATAAGAAATATTTGCAGTGTACTAAAATAGTTTTTAAGATTCTGAGTTAGACGAATAAAGAGTAAAATGTACAAAATACACTAAAACTAGTTACACAATTTTTGCTGCCACGTATGCACCTAATGGTACGTCTGTAATTTCGAATAATTAAAATTGCAGTTTAATATTTTTGCTCTTCGCAAGTTAAACTCTGAATTAATTTTAAAGAATACACTTCACTTTACTTTTTCGAAGATATGCTCCTGAATCAGCGATCAGGTGCAACAATTCAAGAAGTAAAATAAAATGTTGTAAAGTTTTCAAATGGAAAATATCTAAAAGAAACTAATTTAAAATTAATTTGATAGACGATTGCAAAAAAAAAATTGCAATAATAAATTTACAAACTGTAGAGCAATCGCTCTAGCCTATGGGGAAGCTTTCCCCCAGGTTCACACCCCAGGCCGTGATGAAAGAATAAGACTTCGTATAGTGGCAATTACATTTTATTTTAACATATCAATACATAAACATCAAAATTATAAAGTCCTACGGTGGCTGAGCAGACCCCTCAAAAACGCAGGTTCACTATACAACTGCTAAGGCGTGAATGAATGTTCAGAAACTCAAGCCAAGAGGTTAGTACAGAAGCAAAAACACGCCACAGTGCACGCCAAACAAAGCGCGAAAGTAACTTGACGCCAGTAGACGTTAAGAACATTTCTATATACTTATTTTTGCATCCCAGACATGCCAACGAATAAAACAAACAATCTATCAGCTAAATTGTAACCCAAAATGAAAGCCAATGTTATTTATAGATTTGATACCATATATGGTCATAAACAAACCATGGAAACAGAAATGCTATGCTTTACCAATAAAAAGTGAAATAAAAAGGAAAAATAAATGAAAACGGAAGATTGCTTTTAAATACGGTAGGTGCAGAAATTAAAACTTTACAGGCGAAGGGAAGAGAAATCCAAATCGAAAGTGCAAAGAATAAATTTTGAACACAGATTAAATTTAGAAATAATTAACAATTAAGTAATTGATAATTAAAAATAAGATATGTGATGATCTGCATCACATAGCCTAACACATTTTTAACGAAATTTTTAAAATGCTTGACTAATTTTTCAATAAAAATCTAAAAAAAGTAAAAATAGAAAAAAATATTAAAGTACTATAAATAAAAGTAGTTCTAAGACAATTTGTATTAAATATGAAGCAGTCAAATAGAAACCATTAACAGTTGTTTGAGAATTATTCAAACTTTGAAATACTGTCTAAGCATTTTATTAAAAGAATTAAAATCATTAAAAATTCCAGAAATAGTTTTTTCAAAGTAGTTTTATTTTCATTAAAGTAAAATTGTTTGCAAAAAGGCGAAGGAAGGAGGGAATTCAGGAAAATTTGCCTTATACACATGCAAATGAATCGTTTTCTCGAAATTTCATTCAATTTTTGGACAGATTTAAAAAATAGTCTGTCAACACTTTAATGCAATTTCTGTTGAAGAATTCTGAATTCTGTAATAGAGAAACATACATACATTCATGCATAATTTTAGTTTTCCAATGAATATCATTAAAGAATCTTACATTCAATGCATATAATTTTATATTAAGGCAGAAAAAAAATATGCAGCAATGGTTTGAATCGGTTGATCCTATTGTGCTATTTGTAGAATTTTAGTTTTAAAAAATCTGCGATAGCATCCATATTTTACCGATGATTACATTTCATCGCATACTATACTTAAGAATGTTAAGTTATTCTATGAAAATTAGAATGAAGAATGGATTTTAAATAGACTTATCTTTTGAATACTAAGAGTCATAATACAAAAAATTCAAAAAATATATCTATCTTTAATAATATCATATTCACTGTCAAGACATTTGGAAAGAATTCAAGCACTTTATAAACTTGGCAGAATTTCAGATTCCTGGAACATTTTCCAAAATTTTTAGCTCTTTAATTGACGTAATTGAAAAACTGTTTAATCGTTTCACATCAACTTCACATTATTAAATTTATAGTTATTCTTATTTACAAATTACTTTGAAACTTGGAATATTAATATTTATGTAGGATACATTTTTCAAAATATAATGTAGTTTAATACAACCACAATATTAAAATTTAATCCAATTTTTAAGCATTTCATGTATAACCATAGAATGTCAAACGTGGTTTGTGCTTTGTCAAGCTTATACGAAGGGCTTATTCTCACGGGGAGGTTCAGTCGGAGGACTTTTTAAGGAGTTCTAAGGCAAATTCGCGTCATTTCGAGCAGCAAAAGATTGCTGGGCGTAAGCGGATTATCCGTCTAGATCCAGATCGAATGTCTAGTGTTAGTGTACCGTAGATAAACTGCCCAGCAAACACGCACCTGCTGGCGGAGTACCTTACCAGTGTGTCTTTCTGCCTTTACGCCCAGCACCGGCACGGCACTGTAAAACGTAACTGAATCGTACCAAAAGTGGTCGCCCGAGAAGCACCTTGCCAGAAGCCCAGGAAGACAATGGCACTGTGCTGGCGCTACTGCATGTGCCGGCCATCATTTACAATAAAGGCACTGACCCATTAAGTTTAAAATGCCTAAAATGAAACGAAAGGGTGCCTGTGATTATTAAAAATAAAGGCACTGGCCTGATATTTTAACAGTGACTGTAATATAATGGCACTGTGAGTAGGGAAGAAAGGAGAGTTCTGCTCATGCGGATCCCATGTTAATTCTGCGGATCCGTTCGGATGCTTTCCCTAGGTCGAGAGAGAGGGGGGCGTGGTCGGAACGGATGTTGAGATCGGATGCTAAGACCGGATGTTCAAAGGACTGATAAGAATTTTTTTCCTTTTCTTTCAAATAAGGGGACTTATAATTTTTTCAGACTTTAAGATATTTTTGAAATAAGGAGACTTGTAATTTTTTCAGACCTTAACAAACTTTTCAAATAAGGGGACTTGTAATTTTTTCAGACTTTAAGATATTTTTGAAATAAGGAGACTTATAATTTTTTCAGATTGTGACATATTTTTCAAATAAGGGGACTTGGAAAAAATTTCAGACTGTGATGCATTCTCTAATGAAAATAAGGGACTTCGTTATATTTTTAAACAAATTGTACTTTATGAATTAAACCTGAAATAAAAAGTATTATTATAAAAATGAGGACCCACCAACCACCCGATAGAACGTCTACCGCCTCATTTCAAATATAAATTTTTACTATGCTTTTCCACGTCACGCTAGTCTCGCATAAATGGAGACAGGGCGTAGCACAGCAGACGCGTTGTTGTTTTTGTTTCTTTAAATAATAATAATTAACTATGTGGAGCAAAGAAACGTACAACATCCCCAGGAGGCCTACAAACAAAAGAAATCTCCACACAGTGTACTACTATGCATATATTTTTTTTAGCTTGGTAAAAGTTCTACCACCTATATCTGTTTTTTTTTTTAATGCTGTAGTGCCCATGTGCTAAGGTGTGCACTCCGTCTTCTTGCACATATCTTTTATCATCGATGGGAGATAATGCCACTTTATTTTGCTGAAGTGTGTATATTTTGTGATATTCACTCCCAATGCGGCGTTGAATCTCCCGCGTAAATCTTGATTTGAAGAGGGCCTCTTTATAGTGCAGATGCTTCAGTTTTTTCTTGATCACAGGCGAAGAGACTCCTTTGGCTGTTTTCTTTTCGTATTTTTCCGTTAATATGGAATACATTTTAGCACGCAATCCTACGAACTCTATTGCTGGCATACCGTTAAGTTCGTCCTTAAAACAGCCAATTTTCTTTTTGTTTGCTGTACTATAGAGGGGGTGGTCAGGTGGGTATTCAGATGTATCGTATATATTTAGATGCTGCTTCATGTCTTGATAAATATCTTCTGTATAAATGTGATAGGTGAGGGAATCTGTATCCGTGAATAAGAGAGATGCCTTATTACCATATTGCTTCTTTATGATGTTGTAGTGAAAATTGTACATATGCAGCTTGGATAATTCTAGAATTACAAAACCTGCATATAAAGGCTTATTTAGTGTAATATTTTTTCGGACACGTTCTACCCCCACTAAATCGTCACTAAAGATTCTTTGGGCGTGAAAGGAGGGTGATGCGACTAGTTTCTTGGCTCTTTTTTCATTGTTTACTAATTCAATATCAACACGATTTCTTATATTTTCCATCGTCTTTCCATAAACCGAGTTGTTCATGAGTTTAAAGAAGTCTTTTTTGAACGATGAAGTGGCTTGTTTTCTTTTATCGGTGTTGAAGTCTATGTACGACTTGAGCCAGGTTGTTTGATGAAATTTGAGCACTTTATGAACTTTTATCAACTTCATACCCAAAGATAAATACAGCTTTAAGTTCCTATAGTAAATAATGTATTGTGTTTTATTATTTAAATTGGGAACTAACTTCTCTGTGGATGTATAGGGAGCATCTTTGATTAACTGTAGGGTGGATGGTGAGAGCATATTTTTTTCAATTTTAATTTTTACGGGAGCTAAGGGGTAGTCATTGTGTGCTTCGTGTAACTCTTGAGGGTACTCCAAGTCCACTTCTAGGATGTAACCTTCATCACTCATATCGGGAATAGACAAAATCCAATCTTCAGTTACATTTTCTGGTTGGACCCATTCAAAGTGTCCGCAGGGTATAGGTTGCGACATTGCGAAGCCGTACAAATTATTTGCATCGAGGTAAGTTATGTAAGAACTAGGCTTTGAAGGATCATATGTCTTCATGTACTTATTATTCGCTTCCGCATATCGCTTGCTTATCATGGCGATACCTCCTCGGATTCCTCGCTCTATAAATAGGTACATATTAATATCCGTAAATAGTTCTAGAGATTGCTGTGTCATTTTCAAACACGCATGCCATGCTAAACCTGGTGCTGTCATAACATGAGTACAATCCAACTCATAATATGTGCTACAAAGACTCCTGAAATTTTGAAAAACATCCGCCAACTGAAGCACGTCACTTTTAACATACAAGTCGTGGTACTCTCCCAGATTCTGAATGTTAAAGGCTTGCCAGACTGCTTGAGCATGCGCATACTCTTCATCGGTAATGTTCTGATCGGATAAAGAGCTATAAAATGCGGATTTAGGTGGTAGTGATGCTTCATCAAATTTTGCAAAAGAAGACATGTATTCGTAAGGATAGACTCCTTTACGAAGGAGCAAGTCTATATTGGACGAAATGTTTTCTTCAAGGATCTTAAACTTATTTCTATCCAAATTTGCCACTAACTTTTCCAGTGAAGTACTCATAAATTGAAAGCTGTCGATGAATTGAAGTGAAACCCGCATCTTGTTATGCTCACTACTCAGTGAAAAGGAAATATATTTCTCCATGTTAGTAGCGATAACATCAATTTTATGATTTTTAATTTTACCCAATCCTTGCATTAACAGATGCCCATCATATTGCTTCAAATTGTGAAATACAATGGGAATTTTCTTCTGCAAACGATACTTCAAATTGCACTGATTATGTAAAGCCCCTCTGTAGCGACCGGTAAGGTGATCGTGATCCCTTACACGATCATTGCCCAGAAACATTTTACAGAGTGTGCAGTGTGTAGCAATTCTGAATAAATGTTCGTCTTGAGGAGACATACAAATAGGAACAATTTTTGTTAAAATATTTGACAACTCCTCTTTTTCTAAAATCAGGTTCTCTAAAAAGTGGTCGACAGCATTTTCCCCTCTATAATACTGTATGGGTTTGTAAGATTTGCCATCTGGGCCTACGATAATATAAGCATTAGGGTGTCCCAAGATGCAATGGAAAAAATTTTTTTTTTCGAAATCGAATACGCATACCCTCTATTTTTTTTCTATTTGATCTCAGTAACATAAATACAAAGTATTATTGCAATACGATAACGGTAACCCGTGCCGACTTTATGTCAAAGTTGAACGTAAAATATTGTATGGAGACTACTATGGAAAGATGTGAAATGCATGTGTCTTTGGTACGTAAGACACCATTTTAGTCAAAGCAAATATTTATATTATAGCAAAAAAAGCATATTATAGTAAAAGAAACATGATACATACTTTCGTTTCAACGTTTGTTTTTTACAATCAGGATAGATTTTCGTGTGTTCTTGTACACAACGTAGCAAAAATTGTCTTTGTTCCTCCTAAACCGTTATTAAACCATAAAAGTCCTGCATCATTTTTACCGCTCTTTCAGCTGTATCGTTCACTGCTCTAAGCACTAATATTGTTTTATTTAGCATATAGAAACGTAGCGTTATTATTCCATGAAGAGGGACTCTCATTGAGAAAACTGTCATCAATTTTGAGTCTAGTAAACAATGACGAACAACGATTTTATATCTTCGGATATAAAATCATCGGGCCAGATGTAACAGGACAGATATAAAATCACCGATGCTTTTTTCTGTGAAAAATAAATTAAAATAACAGGTATCAATTGCGTGATATATATAAATAACTAAATAAAAACTACACAATCAATATATCAGACTCACCATACAATGGAACACGAAGTTTGTCCTTCGATGGAATGTATTTCTTCTCATGGGCCGAGAAATTTTCTCTATGTAGATTTGCCACCATTTTAAATTTTGTTTCTTCGTCCACATCATCATCAAAAAGTGTTAATATTGCTCTTTCATCAGTCAAATACTATAAATGCTGGAGAAATTTTAGTAAAGCAGCTTTCGAGATATTTTCATCCACATTTTCGTAAGATTCCAAAGATTTCAAAAAGCACAAACCTTTGTAGGTGCTTTAACTGCCAAAATGCATTGAAGCCATGGTTTAACGTACATTGTCACGATAAACAAGCAGACGTCTAACAATGCTTCCCTTTCCTTTGTGTTTAATTTCATCTGAGAACTAAATAACGATAGTTTTAGGGAGTAAATCGCTCGGGCCATCCATCTAGCTTGGTGCATGGCACCCGGAGGTCTGACATTTTTTTTTTCTGCATCTTCAGCTAAAAATACGATAAAAAGTTCAATCAAGTCCCGATAGTCTTCTCTGGCCATATCAGTTTTAAGTTCAGCCCGGTAAAACAAGCAAATTTTCAAGTTCGGATACAGTTAGGAACGATTCCACTGTATCTCTATAGCATTGCATTTTAGCGGTATCGATGTTCTTCCAATTCTCTTTGAGCTTTTTATAGAAAAGGGATATCGGGGCTTGTTGCCACTTGTTTAATTTTCACTTCGAATACAGCCTCAGTTCGTATACATGATGACTGCAAGCGAAAAAAAGCATTTTCCTATCAAATTTCTGCTCTAGAAGCGCGCGAGCGCCATTAAAACGACCTGTATTTGAAGCTGTATTATCACAATAGAGAATTTGGACTTTTTCTTCGAGATTCCAATCTAAGACCGCCTGCCAAATAGCCTGAGCCTGTTATTTGCCTGTAGAATTTTCCAGTTTTGGCACAGCAATGTGTGTTCTTTGAGTCTATATGAAATAACTATGGGCAAGCGTTCTTCTTTAAATTTTAAAGCACTCAAAGCAGGTAAGAGTTTGCCGTCCCAATGTAAGGTCACTACATCCAGTACTTCGTTTTGGAAATCAATTTTTATGTTTTCTGCGCGTTCCTTCCGTTTTTATGTTTTCTGCGCGTTCCTCCCGTTTTTCTGTTCGGATCCTTTGAATTGAAGACTTACTTATTGGAAATTCGTCAATGTTAAGTCCAAGTGCATCAATAGTAGCTTCAAGAATAAACACAGAATCTCGTACACTTAACTGATACCTGTCTAATGCAGCAACTAACTTTGGAGTAATGAAATCTTTCCTCATTACAGATTTACTTGTCCCAGGTTCTGAGCTTTCGACTGGTGTTGGGAAATCTTCTAAATCCATATTTTCATTAGAATTCGAAGAGGAATCGTCTTGCAATGATGTCGAAGATAATTCGCCGATTGTCTTCTTTGACAATTCGAAGTCGTGCCCTTTCCTCTTTTTTGGCCAGTTTTTTGTCCACTCCTCCTAAATGACCGGGCCGGCCCGGCTTTCTTTGGCGCTGCAAGAACATCCTATCTTCCTCTATTTTCATTAATTTAAGTGCATCAGCATGTGCAATATCGAACAAATTGTCTAAATTACTTAAAAATTCTTGTTGTCGCCGCTTGAATACGCCTTGTGATTTCTTTGAATTTATTTGTAAGTCTCTCCAAACTTCATTCATATTTACAAGCTTCCTTACACAATTCGGCAACGATTTTGTAGGTATGCGTGCCTTTTTCCAAAAGATAGTACATTCGCGAATAGCGAGATTTGCACTTTCATTAACAGTTAAATTCACTTCTCGAATATTGTAAAACAAAATCGAGAGAACTTGCCCATTCGACGGAAGTTTTGAACCCTTTATTTTATGCTTTATGTTCCCTAATAAAAAAATATCCTTTTTTTAGAACTACGTAATTCCACTGCCATGCTCTGTTCGCTGATTAAAAACTATACAAACATTTATTAACAAAACAGATTAGAATAAGCACATTGATACGTAGACGTACGCTGTCCTCTGTAAACTAATACTGATACGTTTCACGAATAGCCCGTTGTCACTATCGAAGCATTCCAAAACCTGTCTTTTTCCGTTTTGTTTTATTTTTACCATTTGTAGGTGGAGGGCGCTCCGCTACAGACACGCGTCTTCAGCGTTCGCTTGTTTAAGTATACACATGTACTGACTAACGCGTTTAGATGCAAGTCGGCACGGGTTGCCGTACTTAAAATTACATGAAACTTTGTTTACAATTGTTTTGACATAAAAGGAAAAAAAAAGAGGGTATGCGAAAAAAAATAACGACTTTCATTTTTTTGGGACACCCTAATAAGCATATCCACAAGCTTTATGTAAGTTGACTTTTGTAGTATAGGATTTTTTCTCACTAGGTTGTGCGGTGGAGATAGGGAGTAACAGGGACTCAAAATCAGCATAGATAACATAAGGAAGAGGATGTTGATACTGGAATTGCGTAAACTCCATAATACTTTCTTCTGGCTGGGGCATCTTAATACATTGCGGGGGATGATCATTGCAATAGGGTAGGTGATCCTGTAACAACCTCTCTTCTGAAAACCGATGCAAGCATCGTTCGCAATAAAATCTTTGACCGTTATGATGTGTGAGATCTCCCAGCAGTCTGCTCATATTACGTATCAAACAATAATGATGGTTTTCCTCATTGGTGATCAATAATAAATTAATGCACTCTTCATTAGATTGCTTGGAAATGTGTAGCGGGAAGACCTTATCCTCGTATCCGTATACGTTAATTCGCAAATTATTGAGTTTTTCAATGATGGGTATCTTGCAAACAGGTACAGGAAACTGTACATTTCCCATCTTGATTTCATTTTCAAAAGCTTCGTAATGATACATTCGCTCAGGATTTAGTGATCGATCAATATTCATCATATGAGCTAAAAGGCACCATACCAAACACTTGTTATCTTCATTTTTTATTTTAACTATTGCCTTCTTAGCTGCATGTTGAGGGGGTAGGGGGATGTAACTACTCGCGGCTAAAGGCTGGTAGACACCGCAGAAAATTTCTAAATTAATTACTTTTTCCAGCACCCAACCTGAACCCCGCTGGGTAAACTCTTCAAATGAATTTTCGATTTTTTCCTGAGCCTCTTCAATGTGTTCTTGGATAGTTTGGGGAATAAGATCAATTAAGCATTTGGATCGAAAATGAGTGGTAATGACCTCCTCCTCCCCATCTTGTGTCATGCGCAACATCTTAACATTCAACACGGCATACCATTTCAAGGCGTTCTCTTCTAGTTCCTCTTGCAAATACTGGTTTACTTTAGGTGAAGCTTCCTTAAAAAACAGTTTAATGTCCCCCTCGTTTTCTTCAGTTGGCTCTATCGCGTGCTTGTTAAAAACATCGAGAACTCTACTATTTTTCTTCGCCCGCTTTGAATTGGAAGTGGATGGACCTGCCTTTCTTTTCTTATGGCTTACGCGGATATGCTCCTGGAGTTCAGTTTTTAGTGAAAATTGAAGTGGGCACTCGCTACACCTAAATCCTCTAGAGTGTATTTGTAAATGGCGATTTAAATCACATTTTCTGGCAAAGCTTTTCTGGCAAACTTCACATTATTATGTCACATTATTGTTTGATACGTAATATGAGCAGACTGCTGGGAGATCTCACACATCATAACGGTCAAAGATTTTATTGCGAACGATGCTTGCATCGGTTTTCAGAAGAGAGGTTGTTACAGGATCACCTACCCTATTGCAATGATCATCCCCCGCAATGTATTAAGATGCCCCAGCCAGAAGAAAGTATTATGGAGTTTACGCAATTCCAGTATCAACATCCTCTTCCTTATGTTATCTATGCTGATTTTGAGTCCCTGTTACTCCCTATCTCCACCGCACAACCTAGTGAGAAAAAATCCTATACTACAAAAGTCAACTTACATAAAGCTTGTGGATATGCTTATATTATCGTAGGCCCAGATGGCAAATCTTACAAACCCATACAGTATTATAGAGGGGAAAATGCTGTCGACCACTTTTTAGAGAACCTGATTTTAGAAAAAGAGGAGTTGGCAAATATTTTAACAAAAATTGTTCCTATTTGTATGTCTCCTCAAGACGAACATTTATTCAGAATTGGTACACACTCCACACTCTGTAAAATGTTTCTGGGCAATGATCGTGTAAGGGATCACGATCACCTTACCGGTCGCTACAGAGGGGCTTTACATAATCAGTGCAATTTGAAGTATCGTTTGCAGAAGAAAATTCCCATTGTATTTCACAATTTGAAGCAATATGATGGGCATCTGTTAATGCAAGGATTGGGTAAAATTAAAAATCATAAAATTGATGTTATCGCTACTAACATGGAGAAATATATTTCCTTTTCACTGAGTAGTGAGCATAACAAGATGCGGGTTTCACTTCAATTCATCGACAGCTTTCAATTTATGAGTACTTCACTGGAAAAGTTAGTGGCAAATTTGGATAGAAATAAGTTTAAGATCCTTGAAGAAAACATTTCGTCCAATATAGACTTGCTCCTTCGTAAAGGAGTCTATCCTTACGAATACATGTCTTCTTTTGCAAAATTTGATGAAGCATCACTACCACCTAAATCCGCATTTTATAGCTCTTTATCCGATCAGAACATTACCGATGAAGAGTATGCGCATGCTCAAGCAGTCTGGCAAGCCTTTAACATTCAAAATCTGGGAGAGTACCACGACTTGTATGTTAAAAGTGACGTGCTTCAGTTGGCGGATGTTTTTCAAAATTTCAGGAGTCTTTGTAGCACATATTATGAGTTGGATTGTACTCATGTTATGACAGCACCAGGTTTAGCATGGCATGCGTGTTTGAAAATGACACAGCAATCTCTAGAACTATTTACGGATATTAATATGTACCTATTTATAGAGCGAGGAATCCGAGGAGGTATCGCCATGATAAGCAAGCGATATGCGGAAGCGAATAATAAGTACATGAAGACATATGATCCTTCAAAGCCTAGTTCTTACATAACTTACCTCGATGCAAATAATTTGTACGGCTTCGCAATGTCGCAACCTATACCCTGCGGACACTTTGAATGGGTCCAACCAGAAAATGTAACTGAAGATTGGATTTTGTCTATTCCCGATATGAGTGATGAAGGTTACATCCTAGAAGTGGACTTGGAGTACCCTCAAGAGTTACACGAAGCACACAATGACTACCCCTTAGCTCCCGTAAAAATTAAAATTGAAAAAAATATGCTCTCACCATCCACCCTACAGTTAATCAAAGATGCTCCCTATACATCCACAGAGAAGTTAGTTCCCAATTTAAATAATAAAACACAATACATTATTTACTATAGGAACTTAAAGCTGTATTTATCTTTGGGTATGAAGTTGATAAAAGTTCATAAAGTGCTCAAATTTCATCAAACAACCTGGCTCAAGTCGTACATAGACTTCAACACCGATAAAAGAAAACAAGCCACTTCATCGTTCAAAAAAGACTTCTTTAAACTCATGAACAACTCGGTTTATGGAAAGACGATGGAAAATATAAGAAATCGTGTTGATATTGAATTAGTAAACAATGAAAAAAGAGCCAAGAAACTAGTCGCATCACCCTCCTTTCACGCCCAAAGAATCTTTAGTGACGATTTAGTGGGGGTAGAACGTGTCCGAAAAAATATTACACTAAATAAGCCTTTATATGCAGGTTTTGTAATTCTAGAATTATCCAAGCTGCATATGTACAATTTTCACTACAACATCATAAAGAAGCAATATGGTAATAAGGCATCTCTCTTATTCACGGATACAGATTCCCTCACCTATCACATTTATACAGAAGATATTTATCAAGACATGAAGCAGCATCTAAATATATACGATACATCTGAATACCCACCTGACCACCCCCTCTATAGTACAGCAAACAAAAAGAAAATTGGCTGTTTTAAGGACGAACTTAACGGTATGCCAGCAATAGAGTTCGTAGGATTGCGTGCTAAAATGTATTCCATATTAACGGAAAAATACGAAAAGAAAACAGCCAAAGGAGTCTCTTCGCCTGTGATCAAGAAAAAACTGAAGCATCTGCACTATAAAGAGGCCCTCTTCAAATCAAGATTTACGCGGGAGATTCAACGCCGCATTGGGAGTGAATATCACAAAATATACACACTTCAGCAAAATAAAGTGGCATTATCTCCCATCGATGATAAAAGATATGTGCAAGAAGACGGAGTGCACACCTTAGCACATGGGCACTACAGCATTTAAAAAAAAAAACAGATATAGGTGGTAGAACTTTTACCAAGCTAAAAAAAAAATATGCATAGTAGTACACTGTGTGGAGATTTCTTTTGTTTGTAGGCCTCCTGGGGATGTTGTACGTTTCTTTGCTCCACATAGTTAATTATTATTATTTAAAGAAACAAAAACAACAACGCGTCTGCTGTTCTACGCCCTGTCTCCATTTATGCGAGACTAGCGTGACGTGGAAAAGCATAGTAAAAATTTATATTTGAAATGAGGCGGTAGACGTTCTATCGGGTGGTTGGTGGGTCCTCATTTTTATAATAATACTTTTTATTTCAGGTTTAATTCATAAAGTACAATTTGTTTAAAAATATAACGAAGTCCCTTATTTTCATTAGAGAATGCATTACAGTCTGAAATTTTTTCCAAGTCCCCTTATTTGAAAAATATGTCACAATCTGAAAAAATTATAAGTCTCCTTATTTCAAAAATATCTTAAAGTCTGAAAAAATTACAAGTCCCCTTATTTGAAAAGTTTGTTAAGGTCTGAAAAAATTACAAGTCTCCTTATTTCAAAAATATCTTAAAGTCTGAAAAAATTATAAGTCCCCTTATTTGAAAATAAAGGAAAAAAATTCTTATCAGTCCTTTGAACATCCGGTCTTAGCATCCGATCACAACATCCGTTCCGACCACGCCCCCCTCTCTCTCGACCTAGGGAAAGCATCCGAACGGATCCGCATGAGCAGAACTCTCCTTTCTTCCCTACTACTGTGCCGGCTTAGTGCCTATTTACAGCAATGCTTCCGTAATTAAAATACGAGCCAGTATCGTATCAAGGGGAGGGGTTAGGGGCATTATTCATCAACCCCCCCCCAAAAAAAAAGACATTGCTTAAGGGTAGCATTTGGATTTACTGTACGTTTCGTTTAGGTAAAATAAGCATTTATTAGTCTCTATCCAATCAATTTATATTCAAGCCATTTTTTAATCAGCCCCATCTCTTGAAAAATAAAATTGTTACATTAATCTATTGGTGCACTTCAGCTTTCAAAACAATCTCACTTCCTCAAATCGTAGAAGATTTTTCTTCACAGTTCAGTATTATCGTCGTGATGTGTAAGAATTTCATTTCTTCATTTGATAAAATCAACCGCTATGATTTTTGAAACGCGGTGCTCACACAAATTTCCGTGCGTCATCAACATAATGAATTAAGATAGTCCCGGTTAAGCCGCAACCCAGATAATCCGATCTCGGTTAATGGAGAGTCAACTGTACTTATATAGCGCACATGGGAATAATTCTAGATGAGAGCGATTAAAACTAGACAATAAATGAAAAAAAAAACCCAGCAGCAAAATCCGTTAGTTCATCGTTTGCAAATTATGCTCACCCACCATCAGTGAATTCTGTGCAGTTTTCATAAACTGCAACAACTGGAAGTAATAATAAATTAAGTTGCACTATGGTTGCACACACGCACATGACTTTAAGGTAACATTTTGCTGTATTGTACTTGTTATTAAATCAAATGATTTTTCTTATGTTTGCTATTCTAAATAGAAATTACTACATCTATACCTGTTGTATGGCTACATAACTCAAATTTTATGGAGAAAAATACTTTCATACACTGTAGTACGCTATGCGAGAAACGTATATTAAAAATAGTGAAAGTAAAAATTTACCTCTAAATTGGTAAAATCCATCAATGTTGTATCGTGAACTAACAGGATTTCAACGTGAAGCAACTGTATTCTTATATTGCTCCAAACGACGAAACCAAATTAGTTGTCTTGAACAACTTCACCAAACCAATTAAACTTTTTCGAAAGGTGTACTACAATGAGAAACCAGAAAAATTTGTATCCTAAATAGTGTGCTTGATTCGTTATTCATCAATTAAAACTCTCTCGTTGCTCAACGTATGCAAGATATGCGACCGAAATTAAAGACAAAAAAGAAGAATGGTTGCTAACTTAATGCACTCGAAAATGCGCCAAACTGGCGTATTTTCAAAGAATCTAACTGGAGCGGTCCTCTCCCCCCCCCCTCGCATATTTTATGTGCATATTTTATGTGCATTATATATATATATATTTCATATTTTATGTGCATTATATATATATATATATATATATATATATATATATACTAGCTGACCCGGCAAACGTTGTTTTGCATTATAAATTATTCCTAGGATTATTTTAGTAGAAAGAAATGACTAACTTATTGTAAGTTTGTGAGGATGTGGTATATGAGTGGAAGAGGCATGGAGCGCTGTGAACGATGCTGGAATATAAAAATAACACAATACCAAACATATATTTTTAATTCATTGTAATTTATTCTTTAAATTTATATATATCGCTAATTACAATAATTTTACTAAAAAATATCAATCACTTAACGCAATAGAGTATACAATATTTTTTTTATCTCATCTTTAGATAACACAAACAAACTGGATGCCCACTGTATGGTTTGCCCACTCGAGAGCATGCCACGTATAACTGTCCGTGTGAAAAACATGGCTTTCTCAAATCTAATCCACAAACAGACATAGTTTGGCCTTGAGACTTATTGATAGTCATTCCATAAAAAATTTTGCCCCTCCCCCCCCAAAAAAATAGGATAAAAATCTGAAACATTTTCAGATTTTAAATACGCACTATAGTGCTATATATTAAAATCGTATCATAATTTATGCGTCGTCCCTATTTTTCGTCCTTATTCCATTAAGTTGGAAAGTGTTATCATTATTCATGACTGTGCTGTATTTTTCTTCCTTATTTTATAAAACCCATCTTTGGAATCGAAATCTATCTTAAAATCGCCTACTAAAACTATTTTACAATTTTCGCCAAGTATATCACAACTAACTTCACCGTTTTATACTTTAACGCCTCGACTCTCGCCAAGGAGGCGATGATTAAACATATGCAGTTACCATGACGATTTTTTGCATTTATGTGGCAATCGTCTAGAATTAAAATGGCGATTTGGAACAACATGTAAGTACAGCATGCCGTTACATTTTTATTTATTTTGGATTACCAATTAATGTAGTTTTAATAATTAAATGTCTTCAAATTCCTTAACTGGCGCGTTTATCTCTAGTTTGTTTACTTTAGTTATCACCTAGTTCTTTTGGGTGCGTTGAAACGGTACTTACGTATTATCCCTGAGATCACGTCGGCCAAACTACTTTTTCGTAGATTTTAAATACGTTGCCAATCGTATTCCAAACCATCAACAATTTAGTGTGCCCGGCATTTATCTTGGTGAAAAATTGCTTGTCTTGGCCGACCGCCGGGATAATACGTCAGTACCGTTGAAACTTGTGCATAACTCCCAGAGACCCATGACTGCAAAGCTCGCCAAAGTACGGGGATTTTTTAGGTTGGCGAGAGTGGGGGCGTTAAAATAGGAATCAACTCTTTCTTGTACCTAAAACACATCTTTGGAATCGAAATCTATCTTTAAATCGCCTACTAAAACTGTTTTACAATCTTCGCCAGGCATATTCGTCCTATAGGTATTTTCCAACTATACTGCAAAGACATTTTAAATGCTGTTTGTAATGGGTATCATAATCCATGAGTGTACCGTGTTTCCCTTTCTTGTTCCACAGAGCATTTCTTCGGGATAGAAATCTATATTAAAATCGCCTTATAAAACTGTTTTACAATATACCTCAGGTGTTTTCCAACTATACTCGAAATATATTTATAATAAATTGTCACGTTTTGGCACCAAAATTAGCGATCCATTATGAAAAATTGCAAACCTTGTGCGACTTTCAACATTTTATTAACGCCCCCCCCCTCTCCACATTATCTGGCAAACACATTTGAAAAGTGATTCGATACGCTAATGGCTACACAAAAAACCTGATTGAAATGAATAGCACTCTGGCGCTAAAAAATTATGGGTGGACCGCCCTTATGACTTAGGGGTATGAGACATAGTTAAAAACCTATTCTCAGACCTAACGAATATACATATAAATTTCATTAAAATCGTTGGAGCCGTTTCGGAGGAGTATGGTGGCTAACACTGTGAGAGAATTTTAAATATTAGATATATATATGCAGTAGAACCTCGATCTATCGTTTTTCAAGGGGTACGTAGTAAAAAACGATGCATGCGTGAAAACGTCGAATGCGGGTTAAAGTCAAAATATGAAGAAAACAGTATTTATGAATACACACAATGTATACAGTATATCAAAAAATACTAAATTTGTTACCAAACTGTAAAAGAAACAAATTGAAGTTCTGTAGAAATTAAGTCATACTTACTTTTAAAAAATCAGTAATTTTATACTGGGTTTTCCCTTAATCTATCAATGAAACAAAATTTTCAAGATTTACATTATTTTTTTTTGTCTTTTTATGTGTATTCATCTTTGTATATAAAAGTCATACAATTTCAAATACCGTTATTGCGTAGGATAAACTAGGCACTAGTGTTGGCTCGATCTCATGGGCATGAATATTATTCTCAGCCTCTTCGCGATTATTTTCATTTCTTGAGTCACATTTCTTTCTATCTTAGGATACCGCACGTTGCTACTTCTAAATCAATGGAAATATATAATCACTACCTTTCACACCATACTCATCCCTACTAGATGTAAGAACTCTTCACCTATACCATCATCAACCCAAGGTATCATACCAGGAAGTTATTAGATTTCTAATCCATATTGATTCACTTCATCATCAATTTCATTTCTGCCAGAAGAAACATACAACGATGAACGCGGGAAAGCGAATTTTTGACAACGATACATGCGGGTTTTGTTAACGTTATTTGAATACAGTTTGTGCAAGGACCATAGAAATAAAACGATCAATAGGGGAAAACTATGAATGCGGGAACGATAGATCGGGGTTCCACTGTATATATATATATACAGAGATGCCAAGTCTCCCGCTTTTTTCGGGAGATTTCCCACCACTAATTTTTACTTACAAACTTACGCTTAAAATAAGTCCAAATATTTAATGTAAAATAAAACTGTCTAAAAATTGTGGTATATATATATATATAACTAACAAGTAAAACACAAAACATACTACAAATAAGACATATCTCGCATAAAAATATAACAGCTATTAGCAAGAATTAGAAACCAGATTTTGAAGCCAAATAAAGTGCAAGAATTATTGTGATAATATAATGGAACGGAAATTATAACCACTGTCACCATCGTCAGGGGCCACAAACAGTGGATTATAATTTACAGCAAACCAAATAGTAGGGTTTCGGCTGTGTGGCATATCATAAGAGATATTAACTCCACACATCTGGGCCCTACCCTACTATATAAAGGAAAGAAGAAATCAAAAAGATAACAAAAATTAGAAATAGGAATTATAATTTTACATACCAGACCTTGAGCACATGGAAATTTCATTTGAACAATTCATATGTGTTGCCAATGCTAAGAATTGTAAAAAGTGAAAAATGTTGTTGCCACTAAATAAAAGTGGAAAGAAGAAAGCATAGGATTGTCAAATACTAAAAGGTAATATTATTAAATTTTAAGAATATCCAGGTATATTAATATAATAAGTATATATTGAATAATAATAAATTAAAATGATTGAATAAAATAAATAGCATAGCAAAATTAAATATAACATATTGTTTAAAAAATATAATGATTATAATTATTGACAAAGTATGTATAATAAGTTATTGTATGACAGAAGATTAATCTATTAAATAAGAAAAAAATAAAAATAATGTTTAGGACAGAATAATCACAATATAGGAACCCCGTTTTTTTTTTTTTTTTTTTTTTTTTTTTTTTTTTTTTTTTTTAAATTCCATACAACATACATATCCCATACAACATATATTTTAAATTCCATACAACATATTTAAACATATTACTTTATATATATATATATATATATATATATATATATATATATATATATATATATATATATATATTGTAATTACTCAGCTTAAAATTTGCCGTAATAGCTGTTATATTAAATTTTATTTTATCAAAATATTTTCATTTAGCTGTGAGACTGTGATTTTCGTTTTTCTCAATTGTTCTGGAAAGTGAAGTGCTTCTTATTTTATGTTTGTAAAGAATTTGAATATAATTACACACTATTCATTTAGCCCGAACGTAGCTTATAAAAATTTACAGTGCCCGATTATGACCAACAGCGGCCCCGGGCATTGATGAATTTGGGGGTCCCCATCTATAAAATTTGTTTTCTTTTTCATAAAATTTTGAGATATAAAAGAATATTTCAGAACAACATTTGAAACTGAGGGCCCTGGGCAAAGTCCGGATTTGCCCATGCGATAATAAGGGTCTGAAAATTTATCAAATATATGTAAACTCACTCCACAAAAATCATATAAACAGCATGCAATTTTCGGATGGTACAAAAGGTCCACCCTCCTTCACCACGCTCCTGAAAAGAAGGGTGGACCCTTTGTACCACCCAAAACGTGCGTACTAATCTTCCGTGAAACATGGATAATGCGAATTTTTTGTTGATTCCTAGAATTTTTTTATTTATCACTCTTTTCTGCGAGAGTATATATTGCTCGGAATTTTTAGGTATTTCGAATTTTTTCTCTGCTCCTTTCTGTGTATTATTATACTATACCATATTATCTATTTTTCCACTGAAAAGAGGGCAACTCACAACTTAAAAGTTTATTAGATCTATTTTATGCCCGTTGGAGTACGAGGTAGCCGCAATTTTGTAAAATTTCCCAGGAGCTACCCTAAGGTACGTGGCGCCTCCCTGCAAACGTAAAAAAAAAGGCTCTCCTTTTATACATTTTCCACGTATTGAGCAAGAATTTCTTGGCTAGCCATCTGGTCTGTTGGGTATATAGTTTTACATGTGAGGCCCCGGGGTAAATCAAACATTTAATTCAAGAGCAACGAAACAGCGTAAAGAAAATAGCATTCCTAAGTGAATCCATTGCGTACTTTCTATTTTTTACTATTACATGACGGTAGATTTTAAAAGGGACTTAACGTAGAAAAAAGTCTTCAAATATGTTTTCAGGAAAATTTTAGCAAAATTGTGAAAAACTGATATAAATTTTAAAAATTTTAAGAATATAAAATTCATATTCTGTACATAGGCAGTCATATACAGGGTGGGGGTTTCACTGTGGATGTAGCGGACATTTTTTTATTGCATACTGAACTTGTTTGTTTTATTTTAGTTTTTAGTACTAAAATATTTGAAAGCACAGTATGAATTCTTCCCCTTCCCCCCCCCCCCCCCAAAAAAAATCTTAGCAGTGACCCTGCCTTTGGGTGTACGCAAAACACTTCTACACAGTTTGAAAGTAAAATAATATTATTTAGTTAAAACAACGAAATTTTATGCTAACACTACGAAATATATACAGGCTCATTACTGCCAAACAGTGCTGGTCCGGTGCATTTTAAGCAGTTCCACGTCGTTAACTTTTTTGTGCATGTGATAGACACATGACACTTCGCCATTAATAGTTATGTACAGGTGCACATGCATTTTTCAGACACTGATACTCCAGTGACTTCCAGACGATGGCAATCTAATTAGTTCCCGGTATACGGCACTTTCCGAGCACAACGGGTACCCTGCCGTCATTTTGCCGTCAGTAGTGTGCTTGCTGGGTGGCACCAATATCGCATACTGTAAAGAAATTTAACATCACAAGGCACCGCCTAAAAGTGCGCGAAAAGTACTTTCATACTTTCAGTCAAGAGGGCTCGCATAAGGACTGGTTTTGCCACAGTCGGTTAAATTTGATGGAGCAAGATCCTGGAGCGGGCCCTCGACGAAGCTGGCCCCGGAGTAGCGGAGTCCGAAATTTCAAATATTTTAACTGGCACACAGAAATGCATCCTGTCGACTAATGTGACGATTTCCCTACATTGGAATACTGATGAAACTGCCGTTGGATTAAAACTTATTTCACTTACAGTTCAAAAAGGAAATATAAGTAGATATTAGACGATGCTACCCGGGGCTAAAACATGACTTCTTAGTAGTCAAGCAGCAAATAAGAATACACCATACTCGCTGATTGACAGTTTGCGTCAGAACCACGTGGTCACCCGAAAAGAATCATGACAATTCCATTAGATGTTTGAAAAGCAAAAATAAATTTAAATGGCACCATTTGCACCGAAGATGAAGCTTCGGCTGAGCAAAGAAAAGTCGCAGAAAACCCCATGTATTGCAGGAAAACCAACTTAAAGTCAAAGTAACAATTTGAGAACAGAAATTTGAAACGTGAAGTGCTAGAATAGAAGATTCATTATTTTTATTCAAATATCCCTTTAAACAGTGCATATATATACATACATACATATATATATAGTTGAACTTTAATTAAAATTACAACAAAATTATAGTTGCTTCACATGCTATCCAGCGCTTAAAAAAGCAGCATAAAAGAAAACATGCGTTTAATAATATATAGAAAATTAAATAGAAAACACCCCCCAAGCCAGTCATTGTTAAAACAACAAAAAAATGTAAAATGCATTGTCCTCATCAGAGGGGGAAATGCACAATAGTACACCATATGTTCCGAACTCACAGCCTGAGATTTTGCCAAGGTAATGTATTGTATTCAAGACTGTAGTTTGGAAAGATTGATTTAAAAGTATTAAAACTAGTTTTAATAGTTAACAAGTTGCGCGTTTGTTAACATAGTGAACAAGTTGCGCGTGTTCAGAAATGATCTGCTAAAATGATTATGTTTATTGCCAAGTTTATTTGTTTGAAAATGGAATAAAAAGATTATTTTATCTGGGGTGTTGCACAGTGCGTGAATTGGGAGTTGTGGGCCAAAAGCGACCCCTACACCGCGATGCATTTGTTTACGTCCATGCTTTCCTATGTGAAATAGTTTTGTTAAATAGTTTGTTAAATAGTAGCTTATTCTCTACCTCCGTAACAAATATTTGTGATGAATTTTGTGTGTGTGTGTGTGTGTGTGTATAATATTTATCAATATTTTCTTTCTTTAATAGGAATTTTCTGAAATCGTAACAAAAAGTAATTGCTTAACCATTGCCAGAATTATTGCCCATATATTTTGCGTTGTCGACAAAAATCAATGCTGCAGTGTAAAACAGTTATTTAAAATCCCCGCATTCTTAAAACAATAAAACCTTGCATGAAGTTCGAGTTAAAAATATAATTTCCTTAAATAAAATTCTTTTTAGACTTTTCAGTGTACATTAAAATTCAGAATATTACTTTTTAAAGTTTTTTCTTTATTTCTATTCATGCAGAAAAGGCACTGAAATTGTTCATTTTGTCTTGAATAAAGTTTGCTAATCCTTTCACTATTATTTATTTAAAAAATACAAAAAGTCTTCAACATTTATGATCACTGAGAACCGTATTTTTTAGGAAGATTTTTCAGAAAAATGTTTTCATCCAAAGTAATAAGACTTCCTGTGAAAATATAGATAAAGTTTTATGTGAGAATAATATTAGACTCTTTTGAAAGGTATTAGATATCTAAAAGTCACTGAAGTGAAATAAAAAGGTATAGTTAGTAATATTTTTTTCAGATTAAGCTACATTTGTGAAAACAAATCTTTCAAAAATTATTTTTGCAGTAGAAATGCAAAGACATCCATTTAAACTTGAAGGCGGAACATTGACAAAAGAAACTACACATGCTTCGTTTCTTTTTATCTTTTACTGGAAAATATTTTGTTAGGAAGAATTTCAAGCTTATAGATATGTGGACAACAATTCTTTTGATTCTACTACCTGTGATTTTTGATACGATACTAGCTTTTAAGTTCAAAACGAAAGAAAAAAATAATCATCCCAAACACACAAATTTCTAACGCGTCTGTTTATAAGTAGGGGTAAAATTGCGTAATTTATTGAAATAATTAATGTCTCCTAAAATAATGTACTTAGCCACCGTTTTGAATGTCTGGCTTGTAATGTGTCAATAAATCCTATAAAAAGTAATGTGAAATCCTATGAAATGTTCTCATACAAAATGCTAATAATTATTAATATTTTAATAATTCTTACTTAACGTTTATAATCAGTAATTGAAAAAAAAATTAATTCTGAAAAATGTATTTTCAACAGAATTTAGCTTGAAAATTCATTGAATATTATCTTGAAATTTTGAAAGAGCTTCATTTTTATGAAAAATTATCACTTGTTTTTCAATTTTGTAATTTAAATTTTGCATATTTCCTACTGGACATTTTAAACTGGATTATTTAAAACCTCCTTAAAAAATCCATGATGCTTTCCTCATACTCAAGGCTAAGTTTTCAACATTTCGTTATTTATCACATATAACAGAAAATTTAAAAATTAACACAACTCCGATAATTTTGAATTCCAATGTTATTTTATATTTTAAACGTTCCTCAAGGTTTTAATTCCTATTTTGCTTATTATAAATTCTTCAAAATTTTTAGAAAATGTTCCGAAAATATTTAAAAATATATTTTCTAACAGAAATATTTTAGAAAAGTTAAATAATGTCGAATAAAAAAATGTTGAAATGTGTTTCAGTAAGCTTTGACTATCATTGCAATAGTGAAGTAGGTTTGAGAAAAAAAATTGAAATTAAAATTACAGTCACACTTCCAGTTTTTTAAATGCGATTATCTGCCACTTACATATTTAATACAGTTTTATCCGAATTAATATTTTTATAATCGTTGAAAGAGTGATCTACTGTGCACTAATCTTCATTCACTTCATTTTTTCCCCATTTTTTCCCATCATTTTTTTCATTCTTTATTTTTTTTTCATTTCTTCTCTAGTTGTTTGAAACTACAGATTTTGAAAGAATAGAAAATTTCTTTATATTATTTAATAAACATGTTCCTTAGTTTTCAACCATCTTACGTTACATACATTTTTGAGTCTTGTTACATTTCTTCATAGAAGTATCAACCTCTAGCCAGGCTTTCAAAGATGCTTTAAAAAAATCTTTTGTTAAATGAACAAACAGAAATAGATATAAAATGTCACAAAAGGGAAGATAAAATTTTATGGGAACAAATCTTGGAAAATGTCTGACTTTTAAAAGACCTCAGTAAACTCAAATAACACAGAAGAAACACAATGATACTTTTATGTTTCAATTACACATTTCAGAGGAAAATAACGTTAAAAAACCCTTATGAGTATTCTTTAAAAGAAAAAAAAACAATCAGTGTATACCGATAAGGAAAAATTTCTTTAACTTTTATCTCTTTCTCTCGTGTAAACGATTCTAAGTTGTTATAAAAAAGTCAAATATTTGAAGTAAACGATCAAACTTCAGTGCATTTATACTTGCTTGTTTGTGATTGAGCTAAAAATAATGTAAGATTGATTTCATTTAAAAATTATTAAGAGCTTTCACATACTCAGTAACGTATATGTTGAAACTGTTACATAATTGAATAAAAATAGTATGCCAGAACAATTAGCATGCAAAAATACTATTTTCTCTGAAATGCTTCTCTGACTTGATTTCATTTTATGCGAAATAAATAAAGAAATAAATATTCAATGTATGTTTTTCCATTTTCTTACACATTCGATTTTAAAAATATTTTTCTAACATTTCAAATTCCGATACGTATAGAAAAAAATAAATACAGTTTTAATGAAATTTTACAGTTAAATGAAATTTTCACCTTAAGTTGGTTTAATCCACAAAAACGTAAACAACTGCAAATATTAGTAAGATAACATTTGGTTGATTTTCTACTCAGTAATTAAAAAAGTATATAGAAAAAATAATGGATGCCTTTATTTGATAAATTATAAATGTAAAATGTGAGATATAAAACTAGATGTGAGATCAGATATAAAAGCTTATATTAAAAAATACTTTTAAACTCTTAATAAATGTTAAATTGACAAAGAAAATCAAAAATAAGATATTTTACATTATTTTTTGTAAAAGATTTTAACTGGGCATAAAAGTATTTCTTTCATAACGTCTGTCAGATCCAGTGGTTCTATGTTCAAATTAAAACTCTTGTTTCACGGCACAAACATTTATTTATTTACAAGTTACTATATACACCAAATCAAATATTTCTCGTTTATCAATAGTATCAAATAATATCAATATCATATCAAAAGGTATCAAAATTCAATGCGAGGAAACGGTGCGGTCATGCTTCCGCTCTCCTGCTTATCTCAAATTCGACTGCTCTAGTAGGTGGTCGCCACACGGCGAACCGAAACTTTTCATGCTCGCGACATCCTCCCACCTTTTGATTTTCAGTGGGAGGGAAAATCAAAACATTCCAAAACTACATAGAATACAATTATAAGAAAATGATAAACAATTATACGAACTTACATCTCTGGAATATTGTAAAAATAAAATCAGAAAAAATAGCTTACCAAAATTTCTAACAGAATATACTAAACATAACATACAGCATCAAATTTTACAAAAGGAGTTTCTGAAAAGATAAAAGAAAAGATTAATACAATGATAAACATTTATGGATATTTCAAAGGTTTTTTGACTTTCCGACCAAATTTAGTCTTATAGTCATTTTTTAATGGAATGTCAACCCTTTTGTTTATCAGTTCTGGAGAAAGGTTGTCACTGTTAATCTCTAGTGGGTAAACACGTTTCACTGGCCTTGTGAGTTCACCTAATGATGTTTTTAATCTGACGACTCGTATTTCACCGTCTGTTCCTGGGTAAACTTGTATCACTCGACCCATCGGCCAGTCAATCCTTTTTTTGTTGTCGCTGCCTATAAGAACCAAATCGTTTATACGTATGGTTTTAGGTGACCTCTTTGGCGCTCTCTGTATCAACAGAGACAAATATTCATCTCTAAATCTTCGTCGAAAATGTTCTCGTCGAAAATCGTCGTCGAAAATGAGATATTTGTGTCTCTTAGTTAGACTTAGGTTGTCTATCTGATCGAGATCTGGAACTCCGATTTCAGATACATCTTGAAGAAACATTGATGGTGTCAGAGGCGCGAGATCATTGGGATCTTCTGACAAATACGTCAAAGGTCTTGCATTTATTATGGACTCTACGTCGCACAAAATTGTTAACATTTCCTCATACGATACCGAAGATTTTCCCAAGATGTTTCTTAAAAGATTTTTTACCATCTGTACTAATCTCTCCCACCCACCGCCCCACCATGCGGCAGTTGGAGGATTGAATTTCCATTGGATTTTCAGTGAAGTGTCGATTTCAATTTTTTTCCAATCTATGGACTTAAGGAGGTTTTCCGCACCAACAAAATTGGTTCCGTTGTCAGTGTAAATTATTTTCGGTCGCCCTCTTCGAGCCACGAATCTACGAAGTCCCATAAGAAATACATCAGTCGACAAGCCCTCTAAAAGTTCAAGATGAACTGCGCGATATACAGCGCAAGTGAATAACAAAATCCACACCTTCTTATTTTTCTTTAGGTAGAGTGGGCCTGCGACATCAATTCCGGTAATTTCGAACACTAAGGCTTCCCGTATTCTATCTTCGGGAAGCGGAGCAGGGGCTGTTTCTGCATTTTTTGCGTTGTATCTTTTGCAGCGAACACATCCATTTATAACTATGCTCACAGTCTTCCTACCTTTTAAAATCCAGAATTTTTTTCTTAAACTGGAAAGAACAAATTGAACACCAGCATGGCATGATCGTCGGTGGTAATCTAAAATCAGCCGTTGTACCAATTCATGATTTGATGGTAGCAATATGGGACATCGAAAGTCTTCTTCATCTTCTCTTTTAATGATTTTGGTTTTCAATCTTATCAAACCGTCTTTGTCGACAAAGGTGCAAAGTCCTTTAAGAGCGATATCATTTCCAAACGTTTCCTTTTGGATAAGTCGCCACAATTTCTTCTCAGCGGATTCAATTTCTGGTATCGTGAGTTCTGTTAATTTAGATTCTGGCTTCTTACAATTTGTTACAAACCGCATAATCCAGGCTGTCATTCGCACTATTTGCATGTCGTTGGAAAAGTATTTTAAAAACCAGCTTTTTCTTGAGTACTAATGGTGGCTGCAAGAAGAACATGTTTTCTTCTTTCTATTGAGACCTCTCCTTCATTTGGTTGTACTTGCGTTTCAGGCCAATCATCTATATCCCTTTTCAACCATTGTGGTCCCAGACACCAGTTGGATCGTAGTAGAGTCTTAATAGAGCAACCACGGGATGGCAAGTCTGCTGCGTTGAGAGAACTTGGTATATGTTTCCACTCTTCTTTGTTCGTCAGCCCCCTTATTTCTTGGACTCAATTATCGACGAAAATTCCCCAGTTATCCTCCTTCTTTATCCAGGTGAGTGCGGTCGAAGAATCGGTCCAGTAATAGCAGGTAACATTTGCTAGGTTTAGTGCATGTAATACTGTAGACGCGAGACGTGCACCTATACAGCAAGCCATTAGCTCCATTCTGGGGATAGTAATTTTTCGCAACGGAGCAACACGGCTTTTAGCCTGAATCAATTGTATTTTCACGTCATCTTCAAGAACAGTTCGAAGGTACACCACACAGCTGTAAGCGTGCTTACTTCCATCACAGAATGTATGCAAACTGAGTTCTTTCGAGTCTGTGATGTTAAGATATCTAGGTATTTTTATTTCCGATAATAAGGGTAAGTCTTTTGCCCACGATTTAAATTCTGCTTGAAATTCACTGGGTAAGGGAGTGTCCCAGCCTACTTTTAAATTCCAAGACTTTTGGATAATCAGTTTAGGAATCAAAGTAGCAGGGCATAAAATTCCTACTGTATCAAATATTCCATGTACCACTGAAAGTATGTTTCTGCGAGAAACCTCTAAAGAATCGAAATTTATATCTTTGATGTTGCAAAATAAAACATCTTCGTGTTTGTCCCATAGCAGACCAAGGACAGGAATAGGTTCAAAATCTTCTTCAGATTTTAATGTGGTAAACTCCCACCCTCTTAAGTCGAAACATCCCAACTTCAATATCTCGATGGATTCACCAATAAACTGTTGGAGTTTTTCTTCATTAGGGACTGATGTTATACAGTTATCTACGTAAAATGCGTTCTTCAACATAGCACTAGTTTCAGGAAACTGAGACGAATATAATTCAATATGGTGATCTAAAACGGCTGCGAGCAAAAATGGAGAACAATTAAGACCAAAAACTAACCTCCTGTGTCTAAATATTCGAAATTCACGCTCTTCAGCAGTCTTCCACCACAAGAAACGTAAAAAATCACGATCTTCTTCCGCAATTGAAATATGTAGAAAGGCCTTTTTTATATCCGATATCACCCCTATTCTATCTTTTCGGAAGCGCATTAATATAGGCGGTATTTGTTCAAGTAGATTTGGCCCTTTCTCTAAACAATCGTTCAAAGAAGGACTACCTTTTCCTTTACACGATGCATCGAATACGGGTCGGACTTTTGTTGTGGACTGCTCTTTATAAACACCTCTGTGGGGTAAATAATGAGAGGGGTTTTCTATTTCTTCAACGGGGACATCTTCGATAATATTTTCACTAAGCCATTCCAAAAATACAGCTTCATATTCTGCATATTTACCGTTCCTAATTAGTTTGTCTGTATTATATTTACATCTTTTTTCCGCGATATCTCTGTTTGTTTTCAATTCGTTCCGACCCTCAACCCATGGCAACTTAATTTCGTAACGACCCTCCTCATTTACACAAACGGTTTCTTTGAAATGATTTAACGCAATTTGGTCTTTCTCCTCTTTACTGCTAACTTCTATCGGGTCTCGAATGCCTAATGTATCTAACTTCCAGAGCTCTTCAACACTTGAGGAATTTATAAACATAGTTGTGGCGCAATGAGCATATGAGTTGTACGTTTTATTTTCCTGGGAACGTCCCATCAGGACCCAGCCTAATTTACTCTCTGCAGCCACTAAATCATCACTCAAGCGCTGTACTTTGCCCGATAGAAAATAAAAATAAAAATCAGCACCAATCAACAAAGAAATATTTCTATCACTTTCTGAAATCTGGCATAGGTCTGCCAACATTAAACCTCTTGTTTTTAATTCATCATAAATTGCGGTGTCAGGAGGATCCAAAATTGCCTGTGTTATATTATCAATTTCAAGAGCTTCGATCTTTATTAGTTCTCCGTTAAGTTTGTTTTTTATTTTGAACTCTACACGAGCGCATTCCTCCTGCCTAGGCGTCAAGGACTGAAATGTATGTATAATCAATTTTTCCTTCCCCACTCGAGGCAGGCATAACGCTCTGGCGACGTCTGTCTTTATGTAAGAGCGTTGAGCACCCCCATCAAATAAACAACGCACTACGTTACTTGACCTTGGGCCAATTATTTCAGCCATTGCAGTTTGCAATAGAATTTTGCTTCTTCTGTTAGACGCGTGATTCGAAGCAGTATTTGTGGTTTTTTCGGATTTCTGATTATTTTTTTGTGCAGCGTTTTCTCGTTTAAAACATAATGCAATATTATGCATTTTATTACAAAAGGAGCAAGATTTCTCTTCACAGCTTTTATCAATTATTCTGTGATTTTTTCCCAAACACAAAAAACATCTGCCTTCCTTTTTTAAAATTTCTTTCTTTTCACTGACGTTTAAGGAAAAACAATTTTCAGTTTCATGGGTTTTTGAGTCGCAAAATAAACACTTGTTATCATCGTGATTAGTTAAAAGTTCAACAGCTGTAGAAACGTTAGATTTATAATTCTTTGGATGGAATGTGGGCTTGGAGGAAAATTTTGTTCTGTTAGGATGATTGCTTTCAAATTTAGAGCCATTCTGCCAGACCGAACGTCTGGAATCAGTTTTATGAATAGCAAACGCTCGTTCTCTGCTTTCGATTTCACATCTGAGGAAATCAATTAATGATTGAATTTCCCATTTTCCATTTTTATCTTGTTTGCGTGAAAATTCTAGAGTTAAATCAGGGGGTAATAATTTTAATATTATGGGGCAGAGTAAGTTATCATATGTATTCGAAGTAACATCGAGAGACTGTAGACTTCTTGTTTCAGTCTCGCATTTGTCATACAAGTTTCGTAATCCGCGTAAGTCATCCGAACTTTTTACAGGATTTATATTTAATAAATTATTCAAATGAGCTTGGATAAGCATATCCTTTCTACCAAATCTAGATTCTAATATTTTGATTGCTTCGGCATAATTTTTCTCCGATAGAGCAAAACCGTTAATTGCACTACCGGCAATACCCCCGACTAAGCTTTTCAAATATGAAAATTTATCTACATCTGATAAATGGGGATTTTTATGAATGGAACTTTCAAATTGGCTCCAGAAATCCAAGTACTTGTCCGTTTCACCATAAAATTTAGGAATATGCAATTTCGGTAATTTTACAGTTTTTATTTCTGGGACAGTTTGCTCTGAGTATGAAATACTACTATTATGAGAACTATCCGATACAATTTTAGTGTTTTTCGAGTTCTTTATTCGTCGATTTAGTTTGGTTTTCAATGATATTATTTTCTCATCATACTCAGAACTAGAGAGCACCTCATTTTCGATTTCGGCCTCTTTCAACAAAGGTAATATTTTGTTATCGAGTTCTTTTAAGATACGAGATTTTTCAAGTAATTGCTCTAAGAGGTCTTCAAGATCCTCTATGCTTTTTGATTCATTTAATGACTTTTCAATTTTACTACATAATTTTGTAGTCAGCGTACGATGAGTTGCTCTCGTTTGTCTGTACAAATTCAACTGTTCCATTTTTAAGGTATTTAAAAAGGGTACTCACCCCTTTCACCAGATGTAATCTACAAGATATTCCGATTCAAATCACCAGTTGTTCCGGTCGTGTCCACGGACGCGGTTAATTCCTAGTTTAGGGTGCTTCTTGGCCATTTTCCAAAAATCGCCAATTTGGCGCGTTTTCCCATCTTGTCTCTGGGAGCCAAGATGCTCCCAAAGACACTACGGGAGAACGCACCCAAATTAGCGATAAATACACAAAATAATCAAATTGAAAAGCATAAATATTAAAGTTGTAAACAACAAAAATTATTGTACCTACATAACTTGTTGAACAACTGATTTTTTATTTTATTTAAATAATCATATTCGTCGTCTCACAAATCTTAGTTTTTAATTTTTGTGGATACTATTTTATAAGGGATTTTCTGTAATCTAAAACGAATTTTCTAAAATCTAAACCATAAACCTAAAATCAAAACACTAATCATAAACCATTCAGGTAAAGCAATTTTCTGAAATCTAAAACAGATTGTCTGAACTCTAAAATTTTCTTTTAGCTGCAATCAGTCGTTCTTTCGTAATCCTCTCAAGAAAAAGAGATTTTTTTGAAATCGAAAATGAATTTTCTAAAATCTAATGCTAAAATTTTTCATTTAGCCACAACCACACACCACGCAATTTAGAAAAACACGCTTACCTTCTCTCAAAATCTAATCCACAGTGAGAAACGGAGGATTAAATCCACAAACACAATTAACGGAGTTAATTAGTTTATCCAAAAAAACGGATCCGAAAACATTTGTCGTTAACCCCTCTGAGTTTCCATAAGAAATGGCTTTTAGAAACCAATATAATAATTCAAACCAACCGCCGCGCATGCGCTCCGTTTACACAAGCCGATCAAATCCTTCTCGAACCAAAACTAAATTATACCACATATCATTCTGCTCCCATACAAACACAGCTGCGCATGCATAAATCAAAGAAACGACTTAACTCATGTAAAGCATTACTAACAACATCGGCTAAAACGTCTCACAAGTGCTTACATGTACATATAGAATCGGTTTAGTAAAATTTAATTACTTTTTGTGTGAGGGGGGGCTGTGCCCCCCCTCAACCGCCCCCCTTATCTTTTTAGTAGAGTAAATTTAATAATGTAAACAATAAGAGTCCCGTCAGTCAAAAACGCGCGATACAGAAACAAAATGGCGGATTTCCACATGGTTGCCAGAACGCAAAATAAAGTTTCAAGGTTACCACATTATACCTGTTATCGCCTCGTTAGCAAAGAAGCACCCTAAACTAGGATTCAGCCCACGGACGCCAGTAATGTCAGATTCAGTGGTTCTATGTTCAAATTAAAACTCTTGTTTCACGGCACAAACATTTATTTATTTACAAGTTACTATATACACCAAATCAAATATTTCTCGTTTATCAATAGTATCAAATAATATCAATATCATATCAAAATTCAATGCGAGGAAACGGCGCGGTCATGCGTCCGCTCTCCTGCTTATCTCAAATTCGACTGCTCTAGTAGGTGGTCGCCACACGGCGAACCGAAACTTTTCATGCTCGCGACAACGTCTACTTTTGTTTTAGATTTTGTGGTTTGTAAAAGAAAGACTAAAAGTGAAAGGGAAAAAAAAGTATTAAAAAGGAACTGGGAACTTGCGGAACTCCAAAAACAAACACTGCAGTTTATCCGCGTTTTCTGTCGATAATTAAATATAAATGAACCCGCAAAAATTGGCAAAAAATTTAGTCCATAGTAAGAAAGATTGTTCTTCATATAGATTACACGACTGTTTTAGGGATTTTGATGGAGACCGCATGTCGTATGCAGAAAATAGTGATTATATCAACAGAACATGAAGCCTGCCATGGAACATCGGGATTAGATAATCCATAAACATTTTCCAGTAGAATTGTTTTGAGTTCCTTTGTAAAACATCAATTTCCTTTTCTTTTGGTTTCAGAGAAAAGAAAACTCATGAAGGCTGGAGGCTGTTCAATGAAACTCGTTTTAGAATTCATGCGGTATAAAATGGGACTGTAATTTACAATTGGCAATGAGACGGCCCCTGAGATTCATCTTGCAAATGTGTCAGCTTCATAAAAAAATATTTCGAGGTGATTTCTGAAACGCTCGGAAAATAGTAACACAGCAAATTTAACATCTGCATATGTGATCTGAATCACAATAGTTATTGCCTCAAATTAAATCTAGTTTTATATTATTCTGCATTTTAGGCCAAATTTAATTATTTTGGCCTAGAAATACGGCCAGTTTCGTAACACTGTTTTGACGTCTTACCAATGGAACGCATTTCATGTAATATTGAAGTAAAAATAGCTGCAAGTTTTCGTTTGACTTTAAACTATCGAATCTGGCAATCCTAATGCAGTAAAAAAAAATATTTTACATATCAATAGCTTAGACAAAATACCTTTTTTCATATGCCAAGCGATTTAAAAATTAACTTGTGAAATATATCATTAAGAATAAATTCCCGTACTGTTATTGAGAGTTTTAGAAAAAAGAGGTGATGAGCTACAGAAATGGTAAGCAATACTTTAAAAAGTCTGCCTGACTGCAAGAAAAAAAATTATCAAACATTTAAATTAGTAGTGAATACCGATTTTTTGAGTATTCAATGCTTTAAATGAAAAGAATTTATTTGCTTTTGAAAATATTACCTAAGTTATTTTTGGAGGGTGTTTACGTGATATTTTACATATGCATTAATACTTTAACATTTAAAAAAATGATGAACAAAACGGAGAAAAATAACTGAAGTATTAATTTATCACATTATAAAGAGTAAATGAGTATATTAAATTAGAGCATTATAAAGTTTTATGCAATTTTTCTAGTGAATAAGATTTCTTCATATCGATTTTTTATTGCACCATTTTAATCAGCAGAAATATTTAATAAACTGGTGTAAGTGTATGCTTGTATGTTAATGATTGATATACCGCAATTTAATAAACACTCATAAGTGTAAGGCTGTATGACAACCATATATTGAAAAACATTATTTCCGTTTGTACATATTTAGAATCCACATCCAGAAATTAAATGATTATTTACGTATACAAATAAAAAAAAATTAGACTATTTGTTTCGATCTCGACTATTTTATTTTTTCTAATTTGAAATACTTTAAAAAATGCAACGTGAAAAAAAGGAGCGTGGTTAAACATACGGTAGAATCTCCTATATCATAGAAGTCTTCAATTTTTTTCTACTCAAGGAATCCATAAAACTATTAAATTTTTGTGAACATACTCGAACTTATAATCAAGTATCTCAAAATCATTTTTAAACTTTTTCAAAAAGTTCTACTTCTATTTTATATAAATATGAGATATTACTTTATGCAATGAACAATTTTTGTTCTTTCTATTTATTTAAAAATTACATAAAACTGATGATATTTAACAATTGATAGAAATAACTCTTATCAGGGGCGTAGCCAGAAATTTTTCATGGGGGGGGTGTACGACTACTACAACTCATATATATGTATACGTAGGTGTGATAATGTAGTGAAGAATATACATAAGAACCGGTGTTACAAGATAACCGGTGTTATAGGATAAAATAAATTAATTTAAAAAACCGGTGTTATAAGATAAAATAAATTAAAACTTTGGGAAAAAAACACACATGAAAGGTTACTTCAAGGCGTAACGATCGTTTCGACCGAAAATTCGTTCGGTCTTCTTCAGGCAAACCCTTCCGTCAAACAGAGCAGAGGGAACTGAAAAAGATTTCAAAAAAAGATTTCTTTTTCAGTTACCTCTGCTCTGTTTGACGGAAGGGTTTGTCTGAAGAAGACCGAACGAATTTTCGGTCGAAACGATCGTTACGCTTTGAAGTAACCTTTTATGTGTGTTTTTTTCACAAAGTTTTAATTTATTTTAAGAGGTGGTATTGTTTAATTTTAGATATTAAAGAGGGATCTCTTCCTATATTATACTTGTTTCCTTTTTCAGCAAAAGGCCTTCTTTGGCCAATTGTATGTATCCCTTATCATGATTTACGTTTCATGAATATATATGTTCATAAGCTATTTTACATGGTAAGAGAAGTTTCTTTTTTTTCCAACCACCAAATTCTAAAGAATGCATGTTTCAATGAAGTAACTGTTTGGCAAAAGTACTTGTAAGTATTTAAACAAAGTCATTTTCCTTGTACAAACTATAATTGTAAACACTATTTAAAGTATGCAATATTAATTTCCGGATGCACAATGATCTTAATAGAATTGGGTTTATAAATAAAGCTACAGGAATGAATATTCTTTAAAAAAACCTGTTAATATTCTTCTTATTTTTAATATATATGCATTGCAGGAATTTTCTTTAGTATTTTCAACAGTTTTTAAAAATTACAATACAAATCTATATCTAAGAAAAGTTAGTAAAATAAAAATAAATGGAACTTGGTTGTTTAAGAGAAATGACAATTTTCATATTTTTATAAAATCATTTATGTATCTTAAAGTCCATCTAATGATCTTCTACAGAATATTTTTGAAAAAAAGTGAAACAATTAAAGATCGGAATTGTTTTGGGAATTTTTTTCACAAAATTTGAGGATTCTTACTCTTTAAAAGTATAATAAATGTACCCACTTCAATTTTCCGAGAAACGTGAAAAATTATGTGATTTTTGAGGTGGCAGGAAATCCTTCCATTCGAAAAAATAGTTGATGGTCTCACTTGAACAATATAAGATATGATGAACAAAAAACGAACATTTTTATACTTTGCAGTAAAGTATAGTTTACATTAAACGTTTTTGTTTATAATCAAGGTTTTCATTGATTTCCAATTTTTGTTTAGTGGTGATTTTTACTGGTTTAATTTATGATTCTCTTTTTGGGCACACACAGTTTAAGGGGCATTACATTTCTCCCATTTGTATACACACATATATATAAATATATATAAATTTCCTTTTTTATATTTAGATACCTAGACAAATCATTTGATTGAAAACGAAAGCTCTTACCATCGTATCGAATTTTGAAAAAAAGCTAATGTAAATTTCTGATTTTGTCAGGATATTCAGTTTTATATGTTATATGCATGTATTGTAAATATGTATGTATGCAGTGTTAGAGAAAAAAGGTGATTTTTGATTCGGCAATAATAAAATTGAGAGTTAAATTGTACCCCAAAGAAGTTATTTGTTCTGCGGTTTTTTTTTTTTAGAAATCAGCTGTTGTTAGACTGTCCATCTTGTGAGGCTAGTCACCTGGGTTCTATTGCTGGGTGGAAATTGCAATGAAATTACGATAAGTAAATTCTGTATATTGAAATTAAACTATAGCGTGTTCTGTAGCCATTTTCAGATACATCCCGTTTTATTCCTCATAATGATTTAAAATGCATTCTTTTAATAACTTAATTCTAAATTATATGATATTCCACAAGAAAAATTGTGCCGTTTACCATGGCGACGGCATAAAACATTGAGTAAACAAAACTAATTATCGAATCCTGTTTTGGCCGGAAAAAAACCATCTAGAGTTTTCTCGAGAGATTTTCACCATGGAAACCAAATAAACATAAAATAAACGGCCGATGCAAACTTTGCGTCACAAACGCTCTGTCAAATCAGAGTATTGTAAAGTTACGTTACTTGAAGTACCTTCCAGTGATGCAACTCGGAATATTCTAGAAAACTAGTCCTGAACAACGTCAAGGCTGGGATTGACTCGGGCATTTTTACTCGTATTTTTACAAGATTACCGACTGTATGCTATGCTCCTCTCTCTCCCGATATTGGGAGTAGCTCTAATTATTTTTCCAATAATGTTATATATGAGAGTAAAGTGAAATAATCTAATGCCTAATACATAGCAACATACCTCCAAGAAACAGAAATTCAGTGAGTCGGCCAAAATATGTACTTTTTATTATTTGATTTGCGAGCGAAATCAAGATCTTTCTGTCTTTGAAAAAGCTGTACTTGACGACATTTTCAAAGGGTTATAGAATATACAAATTTATTTTGCTGAATTTGGGGGAAAATATTAAGAGAGGATTAATTGTTAAAATATAATCAATCGATAGCTAATTAATGTATATGTACATTTGTACATATATGTAGAGATATCATATATGTACATATACATTAATTAGTATCATAATTTAGCAGGCAAATTGGATGATATCAGTCCCTATAATTTCGAAACCCTTATAAAATAGACTTTTATGTCAAATAATTCTAACAAATTATGTCTTGTAATGCAGAAATTTTGTATTTATTATTTAGAGTACAGAAGAACAGAAAGAAAAAAATTAAAATATGTGTATAAAACTGTATGTTAGAAAACTTATTTTAAAGGAAAAGCAAGAAAAATAAAGTCAATTTTAGAAAATTTATGGTCACCTTATTTTTTTTAAAGTCCCACGTTAACTACATGAAAGACAAAATCTTTCCCCATAAAGAATCTTAAAATACGTCATACGATAACTTATGTCTGAGGCAATTCAATTGTAGAATAGAAATATGGAACGGAAAATTCCGATACCAATAGACTGAAATTTAGACTGATGTATGGGAATGAATTCCTATAAAATACTAGTAATGGACGATTTTTTATTGAAACTCACATTTCTGGTTAATATAAAAATATATAAAAGAATATTTCTAAAATATTAGGTGGCACATTTTATTTCCAATTTGATGCTTCTGCATGCAGTGTATTTTTACAGCTATGTAAACCATGATGAGTAATGTTACAGCAATATTTATATTAAAAAATATGAATGAAAATTTAATATTCAAGAAAAAATAAATTCTTTTTCTTGTGGATTTTAAATCTACTTACAAATCTTATGCTTCTACAAATGTTATTGTTGCATATAGAAATATTATGAGAAGAAATAGATCTTAATACATGTCCAAAGTTCAGATGAATATTATTTTAAGCTGAAAATATGAATAGTGAGAGCGAATTGCACTCATAAAATATCTTCTGATAATATTTATGAAAGTGCAATCAGCATGAGAAAAAACTGAATGCCTCAGACATCTTGCAACTTAAAAATTTCATTGCTATAATTTCATTTCGAACTTAATGCTATATATAAATATTAAAAAGTTTTCCGCTAAAGATATATCTGAGTTTCGCTATAAACTTTTTTTTGGATTTGATTATGTTTTCAGTCCTCTTGAATTATATAGTTTCTTGCAAAAAAAAAAAAAAACTGTTGTTCATATTTTGTAATTATTAATTTTCAGTTAAATCTCTTTATTCAAACGCATTTGATATCAGCAAATTCTATACTATATCAATTATATTTTAGAAGAAAATATAAGTTGCATTTCATTTGATTGAATTTTTAAAGATATTACAAAAAATTGAAATAATTAAAACGTCCGTGATAAAGTGTCGTAAACAATTATCGAATTCAGAAACTTTCAGTGTTCATTTTATATACTATACATAGCAGGGGAGACGGGGATGCAGTGGATAAATTATTAAATTTTTCAATATAATTCTGAAAATATTTAAAAAAGACTATCAGACTAATGTATTATGTTTTCTGATCTATTGGCTATCGTAATTAGTTTTAGTTCAATTCTAAGAAATTTTTTGGTATAACAATAAAACATTTTTCTTAAGTACTTTTTGTAGACGCATTGTATCCCACACAGGGGCACACTTGGACACCAGATGGAGCACAGAGGGTCAGATAACGAGAAAAAAATATTTCCCTGGATAATAAGTAATTTAAACTTTTTTAATCCCATACAATATTCAGTATTCAGTGCATATTAAATTTTGCACGGTAAACGGTAATTTTATGCTTTTAAAATATATACACACGAAATTTATTAATAAAGTTGAAGGAAACAGTTTTAGATAATATCAATTTGAGTCCGATTAAGTTTACATCATTTTAGTTTTATAGTTATTTTTAAGACCAATCAAGAACTTTCATTTTACAACGGCTATTGAACATTATCTACCTGGAAATCTACAGCAAAAATCATCTTTGTTACTGTTCAGTAAGTTCCTTGCAATACATTTAGTTTATGTGACTTTCTCACAATAGCTGTACTGTTTGTAGTAAAAAGGTCTGCCTCATCAAAGATAAGAGCATAACCAGTATGAATTCCTTTTATGCATTGCACATCAAATTCATTTTCATTTATGCCTACAACTATGAAGCGGCTGAGGATTAAGTTTATTAAATTACTTCGGTGTGATTTTAATTAGTAATTGAAGTTCAAAGCATTGCAATACCCAAGAACGGAGCATTGCATGAGACAAAATGTGGCTTTAAATGTTTTTATTACACAGTAAAAGAATTATGAATTAACTATTGATACATATTGGTGGCGGTGGCTGGCGGCCAGGCAAGAGGAAGTAATTTTTGTACTTCTAGATCAGTATCCAAAATTGATGTCCCCGAGAAAACGCGAATCCCCTATGAAGTCAAATTGGCAAGAACCGAATGCAGGAGCATTAAAGGGACGGCAAATAAAACGCCAACAACATATCCGTTTATGACTGACGCCATTGTCCAGAAGCGGAATTATATAGAAAGAATTTTACAAACCAGGCGCACCAAAAAGGATGAAACAAATAATGTAACAGCCAAACTGTAAACAAAATAAAAGCCAATGTTATTTATTAGAATTGTTATCTTATATGGTCATAAATAAACCATTGAAAATGAAATAGCCTTTTATCAGAAGAAAACTCTAAGTAATTTACATAACGGAATGAAAACATTGATCAGAGAAGTTATTTTTAGAGAAAGACTGATGCCTTCAGCTAAATACTATTAATGTAACAACAGGCACAACCAAAATCTTTTAAAACGGAAGCAAAAGGGAATAATTTAGATTTTTAAAAATGCTGAAATTTACTAAATTTAGAATGGAAAAGCCAAGCACAAATTAATTAAGAATATGAGATGAATCTGAATCACATATATCCCCCCGACGACAGAGGTAAAAAAAAATGTTGCACCAAAATTAATAGCCATTTAATAAAAACTGGTTGTCTGCCAGTGGTCGAAATTCGACCATAAAGCATTAATTATTTTTTTAAATTTCAGTGTGAATAAATTTCTTCTGTCAAAGAATATGTCTCACCATTCCATATACGATGGAACCTACTAAAGTAACCTCCTTGGCTAAGAGACTTTAGTGACCACTTTTATACAATTTCATTTTAGAACCACCACACTTTTCTGTGAAGACGGTGGGCTCAGCTTTAGTATTGGTCCTTTGGCGCGCTTTATTTTTGGCCACTTTTTTTGGCGCGATAAAGGATGCCAATATGGTAACCCCGCCGTCGGATGCTCCGGAGCGCAGCATGGTAACCTAAACCCGGTGATTCGTTTCCGGAAAATGGCGATTACAATGTGTGCTTTATGGTTTTATTTTAATGGATTTATTTAAAAAATATATATTATTTAATTATTTTTGAAATTTAAAATGGATGTTCAGCTTTACACTGACTGTTTATATACAGTTTTGTATGAATAAACATTCTTTCGATAGTACGTTTCAGGTTAATATTTTCGTTCTCGATTGTTTATTTGTTAAGGGTAGAAGCAACAAATAATTATGTTAATATTTTATACAGTGAAATAATTTTAGATATTTTGATTTTATTATTTCCATATTGCAATAATTTAGGGATTTTAATCAAGGTATGTGATAAGCATTATTTGTTTTTATTCGTTATGATTTCCTTTGTTTATTTGTTAAGGATAGCAGCAACAAACATTTTCGTTATTAATATAATATTTATTTTATTATTTCAATATTGCAATAATTTAGCGATTTTAATTAAGGTATGAGATAAGCATTGTTTGTTATGATTTAAACTAGTACTTTACTTTTACTTACGTAATCTTTTGTCAGAATGGTAAAATATATTTTAATTTTTTGTCTTTTTTATTTGTTATTTTTGTGAGGTATTGTCTTTAGAATATTATTTGTTTGCATTATTTAATTTAATCTACTAAAAAGAGAAAGGGGGGTTGAGGGGGGCACAGCCCCCCCCTCACATAAAAAGAAAAGTAAAAGCTTGTTATCTGTTTAATTTTCTTTTTTCATAAAAATATTTAAAAGCCATTAAAATAAATTATAGCAAAACTAACTGCGACAATCAATTATCTCGGAAGCCAGCGCCATCCGATCCGCCATATTGTTTACAATTGGCATCGGCAAGGCAAACTTGGGTTGGCGACAAGATTTTGTCGCCAAATCAAAAATCGCCAAAAAGGACCTATACTAAAGCTGTTCCAGACGGTGTTTTTGTAAAAACTCTATCATATTTTGCTAAATGCAAAGGCAGCTTCAGCGAATGGGTCATAGGGTCATCTCCCTCTACCGACCTTGGATTTCACACATTGAGTTTGCATTTTCAACAATTTAAGTTGATCTAAAAAGTCTAGCGGCCTCCTCCGAAAATTGAACCTGGAACTATCCTCGGCTAAAGGCCCATTGTGCTTGGTTGGAGTTATAAAATCTTAAAAGTCGAAAGATTCAAGTCTACTTACTGAGGTGTACCACTGACCATGTATGAAACCTTGCTGCCTCAACAAATTTGCCCTTTTTTCGAATGATTTTCCTTGATATTTATTTACTATCATCGCAAATGCAGGTATATTTGGAAATTGAGATTTTTGAAAGGATATGGTAAAATAGTAAAAGAATATTTTCTAAGTGGAATTAAAAGTCTTTTATTGCCTGCGGTTCCAGTTCAAACTGCGCAATCAATAGCATTACGATGTATAAACTTGATGCGCATTCCTGTTCCATGCACTAATGCTTCCTCTGTATTTAAGTTTCTTATTAGTATATTGATACAATTTACTAACTTATGTGGTGGCAAACTCTGTTATTTTTTTTTTAGCCAGGTGCAAATCCTGCCAACTGTTTTTTTCTGGGAAACGTTTAAAGACTACTTCTGAAACACTCTCTTGCCCACCCCACCCCCCAAAAAGATGGGAATTTTAATCCGTAAACAAAATAGTATTTAGATACAGAATTAAATAAATACAAAAATATCAATATACTAAAAAGAGATTTGTATGCTTATTCTTTACATAGTGGGGAATTTCTCAAAACGTGTGGAATTGAATAAAAATAAGAAATTAAATTAAACTTCCAAAATATGGAAAGGGATAAACAACTATGTAATGGAAATCGCTTTAGGTTTGTAAGAATTTCGCGCAGATCACAATTATTTGGCAATTTTTCACTTGCTCCCGGCAGAAAAAAAAAACAATCACAGTCAAAGAATTTTAAAACTGTACTGGATAGTTATTGATTTCACTGTTATCATAGCAAATTATTTTATCGTAGCTACGGTAATATGTTCTCTATTCATCAGATATTCGATATTCAATTATTTACATTAATAAAAGATTAGTCATCATTTTTAGGTTCTATTATAACTGACTTCAATATGTTATCTGAGAGCATGTTTTCGGAAATATTTCCATACACTTCATTAATAATATTTTCACTCCCTCTTAATTGCTGTATTTTTTCAATAATATTTTTGGAGAAAATTTGCTTTAGCATACTGCCTGATTTTAGGTTATGAAGAAATTGTCGAATTGCCGTGTTTCTGCGCAGCGTCTCTTGGATTCCGACCTGCCCGGAACGAATAGTAAATATTATTCTATCCTCCAAGGTTTCTCTACTGCTTTTAAACATGGAATATTCTACACTTCGCGCACTTATTGCCGTCTAAAATAAGTCGCCAAGCACATTACTAAAGCACATTTTAGTCATTGGCGTTTCACCAAACTGGGGAATAATGCCACTTTTTGTAAATTTTGTTGTAATACTATAACCCTACAGTACTGCTGAAACTAAGTGTTGCTATTTCAAAATTGACACAACAATAGAACCATCGGCCGATTTGGCGCGAAATACTGCGTGCCAAATTACTTATCTAATTTTATACTGTGCATTAGCATACTACACAAAAATTTTAACATTCGCACAAACAATTCCATACGAACTTTAACTGTGCCGAATTTCACTATCATCCGTTTCCGCAGTGCGCTGCAAAAGGGACTCTAAGGTTTTGCTTAGCGCATTTATATATAGATAGATAAAAAGTCCAACCACCTAATAAAAATAAAAAAGTTCAGCTACCAAATACAAAGTTTAAAAAGACATCATATCATGAATAGTAACAGTTTAAACATACAAAAATATTAGATGCGTACACCAAATATGGGAAAAATCCTTTAGCTAGCTACCAAAAAGACACAAGTTTAAAATGTTACAGTTCACATTCAAAAGTTGCCACTTATGCATTCATTATAAGAAAGAATACTCATAATAAAACAATGTCGAGTTTTCTTCAACGACATTTGCATGATCATGAGAAAAATAACCTAACATAAGTTAACGTAAGGCCTTTCTTAAAAATAATTATCATATATGTATGACTAAGGTACCATTCAAAGATATGCATATGCGACTTTTAAGTCATGACTCCTTTCTTTCTTTTTTTAAATTTATTTTAGTATTTTTTTAGTTTGTTGTACTGTCAATGCAACAACAACATATTCAATGACCAAACATAGTTGAGCATACAAAATATGAAAGAAATTTTTTTATACAGTTAGCATGCGAATTAAAAAATAATTACATAAAAATGACACTGACAAACATAAATATTATTCGGGTTCTAAAATATACAAAGATTTAATTTGCTATTAAATTAAAGCAATATGTTTTAGTTAGATAATACAACTTTGAGTCTTATTAAGTTTAGAAAATTTTAGTTTATAGTTATTTTAAATACATAAGAATTATAAAACTGTTATTGTATTGGACATTAAAGGACTCAAAATATCCAGTAAATATCACCTTTGTCACCCTTCTCTCAGTTACTTGCAATACATTTGGTTCTGAAACTTTTCACAATCTCTTTATTTTCTGCCGTATAAATATCTGCCTCTTTAAAGATAAGTGCACAATCTGGCTATCACTACTTTCGTGTAGTGCACATGAAATTCATTTTCATTTTTGCCTACAACTTCAGTACCATAGTGTCTAAAACTGGTTTTTTCTTGCCTTAAACCTTGAATAATATGAAATCTCCGTCAACACTAAATCCTCTACATCTTCAAATTTGAAGATTCACTAGAAGATTCTTTTCATTCTTCCTATTCTTAAGTTGAGCTATTCTTGTAATTGTCGGCATTTTGCTTTTTCTCCGGCTTCATATCATTAGGTATTTCACTCTCCCTTTTTTCAATCATCTCAGTTTCGATTGTGATATTCACAGGCGTATCTGTAACAATTTCTAACTTTTTTACGTTACCTCCCAGTTTTTTTTTCTTTTGCATCAGCCTAAGGGAAATACTTTTACCACATTTGCGGTCATTTTTTTTAAATTTTGCACAATTTTCTTTAGAAACTAAAGATTATGTCGCTGATTTAGAAGACTTATTTAGATAAATGTAACAAACTTATTTAGACAGACATAATAAATACTGCCAACAGTGGTTCAGAATCTCCAGTGCAACCAGTCTAAATCCGCTTAGTTTACATAGTAAAACTAAGTTAGCAAAATAAAGATTGAGAAAACTGAACCAATATTCATTTTTTTCGGTTGGGGTGGTGTGTAGTGGGTGGAAGGGCGGGCACAATTATGCTAGTTATTATGATCATGATAAATATTCTCAAATTATGTCATTTTTAACGAGTGACATTGTACATATAAACATTTTAATTGGCATTATTTATTTTAAATTATGTAAATTTGGCATGGTGTAATAAATCTTTCCAATTCAGCTATATGATACAGCTTATTAAAACCATATGATACAGTAGTGTGAGTAATTCATTCTGTTTGCTCTCTAATTTAAAGCGATTTTTAAGGCAGAGAACATTGGGGCTGTCTGGCAAAGTAGGGAATGCCTTTGGCGAAGGACTTTTCTCAAAAGGTAGCTATGCATATTCACATTAAATTTCAAGCAAGCAGCCAAAAACTCGAGAAATTTAGACGTCTACCAATATTCAGAACCTTATCCTCTCCGGCATTTTCCGTCAGCTTTAACTATCCTATATATCACTATATTCAGACAAAAATAATTAATGTTGCGATTTTTGTTAGATTCTTCTTCGAGGATTCTATTCCAAAATCTTATCATTGTTCAACATGCAATTGAAACTATTCGGAGTTTTTTTTTTTTTTTTTTTTTTTTTTTTTTTTTTTTTTTTTTTTGTTAACTCAAACATCTGAAAATGTTTCCAAAGAAGTTGATTTCACGTTTCAATAGACTGAATGAATCGATCATTCGGAAAGTTTAGTAAGAAAATTTCATTACTTTTATTCTTAGCTACTTCAAAGTAAGAAAAAAAGCCATTTTTCAATTTTATTTGCTAATTTGTCCTATCTCATTAAAAATGATTTTAATATATAAAAGTAAATTTAAATTAACACTGAAGTTTTTTTGATATCAGCTTTGTAGTGTATATTTTTTTCTCAAAATTCCTTTAATTAAAGCATTCATTACACCGAAGTGCAGAAGCAAGATTCACTAAACGAAAAGTTATTAAACAACCAAGGGAAATTAAATAAATTACTGACGTTTAGATTACTACTATTGCAAGAAATCATTCTTTATCTACAAAAACTTGCTTTTATGTGTAATAAAAACGCGTACCTCTTCTATATCTCTTTCGTAACACTCCATTCACTATCCAGTAACACCAAACAAAGAATGGACTCAAACAATCAATTTAAAACTTTTCTACTCTGATTGTGATACAAGTACTTTTCTTGTGACAATTACTTTACGATAGCATGGAACTAAATTTATTTCTTCGAAAGGAAATTCGTTTGCGGATGAACAATTTTATAATTTATGTTTTCAGTTCCATTTTCTAGAGCACATTTCCCCCTTCTCACATCTGATTAAGGTAAACAGACCTTAAAAATAATATTGAGTTGACATATTGATGATGATATGCTGATTTTTTTAAATTTGGTCTTAAAAACATGTGTGACATTTTCAATTATAATAGTACATTTATGTAAATACAGTCATTAAACCCAGCAAAGATCACTTGCCTCTTCCGTTCCTCAAAGTTGTTGATAATGGCGTTTAAGACTCACTGTTGTGTAAATAAGGATTTGAAAGGTTTTCAAATTTATTATGCTTTTTTTATATACTAAACATAAAATATTCATTAGTTAGATTTTCCACCTTGATTTCTTTAAACATTTTCGTTCCATAAGAAACATAAATCAAAATAAAATATTACACCTCAAACATATTTTTAGACATATCGACATATCTTCTGAGAAGATTATTTTGTTATTTGAAAACTGAAAGTAGGAATGTTTGCTAATATTAAGTTTTAAAATGTTAATGTTTTTTTATAAACACAACGAGCTTGTACATATATGAGGGGTGCAAATATGTAGATAATTTTAAATTAAGTGACAAGTGAACACTTCTTTAAAATACAAATTCGTGTTTAAAACGAGTGTCCATATACAGGCAATTTAAAAATTGAATTTTTTAATTTTTATATTGTATTTTACTTTATGATGCGAAAACGCAATATCAGTCTTAAATGGGTTCAAAAATAGCAATATCACATATCTGTCACTTTAAAATAGATTTCTATTTAAAATCCCATATTCATTGCTATTAGTTTATTTAATGTTTGCCCTTATGAAAAGCAATTTCATCATAATGAAAATACTCCACCTAAATTGTTCATAAAGTGCCAGATGGTAAAAGATTGATAAACTGTCTTGATTTCACATAAAGCCAACACCCGAAATTTGATCATATTACCAATGAAGAGAAATCAACAACCCGAAATTTGATCATAATACCAATCAAGAGAAATCAACAACCCGAAATTTGATCATATTACCATTGAAGAGAAATCAACGCGTACAGCCTCAAGGGTTGTTGTGCAAGGTCCTTATTCCACGGACTTGTGTATACGACCATCACCGACGTATTCTAAACGAAATTTGCCTGTAAGATGGGACTGTTTCTCGTTATCATAAAGTTTATGTTGTGCGCATGCGTGCGTTAGTAGTATATTGCATCCTGATTTGTCACTAGAGGGCACTTATGTAGATAATCATTAAAAGAGGGTCAAGTGTTTTCCTTTGAAAGGCTCACGCTATTTCGCCCGTATGCAGCAAGTCGATGATGGTTGTCATCTATGCAAGTCCGTGCTTAATATAATGAAATCACTGCTTTTGAACACATTTAGACTTTATGTGATTCAAAAAGTAACGTAATAAGAGTTCCCACGGTTGCACATATTTCCCGAGCTATTGAAATTCCATGTTTGCTTGGGACAGATGATCACAGCAATCATACATCATACACATATGGTATCGGTTACATTTTATCGTCTATGACTGCAACGCTTCTGATGGAGCGTATTGGAATATAATCTCTGCAGCCGGAATTTTGCACTCAGTGATTTCTATCGCTTCAGCCTGCTGAAGAAACTCCTGGTGAGATTGTATTTTCTGTAAAATGAGCTGATTCCCCAGGATGCCGTCCTTAAGAAGATTGCAACCGGATTCTATTTATCAACGTCGGTTTGGATGGATTGATATGCAAATGAAACAAATGCTTTGATGTCCCTGGAGGCTATATTGAGAAATAATTTTTATCAAATGCTTTGCTATGTCTGTGTATCTCTTCGTTTTCGGGAATAAACGGTATAGTTAAAGGATTTGTTACTTTACGTTTTGAGCCACCCCCGCAATTAGATATAACGGTGAAAGTATAGACAAATTATTTAAGTTTCAAATGTAGGTATTACAATTAGAAAAACAAAAGTATTTCGGACTTTCCATTTACTAAACAAAGGTGTCAGTTCAGCTATTTTGTTTCTTTCCGTACATTCCTAGCTAGAAAGAGTTTCAAAAACAAGGTGTAAAAGAAAAACTGCACAAAATACGACAGTATTTGGGCACCTCTGCTTATGCATTAAATGTGCAAACTAAATTGAACAGGAAAAGCGCAATAATTGATTAGTATGTGCGGATCTGGACGAAAAAAGCTTGCTTGGTCGGCTGATTTCGGTGTTACCATCTATTAAACTACCCAACAGCCATTTTGCCTCTGGGACGTGATCAATTAATATGTATTTTGGTGTGTAGAATCGGAATCTACCTTTCAAAATGTTCTAGCAAGTAAGATTTTTGAGTTTTTTAAAGATTTTTATCTTTTTATTTTCATTATTTCACTACTTTCTGTTCTTTTATTTTGGTGTTTAATTTTTAAATTTTTGTTTGGTACAAGAGTGCTATAAAATCAACAAATCTTCACTCGATGGCAAATATGTTAGTCAGGCAAGTGTTATTCATTAGATGGAGAGATAATCCACTAGTGTGAAATGAACATTGAACTAGTGAACGATGAAACACGCAAGGTGCAATTACTATCGTATGTATCTCAGCCTAAAAATGGGTGAGTTTTTGAAGTAAAACTTCTTTAGTCGCTACTAGGGAGTTACTCAGATTTTATTTTCTGACGGAAGTAACGCTCAGTAAAGGAAGTGACGTATATGTCATATACTCCACGGCAAGTGCGCATGAAAAAAAAGGACCACGGAAAATCCTACATTTTCGACCGCTCGCTCCTTTCGCTGACTTCATTGTTGAAAATGCATTATCATTATTATCATTATTTAGTTTTTCTTGAGATGGCAACGTTATCCACAAAATATGTATTTAAATATCTCGTTTTGCCGATGGCAACTAGTTGTAAAATTCTATACTCTCTGAGGAGTTTGTGAACATTTCTGTGGGGAAATAACTTTTGAATTAAATTGTTTTTAAGAAGTCTAACGTTTATTTTCTTGATTGTGTATCGTTAGATTGTGGCTAGTATTTATTTTCAGACATAGAATTATTACTGCCGTGGTGGTATTTGATGAACATACAAATGCCGAACGCATTTTAAAATAAACGAGTTGGTGCAGTGATTAATATTTGGCGTCCGCTTACTATAAAGCTGGGTTAGTATTTTGACTAACTCTTGATACGACATTCATCGTGTAAAAATACGGGGAACGTGTTAGGGAAAGAAACGGCGATTTCTCGCTGTTTCTTTGAGACATCAATCTTTATTGATATATCAATAAACGTTTTGACGGTACATCCAACATAATATTTTACATGTAATCCCAACCTCACAGGAGGTTGTCGATAATCCTTATTTTTAGATGAATAATATACAAGGTTTTGGAAAAGCACAAAAAAATGGAACCTGTCTGCAATCGAACCGGAAAAGTACTTGGAAACGTCAGTTTAAGAACATTTTTCCTGGATTCTAACCCAACTTCAAGACGGAACAACGGTTTAAGAACAAGGAGATGGAACACCACAATTAAAGAGACAGTGGCTGCAAATGTACCTAAACAGCAGAGGGAAATTTTCGTTTTAGAACACTGTTGGAGGATCATACTTCGATCCCACGAAGGTAAATTTATAGGAGGGGACACTTCTCTTAGAAAGTTGGATAACGCCATTGTTGCAAACAGATGGCACTACGCACACTGGGTAACTGCGCATCTCAGGTAGTTTATATTTCCATCGAGGCGAAGTAAATAGAGATCGTTGAATTATCAAAACTTCAAAAAATTAAATACATAGACTTATGAGCGTGATATATAGTAATTACTAGTTTCAGATGTGTTTTAATTACATAATTGTCTTATAATACTATTTCGTAGTGAATATAAGCAATAGTTTCGAAGTGAAGTGATGTTATTATTTGTCAAATGCCAGTTGCATTTGCCGTTAGGCCATTAAACTCCTAAATGTTATGTATGTAGTGTCTGTTATTATTTTGCCCAAAAGATGTACTTTAAGAAATGTTAGAACGTAAGAAACGGACCCTGGCTGCAACCAATCCCAAACAATGGACAGAACCGGCAGTTTAAAAACATGGATACAGAATAATAATTCGAAACCTACTAGCAGACGAAATCAACGCTTAAGAACACTGTGATAGAAAAACACAACAAAAATTACACTACCTGATTACATTTTCTTTCAGAATGATTTTTCATGTGTAACAACTGTATAGGTAATTCTGTGGTTAAGATTAAAAAGAAAACAAAATATCATAGTACCCCACAAACTGTATCCCACAAACAGAGGAAAACATCAATTAAAGAACACAGTTAAAGTATAATACTAGACTACGTCATCCCCCTCCCTATTAGACCCAACCTCCAGACGGAACAATGGTATACGAAAACAGTTAAAGAATAATACTACAACATGGACACTTCCTGGATTCTAAGAATTATCATGAATGACCGATGATTCTTACGGGAGATTTTAATGTTAATTTTCGCTGTCAAGAATCTCAGTCGTTAGTTGATTTTTTAAAAGAAACATTTGATGTAACTATGAATACTTCTCGACTTCAATCAACAACGCGTTTCGGTACAACGATAGATGCTGTATTTTCAAGAAAATTAGCAAATTTAGAGAGTTAAATTTATGTTTCACATTATAATTACCACAAACCTATAATTTCATACATAAAAATTATAATAACACCCAAGTACCTATTTTCAATAAATAATATGAATATAACATGTATATAATCTTTTTAAAGTACATGAATAATAAATATAATTATATTATAATATGATATTTATTTTAAGTTTAATCATTTCCGTGATATGTGTCGTAAACTTCAAAGAATTTTACTTCAATCGCGCGTAAAGATAATCTTTTTAAAAATAAGTGAGTGTTTCTAGAGAGAGATATTTATATATATATATATATATATATATATATATATATATTAAAATTGTATTTATATATTTACAATTTAAATTTGTTAAAAATGACATGTAGTAAACATCGTTGTTGTCTTAAGCACCCCGACAACTTTTGTTATGTCTGTGGAAAATTCACCGCAAAATTGAAAAAAAAATTACTAATTTGGTTAAGAAGGCCTATAATTTAAATTTTGATTGTTTTGTTGGTGATCAAGATAAAATGCTGTGCCTCATATTGCCTACATAACATGTACTACTACTTTAACCAAATAATTGAAAAGAAAAGTCCGAGCTATGCAATTCGCAGTTCCTATGGTGTAGTGTTAGCCCAAAGACCAATTTTCAGACTATTACTGTCTCACTAATATTGCAGGGCATTCTTTGCCAAAACTAGGCATAAAATAAAGTATCCAAATGTATCTTCCATGCATTAGCCCATGGTCCTTAGCGAAAGGTTGCTTGTTCCTGCCTGTAACTTCCAAGGCATAGAATCAGAAACAGCGTCAAGTGAATCTGAAGGCACTCATCAAGAACATGTAGAATAGTACTCCCTATTAATCTCGCAATTCTTCGCCTCAGCTCTTTAATCAAAATCAGCTGAACGATTGGGTTCCCATTCTAAAACTTTCAAAACAGCAAGCTGAACTTTTGGAGTCGAGACTCCAACAACGAAACCTTCTAGCTTCAGGAACAAAAATTTCCTGTTTTAGATCAAGAGGTACTTCATTAGCTCACTATTTCGACATGCAGAATTCCATGTGGGTATGTAGGGATGTCAGTGGTCTGCTGATGCAGTTAGGTATACAAAATAACCCTCAGAAGTAGCGATTATTTATTGACTCTCGTAAAACCAGATTGAAAGCAGTAATACTGCATAATGGCAATACTTTTCCATTCGTGCCTTTGACTCATGCAGTAGAAATGAAAGAAACTTGTGAAACTATGACCAATATACAGTAAAGAAGTGGCTTATCAGGAAGTCGTATGTAACTGGAAAGGAAAATGTGTCGAATACTTCACTGGTTGTGCTCAATAAAATCATTTTGCCTCCTCTACATGCTGGACATAACCAGAACTTTGTTAAAGGTCTGGATAAATGAAGTCAGATACTTAATTATTTCAAAGAAACGTTTTCCAAACTGAGTGAAGCAAACTTAAAAGAATGTATATTTATTGGACCACAGATTAAAAAATAATTGTTGAGCGATCCGATTTGATGCTTTCAAAATGACAAATATCGAATTAGCGGCTTGGTCCTCATTCAAAGCAAGTATGAAGGGATTTTTGCACAACAAAAAAGATTATAACTATGCTGGCATTGTTAAAGGTCTGTCAGACTACTATAAGAACATGTAGCGTAGAACATCACTTAAAATTCATTTCTTACATTCCCACCTCGATTTCTTCCGCAGAGATATTCACTAAGACACGATGGAACACCGTTATCAAGGTCACTGGAACCCTTCATTGATGAGAGACTAATGCTGGGGCGTCTTGTTAGGGAGAGTATTGAAACGACAAACAGAAGAACGACATCGCTCTTACATTTTTCAAAGAAAGAAGATTTAAGTTAGAAATATGTTTTAAAATAACTAACTGTTTAAATTAACTATATGTTTTAAAATAATTAACTTAGACCTTCTTTTTAGCATCATGCGTATATATATATATATATATATATATAAAATATTGAATTATGAAGTTCTTAATATGTATTTCTTGTTAGTTTTAATTCTGTCAAATTTTGCCAGTATTGCTTCTGATTCTGCTGTGTCTCTAGGAAATGTGACGTGATAGACATAAATTGATCTTACCAGTGAATTCAGCCCCCCGAAATTAAGTAAATCCACCTATTTACAAACCAGAGGCAGAAAGAAAGTTTAAATTTGTTGACTAGTGTTATTATAAAGAAAAACGAACATGTGGACTTCAAGTTATTTTAAAAGTGCGTTCATCTAATACTCCAGAACTGGAGTTCGAACTCTGGAAACTAGACGTGAGAAGCAAACGTCCTAACCACCTAACTTCGTTTGATTCAGGAAGGTTTGTCTAAAGTTTGAAGTGAGAGTTTTTTCAATTTCGGAATGGGAACTTTTATGTATCTGTATAAAAATAAAAATAGAATTTTGTCTGTACATTAATTGGAATTCAAGAATTTTGGAATTCCTGTCCGTTTTAAACTCCCAGTACGACCATAAATAAATAAATATAAAAAAAAGTTTGTCTGTCTGTCTTTCTGACATTCTGTCCGTGACGCTTTTCTTGCGCGTCATGCAACACTGCCCGAAGCGAATGAATTGAAATTTAGTGACATGATAAGTGGTCACTCCTATAGGCTACGAATTTTAAGAATATTTTGATTTTATTTTGTGATTTTTCGAAAATTAGTTCAAATGGTGTAAATATTTGTTCACTCATTACATAAAAATAACTGAAGCGAAATTCGGTGACATAATAGGTGATCCCTGAAATAAATTACAGGGGTTGAATTTTTTTTAAATTTTTAATAGATTTTGAGATCTTGCAAAAGTCGTTTCAATATGCGTAAATAATTGCTCGCGCATCATCTAATAACAGCAGAAACGAGTGAAATGAAATTTGGGGACATGAGTGATGATCACTCATTTTAAACTGTAGGAATAGAATTAAAAGAAATTGTTACATTTTGAGATTTTGCGAAATTCGTTTCAAACTGCATAATTTTTTGTTCGCACATCATGTAATAACGACTAAAGCGAAAGAAATGAAATTTGGTGACGTGATAGGTGATCACTCATTATAGGAAACGAATTTTTATAAGATTTTGATTAGATTTTGAGATTTATATGAAAATCATTTCAAACCGCGTAAATTTTTGTTTGCGCATCATGTAATAATAACTCAAGCGAATTAAATGAAATTCATTGACATGATAGGTGGTCATCCAGCTTAAACTATATCCGTAGAATTTTTTAATTTGGATTAGATTTGAGATTTTGTGAAAATTTATTCAAAGTGTAAATCTCAGCTAGAAGACGTGCACTTTTCCCACCAAAATTATGGAATGTGCGCAATTTGTGCAAAAAAGTGAATATTTTTGAATACTTTGAAAAGTACGTCCTTTTTGTGTATAGTATAGACAAGTATAGTATATACAATAGTACAACAATTTACAATATACAAATTTTTCTATGCATAAAAATTGCTTATAAAATTGAACAAAAAGTGTATAGTTTCAAAGTATTCCAAAATATTCACTTTTTATGCACAAACTGCGTACAATATATACTTTATTGCAAAAAAAGTGCAAACATTTTCTAGCTGGGTTATATCTTCATGTATAAAATTATGTTTGTAAATATTATTAAATAAATACTTTTATTTTAACACATAACAGTAAACCACCCATTAATTTGTGTTTGCGTATGTAATTGAATGTAAAATATGATATTATTACGAAACTGAAAATTCACTTCATCGTTTATGAACTTTACATCATAAAATGCATATTAAATCCTGGCAAGTGAAAAATGAATTTGATATTTTTTTCTCTGTGGTTTAAAATTCTATTTTCTATTCACATATATACATGTACAAAAACCATCTGTACTTGGCATTAAAATGTGGACCACGGTATAATTAGTGCGTGTGAGCAGAAAACGTATGGAGCATAATAAGTAAAAATCAAATCGCATATCCAAAATCTGTTAAAGGAATATAAGCAGAAACGTGTTTTTTGAAGGAGGGAACACGCATATTTGCAAACAGTTTCAAAGGTTTTTTTTTCCAAAATTGAACTCATTTATTCATACATAGATATAAGTGCTTTTAAAGTTCTTCATTCAATTGAAATAGTTGCTTTTGTACGCATTTAAACTTCGGTGCGTAAAATATATCTATTCATGGACCGTAACGTAAGGCGTCTCACTTATTTCAACGCATTTTGAGTAGGAGTGCAACAATACAGAAGATTATTAGAGTAAATGATATATCTTACGTAATTTTCCCTTATAAGTAAATAACTTGCACACCTATCACATCAGTACTGAAGCGTAGATTTCTAATTTGTTAGCACTGAATATAAGATTACTTTCCATATATTCATGTTTTATAAAATGAAATTCTGGAATGATGTGTTATGCTGCAGGAATGGATATATTAAGGGATATATTCGTCTGAAAAATGAAATAAGGGATTTAACTCAAATGATGTTCTAAGGTATTTTCTGATGTTTTTAGATTTTATTTATTACGTTTGTTCATACATGACACATGTTTAATTTAATAAAAACTTGATAGCAAAAACATCACAACAGTTTCTATTCGACTAAATATGAGATCACTTTTTTTTCGTCGTTCAAAGAAAATTTATTTTCACATTATTATAAATTACATAGCATTATTTTACTGTCATGTGATACAGCGAAATCAATATATATTAATAGTGTATGCATTGTATATTATGAGGAGAAAACAGCTATCAAGGGTCCGACTGCTTTCAAAAGGTCAATTTTGGCAAATATTCACATTATTGTTCTACTAAAACCCCATACTTTGTTGTTCTAAAACTGCTTTTATTTTAATTCTCTGTGTTGTAGAACACTATTTATGCCAATTTAAATAGTAATAGACGGCTGTCAAAAATTTAAATTCTTTTATTCGAAAACGCAATTTTTTCGCAGATACTGCACGAAAACTCTAGAGTTAATGAACGATAAATTATTTAATTTAGCGTGCATGCTTCTGGGACGAGTGTAAAACATGGCAGATTTCGGTGGAGATTTATTTCATTATGCTTCACGGCTTCTTTATTCCAGAAAATAGAATGAATTTTGAGACTTATTACCTACGCTGGACTAATCATAAATACCAAAGTTTTGAAAAAACAACTTAACCTGCGGTCCGTTATTTAACAGTTGGATGGGTACACAACCGCATACGATCATTTTGAAAAGCATTTTCCGTAGTCCGTTTTTCCCAACGATGAAAATGTCATTAAATGTTTCAATAAATTTCAAATATTTAAAAAGGTAAATATAACTATAATTCAAATTGCTGTAATTTAAAAGTTTTTCCTTTAAATCCGACCAAAAAAATATTCAGTACTTTTAAATATTAGTTATTTTAAGAAAATTTTCTCTGAACATAGTCGAAAATCTCAAGCGCAGATATTCATTGTAAATGCATTTAAGATTTAGTTTCGATGTGATTTCATAAATAATATATTTATATATATATATATATATATATTATTCAGGTTTTATTACTTTTATAAGATGAAAATACGAGGGATGCATTTTAAAAATAAAACAATATCAGTGTGTTAAACTCTGTTATCTTGTCCTGTAGCCATTTTCATGTGCATTGCGTTTTATTTCCCCATACTTATTTTAAAATGCACTGTTTTAATAACTCCATTATGAATTCCATGATGTTCTTTAAGAATAATTGTGCCGTTGCTGAAGTAACGAAAGTGAACATTGAAAAAATAAAACTTACTCTACCTCACACCACTTTCATATATCAAATCAAAGTCATTGGGATATGTGCCTCACTATTAATGGTGCCCAATATCAGTGTTTTAGAAGATTCTAGAAATTTTACGGTGCCTCAGGCCAAAAATCTCAGGCGGGAACTCGTAGAACCAGTTTTTAAGTATATTTTGTTCTGCTAATTAAACCTGTTTCGCTCTCTCCCGCTATCTTAAGCTCTTTAGAACTCTGTTGTATGTTTACACTTGTAACGACTGCATTTTACCAAGACATAATGTAATCTCAGAGAAGGTTGATTCTATTCTTATGCATCATTGTTTTCACTAAATATTACAAACACACGCACACGGAACACTCACACACATATACACAAAAATAAGGGCCACCTACACACATACGTGCATAAACACAAATGTTACACACGTTACCCTATATAAACACAAATGTATATATAGGGTAAGATACATTGGGACAAATTTTAAGGAATGCTAGGACACGTAATAAGGATTCAGAATCACATAGCAATGTGGGTCAAAAACGTCGTATTCATGTAGCTGTTAATAATCATTTTGGAATCAGTACTGAAATAATAGTGAACTTTCAGATTCTAGTTTATCAAAAACTTACGTATCTTCGCAGAAAAAACGTGGTTAAAATGATTAATTTAAGAATTCTATTTCATTTCATGGATGAAATTTTTGGAGAAAACTCCATTGTCTGTGAAACTTGGTTAAGAAAATTAGAAAAAGACTCTAACAGTTTTTACAAAATGATTATTAACTGTGTAGTCCCGTACCGGTTCAGACGGCCGAGTTTGATTCATCAAACTCGATGGATGGAAGTAGTAACCTGCTTTGTAAAATTGTTTTTGTTCAGATCACAGTTTAAGTGATGAGTCCAAAATGAAAAGTATTTGACAGATATTTCAATATGCATTGTCACTGTCTATGGGATCCGATAACTCCTTAACAGTCCGCTGCCGAAGTAATCCCTCCCTTTGGCATATAGCATTATGATTTGCATTATAAAACAGCAAATTTAACAATAGAAATGACTAATTAGAAATGTACTTAAAATTTCATTATTTATTCAATAGTATTGGGTACTTCTTAGATAATTTGGGATTGCTGAATTCAGAATACAAATTGTCACCAAGTGCACATTTTGTGAACTAAACATAAAAATTTTCTTAGAGCGCGTCTCGTGTTGTATATCCCATATGCAAAATTTTTTGGCAATCGGCTCACCCATTTAAACTTGAATGTAGTTTATAGAAGAAGCTTTACTATAACTACCCTGTATACAGAAGTGTATATTATGGCGAATATTTAGGATGATTGCGATTTTATATTATATTGCGATATTATTGTCATTGAAATATTTTCAGTGTTCATATAAGTGAAATACTATCGTACACATATACAAAATTACCGTTATTATTGTCTTACTGAGATGCACAAAAAAAAGTAGATTTTAAAAATAAAAATTAAGAGTTTTTTTGAAAACGTCCTAAAAACCTGCATGAATTTAGTTTGTTATTAAAAATGTTTCATTTCATTTAAAGAGTATTACATTAAAATTATTAGCAAACTCAATTGGACCTGTTTACTTACTTTATAGCAGAGATGAGAAAAAAAAATAGAAATGCTTTTCAATTTAACTTTCAATAAAAGATATATGAACAGGCACATACATAAAATGCATATAAATACTAATGAAATTTTACGAATATGAATGATATATTTTTAAATTGAAAAAAAAACTAATTAAAACTTTACAAATCTTCCTGTGCATGAGTGGTAATAGAAGTATAAAAAATGTCAATTATAAATTAAACAGTTATCCTGAATGACTTTTATAAAAGACAAATTTTAAAAGTCTGTACCAATGTCCGTATTAGCAGTAATTCGTTAATATTTACGGTATAGCTAAAAAGTTCTACACTAAAAAAAAGTTATTTCATTTATTTTATTGCATAACAGATGAAAATGCTGAAATCATGCATTCATAACATCCACATATTGCATAACAGAAATCAAAGCTTTATGGAACAAACATATTACTTTGAAATTATATTAATTTAAAACTATTATTACAATATTGAGAAAAGTGAAAAATATTGTATTATAAGTAAAATTATGAACACCATCTTGCATTACATCTTTTAAAATAAGATAGGTTTCTAATAAACTCTATAAAGAAAATCTGAAGATCGTACGATTGCTTTCACACATTTGATTTTTTTTTAGATTGAGTACCAGAACAATGCACGCTTAATTACAGCCTGCATTTTAAAAAATATGTCTCGAAATACGTGAAAAATATTATAAAGGCAATTAAAAAGTGATATATAATTATTTCTTTTGTATTTAACCTAGATAATTCATTTCATTTTGAATAACTGGAAGCATAATAATATTGCTACAAAATTGTAATGTTGTTTTCCTGGATTAATGTTTGTTGCTGGAAAGAGACGGGTATTGTTGCTAGTGAAACGAATATGTGGCCCTTTGATCTTGTTGACAAACTTGGCGACCGTTTTAACGAATTGGCGACAAATTTTGCGATGCTGGAAATGAAAAGAAAATTCTTGAAACCAACGGAGTTTTGGGTCTCAATTAAGAAAGAAATAACTGGAATATTCTTGAAAGTTACTTTCTGATTGGAAATCTATATAAAATAAGGAGTATATCTCACTGACGTGTAATGTGTTAGATTACAGATATAGAAAGCAAAGCTATGCGATTGACATTGCGATTTGGATACTGTTAATTCTTTGTTGGTTAATGATTTTGCTCTGTCAAAATTCTGTATTGTTGCAGAAAACTTTCCTCAGTTCTCGGGTTCGTTCCGTCGGGTTCGTTTCGTCGTTCGAGAGTCCAGTGTAGTTATAGTAAACAGTCCACTTGTCAGGATGGAATACAAATTTCATTGCTTCTAGAACTTCGTTGAACTACCTGGTAGATACAGATCACAAGAATTAATAAACATGAACTTGACTTATAACAGTCACATGAGAACCGAAGTTTCTCAGATGCTGTGTTTAACATTCAACAAAACAATTATAGAAACCAAAATTCAGTGGAAATTCAAGAGGGAAATCATAAACACACACACACACACACACATCTCGTAAAAATGTCGACCTCAAAACGTGTAAATACACCAAAATCTCGAAGTCTAATTTTTTCATGATTACAATACTTTCCTTACATGGTACATGTTCAGAAAGTAAAAATAGCTCTGCGAAAAAAGATATATTGATTATTCTGAGTGCAAATAATTAAAAATAACTTGTTCAAATTATACCAATGTAACATTCTTGTAACAATCGGATGTAATTATATTTTCAACAAACAAAAATATGTTTCAGGGTGCTTTCATTACAATTTGTATTACATACAATCAGGATGAAGAATATGCTATATAAAAATTCCAGTTATTTTATTACGACAGAGCTGTTCGTTTACTTTTAATTTCAAAGTTGTTTTTTCATCACTTTACAGAAGACTGTATTCGAATAAATTCAATGGACGACTTAATGCAAGTCTTTCATATTTATATTTTTTTAGTACGATGAAAGATAAATTTTATCTAGCAATCAGAGTTTATAGTGTGCACAGCAATACGGAAACTTAAATATAACACAGCCAAAGAGAGTAAATAAAATAACTCCAGAGCAAGAACATTTTAACGAAAAATGCATTAATGCTCCGCTGAATACAGAATCGTTGAACTTAGATCTGAGTGCCCCCAAGCAACTACAGTATCTTAATCACAGTTGGAAACCGAAAAATATGTTTGCGAGATATAATATAATCTGAAAAGCTATGTTTTCAAAAATGTACGTAACTAAAGATAACAATTTTATAAGCTTTATTTAAAGTGCCTTGGTTTAAAAGAATGGAGCGTACTTAACGGAGACTGGTGAAAAATTTCCAAAAAAGATTTAATAGCGAAATTCGACGACGCATCAATGATTTATTTTGAATTAAAGATCTAAGTGAATGAATATTTGTTGACAATTTAGTAAATTTCAGATAGTGAGCTGGAAAGTTACTAGAATACTAATTCTTACACTGTTTGCATGGACAAGAAGAACATTAATGGCCGTATTCAACAAATACTTGACACCCGTGTTAACCCTTTCACACGTTAAAAAGGCATCAAATGTACATGCATTCGACATCTGACCCTCGTTTTGGTGGGTTAACACAGGTGTCAAGTACTTGGCGAATACGAGTGTTCGCATTGCAGTCACTCAGGGTAACTTTGATCCAAATTTTCTGAATTTTCATTTGCCTCTCTTGTGTTTTAGTATTATTTTTAACCTAAATGACATAAAATGGAAGAATAAACGCGGAACTTTGCTTAATTTATGTAATATAATAAATGCTGATTATGAAAGAAAAAATATTAGGTTGTTTATCCTGTGCAAAGTTATCCAGCCATTCGGGATATATTTGAACGAGGATCAGAAAATGAATGTAAAATACCTTGTTTTATTCAATTTATCAATAAGGACAACTTTGAATTATTTGAACTAGTAAAATTAAGTTTCTAAATATTAGAAGAACCATCAGCTGCTGTTCTCAGCATCACAAAGTTTGGATATTTTAAATAACATCATAAACACTATATTAGGCAGGAACAGTGGCATAAGAATAGCATCCATATACTGCAAAAAATAACTATTTTTTGTTCAGTCTAAGCATGCTAATACAGTGTAATAAAATCTTCAGTTCCTTCACTTTTATTTTGCTGTCTCCCACGAGTTCGTGTGGTAGATGACTCTGGACAACCCTCGCGTCTTCTTGAGCCAGCTCTTCCTTTACCATTCATTTTTTGTACCTCTGACATTGCTTTGTTGTCATAGAACATTTCCAGCTCCTCAATTGATACACTTTTTCCAGTAGTCACAGGTAGGCAGAATTTTCGTCCTTTGTGAATGACTGCTAAATCTTAAATTCTAATGCTTTCTAAGTACTTTTTGAATTCACTTCCAATATTTTCATTTTTTTCATCGAATTTTGCATAAGAGGGAAGATTCCGTGTTTCAGCATGTTTCTAAGAGAATGAATTACTTTGAACTGAAAACCCAACCCTTTATCAAGTTAGAAGCTGTGGTCTGTTCTCCAATTTGAAAAGTGGTATTCTGCAACTGACAGGGGATAGATTTTATTAGAGGTACTTTTCTTTCACCTTTAGTTTCTCGCTAGATAAGTAAAACATAACGTCAATTGATTTTCAGGCCAGAGAAATATGCAACATCAAGTGATTGCAACAATTGAGGTGAATTAGATGGAAGAAATATCATGTAGATGTCATTTTCCTAGGCATTTTTCAGTTTCTTTGACAATGGTAGAGCCCTATTGAAACCAAAACTATGACACAAAAAGTATCTTTTTTCCCGACTTTTATCTTTCTACAAAGAGAAAATGGTTTTCAAGCAAGTCATAAAAAACTTAATTTTCAATCCACCCAAGTTTTGAGGTCTTGAGGGGTGTCATTGCAGATGATCAAAGTTACACTGAAAATGTGGTAAAATGATAGTGTCTTTGTTTTTTGATTTTCACCAAATGATAAAAATAAAGAAACATTAGCTAGTAACAAATTCATCATTTTCTGAAAACAGTGTATTTGATAAAGAGGTAAACTGATGCTTACTTCTATCAATTAATTGATTTCCATCAACTTCAAATCAGCATTAATATAGAGCTTGCAGCCAATATTTCAGAAAAATACAGCTGAATGGCAGAATCAGCTATGTACCATAGTGCTAATTTGTTCCATAAAATACAGAGCAGAAAACCAGTTTCACAATCTTGTCAACAGAGTGCAGCTGTGGAACATGAGCAGGTCTGTAAAACCAAATATGCTTAAAACTAGGAGGTGGTACAAAGTTATTATAACTTTGCACCACCTCCTAGTTTAGCGTAGCGTATAACTTATACACTATGCTTAAAGTTATTCTGAATTACTGTAAGCTATGTATCTACGAGTTTTCCATTGGTGATGTATAATTTAAAAGAAAAATTTAGATATGCCTTGTTATGAATTTATTAAGTCTGATTAACGAACTTAGATCTATTAATTCTGTTTGACGATATAATAAATGCTGATTATGAAAGCAAAATATATTAGGTAGTTATTCTGTGCAAAGTCATCCAGCCATTCGGGATATATTTGAACCAGGATCAGAAAATGAAGGCAGTGAAATGAGTGTAAGCATTCACTGCCTGTAGAGAGAATAGAGAATAATATTCTGCTTATTTTTTGTGTTGTTGAAATATTTCTAAGTGGAGTATTTAAAGGAACAAAGTTAATTAGTAGGGGAAAGTGGCCCAAAATGATCCTAGCGAGCAAAACGGTCCACATATGTTTTCTTAATTACAGGTTGCACTACCTACCGGTTAAGATATGAACTAGTTGTGTCAAGTCAAGAAGAAGCAATGGTGATATTCAAGCGATCGGTGTATTACGTGTCTGAGTAGAATTCTTTATACTTATTATCTTATAATTATCAATGTAGTATTATTTATCGTTTACTTTCCTGTAAGTGACTAGATCAAAATGATGAATATAACAAAGATATTTAATTCATTATACAATAAATATGTATTAAACGGCATATTGTGCTTCAACCCATATTATCGCAACATTACCGTTTCTATTTTCAAAATTCATAATCACGTATTGCCTTTACATAAAAATATATTAAAACTAGCTGACCCGGCAAACGTTGTTTTGCCATATAAATTATTCCTAGGATTATTTTAGTAGAAAGAAATGACTAACTTATTGTAAGTGTGTGAGGATGTGGTATATGAGTGGAAGAGGCATGGAGCACTGTGAACAATGCTGGAATATAAAAATAACACAATACCAAACATTTATATTTTTAATTCATTGTAATTTATTCTTTACATTTATATATATTGCTAATTACAATAATTTTACTAAAAAATAATATCAATCCCTTAACGGAATAGAGTGAACAATATTTTTAGCTAACACAAACAAACTGCATGGTTTGCCCACTCGAGATCATGCCACGTATAATTGTCCGTGTGAAAAACATGGCGTGCTCAAATTTAAGCCACAAACAAACATAGTTTGGCCTTGAGACTTATTCATAGTCATTCCTTAAAAAATTTTGTCAAAAAAAAATAATAAAAGGATGAAAATCTGAAACATTTTCAGATTTTAAATACGCACTATAGCGCTATATATTAAAATCGTATCATAATTTATGTGTCGTCCCTATTTTTCTCTCATATTCCATTAAGTTGGAAAGTGTATATTATTCATGACTGTGCTGTATTTTTTTTCTTGTTTCGTAAAACCCATCTTTGGAATCGAAATCTATCTTAAAATCGTCTACTAAAACTATTTTACAATATTCGCCAAGTATATTACAACTACACGTCATCATTCTATATATTGTTTCGAATGCGTATCATAATACATGCGTACACCATGTGTGTCTTTCTTGGATTGATTCCTACTTTAACGCCTCGACTCTCGCCAAGATGGCGATCATTAGACATATGCAGTTACAATGACAATTTTTTGCATTTATATGGCAATCATAATTTAGAATTAAAATGGCGATTTGGAACAACATGTAAGCACAGCATGCCGTTACATTTTTATTTATTTTGGATTGCCAATTAATGTAGTTGTAATAATAAAGTGTCTTCAAATTCCTTAACTGGTTCGTTTATCGCTAATTTCTTTACTTTAGTTTTCATCTAGTTCTTTTGGGAGCGCCGAAACGGTACGTACGTATTATGCCGGCGGTCACTTCCGCCAAACTACTTTTGCTGGCAAATACTGGCATACTCAAATTGCTGGCATACTCAAATTTGCTGGCAAACTATTGCCAATCGTATTCCAAACCATCAACAATTTCATGTGCCCGGCATTTATCTTGGTGAAAATTGCTTGTCTTGGAGGATAATACGTAAGTACCGTTGAAACTTGTGCATTACTCCCAGAGACCCAAGACTGCAAAGCTCGCCAAAGTACGCGGATTTTTTAGGTTGGCGAGAGTGGGGGGCGTTAAAATAGGAATCAACTCTTTCTTGTACCATAAAACACATCTTTGGAATCGAAATCTATCTTAAAATCGCCTACTGAAACTGTTTTACAATCTTCGCCAGGCATATTCCTCCTATAGGCATATTCCAACTATGCCGCAAAGACATGAAATGGGAATCATAATCCATGAGTGTACAGTGTTTTCCTTTCTTGATCCACAAAGCGCTTCTTCAGAATAGAAATCAATATTAAAATCGCCTAATAAAACTGTGTTACAATATACGCCAGGCGTTTTCTACCTATACTCGAAATATATTTATAATAAATTGTCACGTTTTGGCTCCCCATTTAGCGATCCATTATCAAAAATTGCAAATCCTTGTGCGACTTTCAACATTTTATTAACACCCCCCCCTCTCCACGTTATCTGGCAAACACATTAGAAAAGGGTCTCGATGCGCTAATGCCTAGACAAAAATCCTGATTGAACTTATTAGCACTCTGGTGCTAAAAATTTTGAGGTGGACCGCCCTTGTGACTTAGGGGTATGAGACAAAATCATATTCGCAGACCTAACGAAAATACATATAAAATTTATTAAAAATCGGTTGAGCCGTTTTGGAGGAGTATGGTACCTAACACTGTGACATGAGAATTTTATTTATTAGATATACCCAATATGAGTTCAATCGAATGTACCGTTTAAACGCTAGAGCACTTTCAAGAATTTTCCCCCCATAAGCCATAATGTAAAAGAAATCTTTGTAGTAACCCAGTAGAAAAACTATAAGTTCTATACACATCAAAATCAATGTTGGTCTTACGATGGTGGTTTATAACATATATACCCAATTTGAGCTCAATCGAATGCCCCGTTTAGGAGCTATCGTGATCACTCACATACACACACACACACACATACAAACATACATCTCGTAAAAATAGCATAAATGAATTCAGAAGACCTCAAAACGTGTTAATACATCAAAATCTCGAAGTCGAATTTTTGCATGATTACAATACTTTCCTTACAGGGTACATGTTCGGAAAGAAAAAAGGATGAAAATCTGAAACACTTTCAGGTTTTAAATACACACTATAGTGCTATATATATTATATATATATTAAAATCGTATTATTAGTTATACGTTGTCCCTATTTTGCTTACTTATTCCATTAAGTTTCAAAAGTGTATCATTATTCATGACTGTGCTGTATTTTTCTTGCTTGTTTCGTAAAAACCATCTTTGGAATCGAAATCTATCTTAAAATCGCCTACTAAAACTATTTTACAATGATCGCCAAGTATATTACAAATATACTTCATCGTTTTATATATTGTTTCGAATGTGCATGATAATCCATGAATGTACCGGTTTGTCTTTCTTGGGTTGATTCCTACTTTAACGCCCCGACTCTCGCCAAGGTGGCTATCATTAAACATATGCAGTTACCATGACGATTTTTTGCATTAATGTGGCAATCGTAATTTAGAAATAAAATGGCGATTTGGAACAACATGTAAGTAAAGCATGCCGTTACATTTTTATTTATTTTGAATTGCCAATTAATGTAGTTTTAATAATTAAGTGTCTTCAGATTCCTTAACTGGTGCGTTTATCGCTAGTTTGTTTACTTTAGTTTTCATCTGGTTCTTTTGGGAGCGTTGAAACGGTACTTACCGTATTGTACAATCGTATTCCAAACCATCAACAATTTCATGTGCCCGGCATTTATCTTGGTGAAAAATTGCTTGTCTTGCCGGACCGCCGGGATAATACGTAAGTACCGTTAAAACTTGTTTATAACTCCCAGATACCATGACTGCAAAGCTCGCCAAAGTACGGGGATTTTTTAGGTTGGCGAGAGTGGGGATGTTAAAATAGGGATCAACTCTTTCTTGTACCATAAAACGCATCTTTGGAATCGAAATCTATCTTAAAATCGCCTACTGAAATTGTTTTACAATCTTCTCCAGGCATATTCTTCCTGTAGGCATATTCCAACTATACCGCAAAGACATTTTAAATGCTGTTTGGAATGGGCATCCTAATCCATGAGTGTGCCGTGTTTTCCTTTCTTGTTCCACAGAGAACTTCTTCGGAATAGAAATCTATATTAAAATCGCCTAATAAAACTCTTTTACAATATACGCCAGGCGTTTTCCAACTATACGCGAAATATATTTATAATAAATTGTTGCGTTTTGGCACCACATTTAGCGATCAATTATCAAAAATTGCAAACCTTGTGCGACTTTCAACATTTTATTAACTTCCCCCCCTCTCCACATTATCTGGCAAACACATTTGAAAAGTGATTCGACACGCTAATGTCTACACAGAAATCCGTATTGAAATGAATAGCACTCGGGGGCTAAACATTTTGGGGTGGACCGCCCTTATGACTTAGGGGTAGGAGACATAGTTAAAAACCTATTCTATGACCTAACGAATATACATAGAAAATTTCATTAAAATTGGTCGAGTGGTTTCGGAGGAGTTAGGTGACTAACACTGGGACAGGAGAATTTTATATATTAGATATTGTTCTCGAATCTAAAAATAAAGACGATTCGTATGTGATGTGACAGTTTCAATTTAAGTATTTAAATCCTCCATGGTCCAGGCAAAGAAAATAGTTTATTTTAATCTCGTGAATTATACCAAAATATGTGATCTTGAGTAGCTATTTAGAATAGTAAAAAATGTGGATCTTCTTAGATTTCATGTATATTTTGTGTGTTTCAGAGTTTAATCAATATCATGCAATTCTTTACATCATGCCATTTTGTATGCCGTAGTCGGAAACTGGGTTTGTTCTGTTAGTTGATCCTGGTTAGTTCACCTAGTTACCTTTCTTACCCAGTAATAGTGAAACTTAGAATGACATTGGGAAAAACATTCTTTAAATAGGATCGTTATGGAGAAACGAAATACCACACTAAAATTCTGATGAGTCAACATTTTTTACATAAAAGAGGAATAAAATTACAATTGAATTAACTTATCTGATAAGAGCTGATGTTATTTTAAATGTGTATTGTTTATATTTAACTTTTATTTTAAATTATTAAATATTTTAAAATGCATAGATTTTGACAGTGCTAACGTACAAATAACACGTACTGATAATACTGTGCTAAGTGTCATGTTAAGAAACATAACGTGAAGAAATATAGGAAGTTCGAAATAGAATTATTTAAAGTTCATAACATATATTTATTGGAAGGTAATTTTTCTTACATTTAGGTAAAACGAAAAAAAGTATCTTATGCCCTAAGTATCTTATGCCCTTAAAATTTTTACTTTTCCCTTTCAAAAAGTAAAATATTCAGAAAAAGTAGATTATATTAAACTAGAATAAATATTTGTTTAGTTAAACTAAAAAAGGATACACCTATTTAACATACATTTAAATAAATGTAGAAAATATGAAAGAAAGACGTGAATATAATTATGATAAATTTATATCGAGTATTCTCATTTATCAGTAAGTGTCTATAGCAATTTTATTTCTTTTTTGTTTAATGTTGTTACTATACGACATATTTTTTCTTGATCTTGCTATCTTATGCATAAATGCTATCTTGCTATCTTATGAAAAATAAAATATTAGCTTCTGTACAAGGGAGTTTTCAATGTGGCTTAGGAGAATTACATTTTTCGAATGTTACATGTAATGCAACATTGGATATTGCATTACATGTAACATTCGAATGTATGGCATAATGTATGGATTCTTAGATATATTTTGAACTTGCCAGTGAACACATAAATTAAAAATTCTCACAATCTAAGATTCTCTAAGATTTTGAAATTTATATTGCAAGTAAAATAATCAGTAAAGTACAAGTTTAAGAAATTTAAAAGAATCCCGAATAGTCAATTTTACGAATAACTCGAATTCATAAATTTAAAAGGACTACTCAATCCCTTGTCCAAGCAGCAATTTCCTTTTATTTGGTAATGTCAAATAAAAGGAAACTTGTACTTGAAAGCTCAAGGTAAAATGGTAATGTTATAGAATAAAACAAGTTGCATGGACCAAACAATAGTAATGCAAGGATACTAAAAGGCCTTAGATACAGAACACGGTTTTTTTTCTTAGTTCTCAACGTGATGAACCAAAAATTTTCAAAATGTTAAGTCCTTTAAACAATGCATATTTTCTATTATATGGGCTTTTACCTATAAAGGGTGTGTCAAACATGCCTGACATTTTGTGTTACGTTCCATTTTTAAGGGGAGTGAACATAGAGTACGAATTCTCGACAACAGGTTTCAGGAAATATAGTGATTTAGTCCAAAGATTGGCATGATCCATGAATAATGCATCCAAAATTGTAATACCAAAATTATTAATTTCTTTAAGATAATTAATTATTGCATCCAAAGTTTTATGGTCGTGTATTAATGTTACAAAAAATTCCAATGTACAAGAGAGAAATAAGAAACGCCATTAATGAAATGAGTACGTAACTATGCCGAGGAGACGATTTATAAGATATTGTTTTCCACACATAATCTCCATGTTTTTACTTTATTTTGAAATAAAAGTTCAGTACTTTTGAGGATCACTTCAGGCACTTTTAATTCAGCACAAAACACACATTTTTTTTTTTTTTTTTTACTAACACTCTGACGCATGCTGCTTTAAGACACTATCTCTCTAGCATCATGATATGAAGTACTGTATAGTGACCATCTAATTTGCAAATAGTTCCACTTAAACAAATGTCATTCTTACATTTACAAAGCTAATAAAATTTCTTTTAGTAGCATTTTCACAAGGTAGATTTTACGTTGCAAAATGGCAATAATTATGTGTAAAATTTATTTAAAACATATGTTGACTTGAACTATGTTGTTAAACTTGATTTAACAATTAAGTCATTAGCCTTCAGGCTTTCCAATAATTTTGAATAATAGAATTAAAATTTTAAGGGTAAAACAAGCGAGGTATTATATCTGTACATTTTAGGATCCAGAGTCACACAAACAATAAGCCGCAGAGTCCTTTAGTCTAATTCTTAAGAGATGGGCCTTAAGACAATGATGTCTTGTTAAAAGACGGAGAGTGGCAACAGCAGGATATACCGGAGTACCGTAATAGACGTTCTGCTATGAGTACCGGAATAGACGTTCTGCTATCAAAGATATGTCCCCAGGCCTTTCCACAAGCTAATGTAGTCAAATGCAATTTAAATATTTTCTCAAATTCCATTATGGATAGTTTTTCCATACCATAAACAATAACAAATTCCATTAGTTTAGCAGAATTTAAAGTCGAAGGAAAAGCTAGTCTTTGCAAAACCGTAGTACCGCTCTTTTTAAAGTTCGAATGCAAATTCAAAAAATATCTTGCAGGGAGACAGGAAACGGCAGCGCTGAGACAGATTTTGCGTTATTTAGGGTGCACCACAATTAGGCCTATCACTTAACATATCTTATATGTAAAATGAGATACCGAAAGCGAATTCTCTTAAAAACACTTAAAAATATTGTTCACAACTATGAGGTTATTATTAGAGTTGTAAAGTCATTGAAATAATTTCTTCGTTTCGAGTCTGTAATGGGTTAAGTTCTGAATGTTGACATTAAGTTATAAGCATTTGTCTGCAATCGGTTAATGTAGTTTTATATGTTCACTTGATATGCATCCGTTCAACATTCACAAAAAACAGCATTTAGAACATTACCGAATTCCCAGAGGAATATCTTGAAAGAATACTAGTCGGCAACTCTTGTATTGCACTTTTGTCAATCTTGTATTATCATGTTTCCACAGTTACTTGAAAATATCGGGAATGCACTGTTAAATCCACCAATTAGAATCCTGGAAGAATTCTCTTCCTCTATCGAATATGGATCATTAGCTTCGTGATAAATTAAAGTAGATTTTATCACTTAAACTTAGTTTTGAAATCAATATATTAAAACATTGAAAATGCAAATTAACTGTTAAATTTAATTTAACTGTTAAATGATATCATAACTGACAGCTTTTGAAGTACAGATAGCTTGAATTCAACAGATTCAGGTGAACTAATATCCATTTTCCGTTCAGAATATTAGAATGGTTGAATCTGTGATTGATTTATCATGCAAAAATGCATTTTGATAAAAATTGTATATTATCTTACATTATTTAACACGATCTTGGTGTGTGTCTTTAAATAATGGAGAATTCGACAGCGATAGTCTTTTTCTTTTCATAACTGAAGTTTCCTTAAATTTTCTTATTGTTTTTTAATTTATCAAGTTTTTAGTTGTTCATTTTAAATACGTGCTACATCCGTAGTTAACATTTACTCTTATGGAAAATGCAAAAGTTGCAATGTTTAATATAAGAAATAAAAAAAACAAATAAACGGAAGGGATACAATTCTGAGTAATCGAAAGGTTTCTCGAAGATACTTCGCAGCTTGTTTTTAAAAGTAGTGTTTAAGACATTAATATATTAAATAAGATTATAATAAAATGAGTGTTTTTATTTTTTAGAATTAATATCGATAGTGATCAATGCCTTATAACCAATTTATAACAAAATATAATTCTTGTGCTTTTCGGTGAAATTTGAAACGCACACAGAGATAGCATAAAACTCTTTGCGGACATTTAATATTTAAAAATAACGTGTTAAAGAAAATTATAGCAACAACTCAATAGCATGCCCCACTCAAACAGCATGTCCCACAAAAACATTTTAGTAACACGATGAAGCTCTTTTTTTAAGTGGTTACTTATTATAGGCTAGGGAAAATAGTAACACATAATCTTAACTTTTAATAATTAAAGGGAGCATGCGACAGAAAATCGAACGAAATAGCGATATTTTTCTATTAAGATGTTCAAAATTATAAGGATATACATATTTTCGTTCTTTTATAAAGAAGAAACTTTCGGATATTTACCCAGAGACTACAGAAACTGCCTTAATTAGAATTTACACAAAGGAAAAAGTCGATGCATAAAATAAGCGATGTGGAACTTTATTAAAGGAAGTATACTGAAATGTGACGAGCAGTTATGAACTTAAGTACCAAGGAAGCTATCATCTGATTTTTAAAAGTATATTAATGCATCCCATCGAACATTTCGGTTATGTTGTGTATCGGTTTCAAAACTGTGTTATTAAACGTTATTGAACGTTTCGTTTAACAAACAAACAAAAAAAAAAGATTGAAACTAGTAATACTGGTTGAAAGTAGCCTAGAAACCTGAAATTAATTATGTAAAGTCACATTTTCCCGTTAAATTAATTCCGTTTGCTACGTGAAAGATATGTGGAATTTGAAACAAATAGTATCAGTTTATTTTAATATAATTCGAGAACGCTTCTTATTTATTCTTATAATTTCATTACGAAGCACCAAAAGAAAATCCGAGTAAATTTCTTTTATGTTTATGACAACAAAAAGTTTTATATTAATAATAAGGCAAAAATTCAAAATCATCATAGAGGAGAAATTTTTAGTGTATAAGTGGAAGGGAGAGGCAAAATACGCGCGTGTGTGTGTGTTTGTGTGCTGGGTGATTCTCTACCAGACTGACAAACGTGCAGGGGGTGTAGTGGGTACAGAGACGGTTCAGAATCATATAGCAATGCGGGGTCGGAAACGTCGTCTTCATGTACCTGTTCATAATCACCTTAGAAGAAGTGTTCAAGTGCAAGTAAAACTTTCTGAACATGGTTTTTCAAAAACTAATCCATCTTTTACCGATTGCACTCGATAAAAATGGTTATTTCAGAATTGTTTCCTTCATTACATTTATGAAATTGTCTGAGAAAAGCCCAATGTTTATGAAACTTGGTTAAGAAATTAGACGCAAACTTCAACACTTCCAAAGTGATTATTAACAAGGACATGAAGACGACGTTTCCGACCCCGCATCGCTATGGGATTCTGAACTGTCTCTGTACCCCCTACACGTTTGTCAGTCTGGTATCGAATCACTGTATATATATATATATATATATGTGTGTGTGTGTGTGTGTGTGTGTGTGTGTATTAAAATTTCATGTAGATAGAAAAACTCCTCCAGTCTCTCTCATTTAATCAAACTTTCACATTAACGCTTAGTTTGTCCCAACATCCACAAAGTCACCTTGCTAATTTTTTCTCTTGAAAATAATTAATTAAAAATAATAGTTATCACATATTGATATTTCTATTTATAAAAGATGGCGTTAATGACATTCGTTAATGAGTCGTGGCGTTAATGACAAACCGCAATACGTAGATAAACCAGATTTTCCAAGGGCAGCTCAACTTGAAGTTATGCACTTGGAAGGGGCTTTTATTTATTTATTTTTTGAAAATTTGCCCAAATAATTTTTTATTCCATACTCTATAAACTTTTTAGCGTATTTCTATGGATAATAAGAGGTAGTACCGGAAATACACTATGTTAAAGAAAATGGCTATCATATCATCGAACAGAAGAGAAAATTGACATTCTGAAATAGAGTGTTCATTTTTAACATAATTTACTTATTTTTGATATTTTTTTAAAGAATCTCGATATTTTTCGGGAATTTCCGAGAAATAATTTTTAAACTTTTCATATTCAAACCTATCTGTCAGAATGTTATTATTATTTTTTTTAAATTTGATCAGATTATAAAATGCACATTTAACCCTCTTTTAACCTTTAAACATAAATTAAGAGACTTCCTATGTATTTTTGAATGAAATGGGATTTTTTAAATTCAGTTAGCTAATATGTAAAAATTCCGTTACTTAGCTTTTATGTTTCTGGTTTGCATCAATTTCCTAGCCCAAACCCGAAACTCAGCATTTGAGAAAAGAAATATAACAAGAAACATATTTTCAAACACGGCTCCAAGTTTTAAATTGTAAGTGAGGTTAAGATTGGCACCACTTTGATATTAAAAGTTTAAAAGCGAATTCAGAATCCATTCAGACATAAAATGATGCTACGAAATAATTCAGCGAATTCTCAGCTTTCCTATTAACTGAGGAGCAGCCATTTATTAACATATAAGATTATGTATCACTTGCGAATTTTAAAATTGGCGGATCCTGATGTTTATCACTTAGAATTTTTTTAAATTTTTGCCAGATAACAAAATGCACATTTAGGCCTTTGTTAAAAGTTAAAAAATAAAGAAATATCAATTAGGAAGGTTTTTTTTACGAATTTTAAAGCACAACTATAGGATGCGTTTAATTAGCTGATTCGTGATGGCAATACAAAACTATTTTGGTTTATGTTATCTTGGCAACGAAAAAGAATTTAAAAAATTCTGCATTAAAAGAAACCACGAATTGAAATTTAAGGACAAGTACTAGCAGGGGTCTAAGTCTGTCACTACGCACGTAAAGGAAAATTGGGACATATCTACAATAGCATTAAAAATCTGAAAAACTTTAAAACGCCAGTAAATTTGTGTTCTGTATCTTTCATTATATGTTTTTTTTTTAATTTCTTAAAACTAAGAACTTAAAATATACTTTAGATTTCATTTGATTACTGAATTTGGCAGCTTAAGTTGCAGAAACCGATTCCAATAATATAGTAACTATTATGATAAATAGAGCATTAAAATAGTCATTTATTTAAAATTCTAAAAGTATGTGCATTTGGCATCATTTTGATGGCACGAATTTGAAATAGCTTTTGAAATTCAGTAAGGGTAAAGCGTTTTAAGCAAATATTATGTTGTTAAAGTTTAATTTTACAACAGCCATGATGGACAAAAATTACACGAAACATTGAATGTTTCATCTGGAGTGCTTCTATATAACTATTATGAAAAATATTATTTGTTTATTAACCGGCTGGACGTGAGCCTAAATTTCTTCTACCCAGCAAGTCTGTTCTTGTACGGATATTCATCATAGTATCACGCAATTCATTTGTTCAAGGTCCAAATTAGGTTCCATCATTTTCAAATGTCACTATTTCTTTGGATCCATCTAAATATTGTAGTAGGTGTCGTAGAGGCAATTCATTTGTATTAAGAAGACAAATCATCCAATGGAAAACAAGTTTCACAGTGCTTTTTCAGAAGATTAATGTTTCTTCCACTACATCGATCTTTGAGTTCGTCTAGTGACATTCTAACACATAGGGTTAGTCGGTTAGGATGTGGTTTTCTTCAATGAAACAATCAATTGCAGCGAAATAACTGGTCGATTTACCACCCTTCACTGATTTTTGTTTTAAGTAAACTTATACAGGTTGCTCAACAAGGGCCACATGTTCTACATCAGTAGTTCATTTGGTGAGAGTTTTTTATAATTGCACTATAATTGACATTTTTTTGGAGTCCACAGCCTCAAGATATGCAGTCTTGTACTTTCTTTCAAATTTACTGATTTTATATTTTCACGAGTTAGTTGTATTTGGTTTCGATTTATGGCTTCAGTTTGATCAATTCCGAAATCTTTAATGACAGCTGTAGCAATCAATGAAGCAGCTCCATCAGATACACTGATGCGGTCATGGGCAAGAGCCAGATTTAAAATTTTCCAGGTCATATTTTGTTAATTTTTTTGGAAACATGCTTGTATTTTTCGGAATCAGATGAGCTTCCAGACTCCTAGGCTAATTAGAGGAAATGATATTTCTGTGAATTACGGAAGAGAGTAAAGTTCCTGTGACTCACGGACTAGTAAGATCTGGAAACATGGCTTATAGACCTTAATTGAGAACTTAACTATATAAAATAATTATACTAAAATTAGATAGAGAAAATGTAGATTATGTTCATATTTTAAATTTAGCTACCTTCCACAAGATATTTTTCATGTTCAATGATGTTATGGAGACTGAAGGCATTAATATTTTTTTTTAAACACAAATTGCACACGTCCTGCTCACCTCAAAACTCAACGATATTTCCCTATTGGTAGTTGTAATAAGGCAGTTCAGAAATTTTGTGTGCCCTAATAAACAGTATTCTTGATCTTTGAGTTTAAAATATAATTATTAAATTACTGTCAAGTACACTCATGACCATAAATTGAGGATAATGAAGTTCAGGCAAAGAAAGAGAAAGAAGCAAAACAAATTTGACTTATTTGTAAAGTCTATTTATTAAACAAAAAGTAAAGAGCAAAAAAGATGCTATATGTTTGACATAATTAATAAAAATTGCAAGTTTTACTCCCTTGACCAAATTTAAAAAAAGAACCTATTTACAAAAAACAGTATAACATGGTTAGCAGGATGGTTAATACGGAGAATGTCTCCCGGACGATGCAATACAGGCCTGACAACGCCTAGGCATGCTGAGTATCAAATGATCAATCTGATCTTGAGGAATATTACACCACTCATCAAGCAATGCACTCCGAAGTTCCGGTAGACAGGTGGGATGGGGTTGACGGGCTGCAATTCGTCGGCCAAGCATATCCCACACATGCTCTATTGGATTCAAGTCCGGCGAGTATGCTGGCCAATGCATACGGGTGATATCCTCCGATTGAAGGCATTCGTCTACAGTGTTTGCACGGTGAGGACGGGCGTTGTCATCCATAAGCACAAATTCAGCACCCATGGTGCCCCGAAACAAACGTACATGTTGTTCCAGAATGACATCCCGATAGATGTGGCCTGTCATCGTTACACTCTGAACATGCAGGTCAGTTCTGGAACCAAGAATAATTCCTCCCCGAACGAGCCATCCTGCACCACCGTAACGGTGTCTTTCAATGGTGTTCTCTTGGTGGTAACGGGTACCTGGCGCTCTCCAGATGAATGTCCGGCGAGAATCAGACTCCAAACTAAACCTGGACTCGTCGGAAAACATCACACAAGACCACTGTTGCGGTGTCCACAATGCATGCTCTCTACTCCAGGTTAATCGCAGGCGACAGTGAGTTGCGGTAAGTGGAACACATCTGACAGGCCTACGAGCAATGTGCCCTAAGCGTCTGTACACGGTCTGCCTTGAAACTGTCGTACCGGTAGCTGAAGAGAGCTGACGAGACAGGTCTGATGCTGTACTCCGTCTGTTTCTTTTGGCAGTAACTGCCAAACAGCGGTTCTCATTCGGCGTTGTAACTCGGGGGCGACCTGTACGGTAACGTCTACTCACATTACTATCATCTTGGAATCGTTGCCAAAGCCTGGAGATGACACTCTGTACGATTCCAAGTTCCTCGGATACTTCCAGCTGGGTACGTCCACATTCCAGTCGTCCGATAATTCTGTCACGTAAAACATCATCCAAATGCCTCCTTTGTGCCATAACTATGCGGTTTTCGCAATGAAAGGCTTTCACAGCGCTTGTGAACAATTTGACTTCTTTGCCGCCATTCCTTATATACCCCTCTCTTACACTCTCGTCATTGTGACGTACCATCCACGCCATCTGGTGGTTTCCTGTAATTTGCATATTCTTCTTCAAGATGTGTGTGATCATTCCACAGGTGAAATTTTTATTTTAGAGATCAATTTCTGTGGGATTCTGAATTATCCTTAATTTATGGACATGAGTGTAATTTAAAAAGCTGAAAAATTAGAAAAAAATCTCTAAAAAATAGGACGTGTGATTTTTTGGAACTATTCCGTCTACTACAATGAAACTTTCAGTGTTCTAGTGTAACTTTAAATCTCCCACCAAAAAAGTAAAATTGTGTTCATTTCTCCGATTAAGGGGGTCCGTAAGGGGGTCCCACTCCATGGTGATGATAATAAGCCTGAATTTTCCTGAAGTTTATTTATATAGGCATGTATGCCAATGTTAAAGTCTAGAATGGCTTGCAAAACTGCTGCTTCAACTTGTTGTTTCGAGGTATTAGTTTCTTTGGGGCATTTAGCCCAAATCATGCTATGGAAACTTTCATTGGAATTCTGTGTACCAGCTTTCAAGCACCTTTCTAGTAATGAATCAGCTGCAAGTACCTGAAATATAGGTAGAATTTTGCCCACAATATCCATTCTTAGTGGAGTTTGAATTTTTGATTTATGTGAGCCAGGTCTTTTACCCTGGCTCAAAGCTCGATTCTAAAAGCACCATGAGTCAACACTATAGGGACACTTTTTATGATTGAAGTTTTCATCAGTTGAGCTGCAATGATGTAATATTGCATAAATGTCTGTTTTCATGGCTTTTACGTCATTTTTATTTCTTAGTATGGCATTTCGGTAATACCTTGTGAGTTTACTTATGGTAGTGTCCGACAAGCTACCATGTTTCTTTCCACCTAAGGTAACACCACGTTTTTTTTCATTATCTACAAGTTTACGTAATGGAGTTCCCATTCGTTTGCCAACGTGGTTTATGCACTCTTCTTTTGTAAGGACTATATCGCCATATATTTTTGACTCCTGAAGTGCTTTGAATGTTTTCGAATCACCATCCCTAATAAAGTAGTGGAACGAAAACCATGTTGAGTTGATCGTTTCCATAAGCGCTTGGCAATTTCTACTTCCATGCCCCCAGACGACCCAGAGAAATTTTTGCCGCATTCTGGTTTATGCCCCTCATACCATATACTAAATTCTGCTGATTCTTTTCCAAGATCATTTTCTGCTACATGACAATATTGACATATTTTGGAAGAAATGTCGTAATCCAAAATGTAACCAGTCAAGGTATCAATTACGCAACCTATGCCATAATTAGACGTATGCCCCCTTTTTTGCCGTGATCCATCATAGCTCACAGTAATATCAATAATATTATATGACTGTAGCAGTGGATTTTCAGCAATATGTGCAAGTCGAACTTTATTGTGAATTTCTTTCAGGTGATTTTTCGCAGTAACCTTTGTAGAACACACCACATGTTTTAAGTGTCTGCTAAATGTTTTTGATTCCATTACACTTAAATTCATGTATCTGGAAAATAATTCGAGCCCAGCATGTCCCTTTCCTAATGCTGTAGCTGCTTGAACAGCTCTTCAGTTGATACTAAATGGAGATTTAGTTGTCTTCGTTGACAGACGTTGTGACGAGAACGTAATAAATTGAAAGTCATAGTTATTGCAGGATAAAACCAATTCATGTGCCAAGCCATATTTTTTTCCCAAGCATAAATTCAGACTTGAACTTTTACATTTTTCACAACAGCAATTTTGAAGGATATTCTGCAACACTCCCAGACTTAAAATAATGCTGCATGAAAACAAGGAAGCATCAAATTGAGATGGCTCATCACTTTGAACTGCAGGCACACTTATATTATTTTGAAGTTCTTGTGTTCGGCAAAAATCACTTTTATCAGGATCAGAAGTAGTTGATAACACTTTTTGACGCTTAGCTTTCATCAAGTTCGACTTTTTAGCAGTCGATTTTCTTTTTCGTCCCATTGTTATCATAGATATGAATGTTTATTCAAAACACAAGTTCAAACCGAAACATTAAATTATTAACAATTTGTAAACTGTTTACACTAACAAACTTTTGTAAAATAAACAAAACAGTCACTTTGTAAAATAAACAGAAAACTTAACAACATTCACCAACAACTAACTCAACACGAGAACCTAACACAGCAAAATAAGTAAGGATTTTAGAAAGATAATACAGCACTGTGGAACCGCTGAAACAAGCATGGATCGCTAGAAATATCTAATAAACAAATATCCACTCACTTCACTTCGAAGAAAGTAGAAGAAAAAAGATATAGTAAAAATAGAGAGATCATAACGGTTTGTTTACATTCTGCCACCCGGAGAGGGCCCTTTAATTCCAGACAGGTGGCGTGATAAGCACAGCTGTTGCAACGTAAAAGTTGTTATATCTATAGATGCAATCATCGTAGAAACATGCGGTTTGCAGTATTTGATTCTAAACATTCTGTAGTATTTTTTAAAGCAAAAAAATAAAAATGTGTTTTTTTCGAGATTTTTGTGCCCCGGACCCCCTTAAATTAAATAAGCAGATTATAATAATTTCCTACCACCTTAGTAAGTTACCTGGATAAGGCTTCTTCTGCATATTAAATAATCATTCAGAAGCCCTGTCTTTTTCCATACGCCTTTTTCAACTACTTCTCTAAAAAAGTCACTTTTAAGAGTGCAATATATAAACTCTGTCACATTTCCTTTTCAAGGTTATCTAATAAAAGCATTTAGTTTTTGTTGGGCAAGGATGTGAGTATTTTTCTTTACAAATAATAATATCTTATTAACAAACTTTAGTAATTCATCCAGGAATATTCTTCTTTTCAACTTCCGTACGACGGCAGAATAAATGTGTTATACAGTTAAATTATAAGTACGACGTATACCTTCTTTAGTTATTATTTCCTTAATTTTCCAGCCATTTTATTAATTTAAGTTCTTATTTTACTAATTCATATAAATTGCGATGTAAGTTAATTATAATCACACATATTCTATAAACATTGGATGAGTTTCGTTTTGATTTAACACAAACTTCGGTTAAGAAGTGACTCCTTATAAGTTATTTTTAAGTGGCCTCAAGAGTGATGCACTAACACGGTTTGATCGTGTTCCTTTTGCTTTAACAAAAATTAACAACAATTAGAATACAGTAATTCACTGCTAAATTTCTACGTATTAAAGAGATATGTGATAGAGGCAAGTATATTTAAAATTCTGAAATTTCTCCATAAAAAATTCTGGAATAAAGGTTTTAGTAAATTATAAAAACTGCATAAAAACCTTCCACGCCTAATTTCATTTTTTTTTCATGTAGGCAAAATATTTTCTGTAACTATATAAAATACCACTCATTATTTCAGACGAAAAAATCTTATCTCAGAGTATAGTTTCACCGCAATTAAACATTTTTGTATGCTTGCTGTCTCATTCTTTCTCAGCATACATTTCTTTTTATTTTTTAAACCTCCATTGTTAAAATATAGCTAAAAGTTTTAACTGCTAGAAGTTTGCGAAATATACAGCTTTAAAAATATCAAGTGCAAAAAGCACAGCACTAACTGGAGAAAATAACATTCTCCTTCTTCTTTCGGTTTTTGAAAGCAGCATTAATGCTCTTTTGAGTTCAGCATCATTAAATTTTCTTCTTTTAAGTAAATCTTGAAAAGGCAAAAATCAATTTTATATCTTGACTCCAAAATGGAAACAAGCAAAGTAAGTTCTCATAAAGAAGTTATTAATATTTAGAGTGTGTTATGCCATTCTGATTTTTATGCTACTGAATCGTTACACGGCAGTCTGAACTCCTTAATAAAATATGTTTGTCCGTAAAAAATAACTTTTTACAGGTCATTTACACATTAAAAAGAAATGTATATTATGCCTGAAAAGTAAAAGATTTAAAGCTAAAGGAAAACTTTAAAAAATGAAGACTGAAAATAATTATTAAGCAGGGTGTTTCTAAATTAATGCACTGTACTGCAGAATAAATAAAGACTTTTCACTTCTGAAAGCACGTTTACAAGCAGCGCCTTCAGGTTACGGTTAATAATCACTTAATAATACCCTAAAAGGTAAACAAAAATTTCTACAAGTTTTTATGAGATCTAGGTTTTTTCTTTTAATTGGATTAAGAAACTTGCATTATTCGTTTCGTTATTAATGAGTATATCGACAAAAAAGCATGCTCAAAAATTTACCTGAAACTGAAACTATTCTTAAACTAATTAGTAACATATGCATAAACATTTGTTTGCGACTACGTCTTCTATCTATTTTTCAACTGTTTAGAAGTTCTATCACTTTCTGAAACTTGTAGAAAAGTTATTGTTTTACGAGAGGTTTTATGTTTCATGTAAATGTTTTATAAAAGTTAAAGAAATATATGTATATTATAAACTGCAAATCACCATGCAATTATTGCATTAACAAAACGTTGATGACTATGAGATTGCTACGTTATCGCAAATTTCCAAAATGTGTCACATATTGTGTCAAAAATTGCGTTACAGCTCAATTTTTCTTTTTTCTTTTTTTTGTGGCTTCTAATTGTGGATGTGTAAAGTCCTTATTTAACATTTTTTAACAAAAAATTTAAAGACCATTTTGAAAATTTTAACCAGCAGGAATTTTTAAGAGTATTTAAACTAGAAATGAATGAATGTTCGTTAACAGCCTTTTGAGTTTTAAAACATCATTGAAAGATAATTTTTATTTTATTTGTCAAATGCCGTTACATTGGACGTTAGGCCATTAAACTCCTAGCCCGCCAATAGCGCTGAAATCTACAAGAAAAATCTGTCAGTGCTTCACACTCGTCCAAATGTACTGCCGTGATTGGCCGTCTACTATCGCATAAAACACACAACGGCGAACTACCATTTCGTTCTCATAAATACCGCAGTGTGAAGGTACCCATTGAAAAGATATCTTGTGGGAAAGTTCTTTTAAGACTTCCTGACTCTCTTGAACACATATGTTCTTACACTCTTGGTAACAGGAGATGGCCTGTATTGCTGAAGTCGAATCTGATAGGACAACAGCCCTCCTGAATGAGCTCTGTCTCCATGCAAGTTATTGGAGAGCCACATGAATGGCTTTCCGTTCTCCATCAAAATGTGTGGACTAAGTCCCAACAGGTATATAGAAACTGAAAAGCTTGTTAAAGACTCCAGCTCCAGCCCCCTGAACCCTATCGGTCAGAGAGCCATCCGTGTATACATGCATCCATTCCTTAGCCGGGAAACGTTTCTCAATTGTTTCCAAAGCAATAGCTCTTATTTGCTCTGGACTCATTGCCTTCTTATCTACTTTCATTTCCAGGCCCAACCGCACATCAAAGAAGCTGTAATCCAAAGGATTCGACAAAAGCAGCAGTGCCGGTTTCAGTGTTCTTATATCGTTGTACTAGCTGCGTGCCCGTTCTTCGCACGGCAGGAAACGAAAATTTTCCTTACATGTGTAATTCGAATTTATTCGTGATGTGGAATTTAAAAAAAAAAAGAGCAAAATTATTTGAATATGTAAAGTTTGTGTCATGAGTACTAACCTGATCATTGCAGTATAATGACTCAAAAAACTACGTCAGTGTCATTCACTATGAAAAAAGTGGAAAGTTTAATGCTTTGCAGAGAACTCCTGGCTTTCAAAATGTCTTATTTCTCAGTTTTTTAGGCTCAAGTTGTAGCATTAAATACCTAAGACACTACATGAAATGGACAACTATTTATTTCTTTCCGAACATGTACCATATAAGGAAAGTACTGTAATCATGAAAAAATTCAACTTCGAGATTTTGGTGTATTTGCACGTTTTGAGAATTTTGTTTTGAGAAACACGTTTTGAGTCTTCTGAATTCATTTATGCTATTTTCAAGAGATGTTTTTAAAATAGCTGCGCACCCGCTCTTCATACGGGAAGAAGCGAATATTTTACTACTAAAATCATATATGCATGTGACAAAACAGAATTTCAATTTTAAAAAAGTTTAAGTAATCTCCTCTGTTGAAATTACTGCGGGATATATTAACGCAAATTAGAATTACTTTTCGTTTAGTTGGTTGTAAGACAACCGTTGAAAAAGGATAAACACTTTTAATTTCATGAAATATTTATTAACGTGGTACATTGTGATTTATTCATATTATCTTTACAAATCCAATAATACTACCTATTACGTACATTAATACTATCTATATTCGCTTCTCCCTCTTCAAGGCTCCCTTAAAAGAAACAGTTTAAATTATTGGCCTCAATGGGATCTTTTGATTCTATGGCGATTCTTTGCAATTTACGCATTAGCATAAATAATAATCATTTTACATAATGGTTGCCATTAAGGAAACTCTCCATATATATTTACGATTTTGAGTAGTTTTATAAGATTGGCGTATTTAGCGCCGCAAACCATTTCATCTTACTGTGGGGAGAAAATATCCAAGGGGTGCCATTTTAAATATCCATGTATCTAATATAGCGATATCTTTTATATCCTCCATAGTCCTGTCTCCTGAAAAACATCAAACTGTGTAATCTCGAGGAGCTACATATTCCCACTTTAATTGTGACAGGGCGTTAGAGTTTCAGAGTTTACAAATTTCACGCATTTTTTTTAATTTATGACGTCACTGTTTGACTGCCGTAAAGGATACCCCGGTAGGTTGAGGGAGTTAATTTCGATATTTCGCATAGTAGTTTTCAAACGGTATCATTAAAACTTTGCGTTATGTATAGGACCTTTATGGAGGAACGTAATTCAACGTTAAAATAAAATTAAACTCGCAACCTGCATGCATATGTTAGGCAACGCCTGCGCCATAATTAAATACCAAAAATAAAAATAGTAAATAGAAAAATTTTAATATATCGCGCTTTGAAACGAACTTTGTAACTTTTAAAATGAAGATTTTCAGCACCGTGAAGACATTTCAATTTTTAAATAAGCACCGGATTAAAATACCACTTCTAATAATAATAATCTTGAATTTCTTAGTTTATTTCTACAGTAAATTTTAATCAAAATATCGTCTCCCTATGTTGAAAATAGAGCTGGAATAAATGAGTTAAAATTATGGCATAATTTTTAATTTTTACGTGTCTTAAAGCATTTGACGTCATAGATCCTCACTTGCGAATTGAAATTCTGATATCCCATTTAAAAACTCGATTGGTTGAAAAAATCCTTTTTTCTAATCCTTTCTGTGGCAACAACCGAACATAAATTCTCGTGCCGTGTAGTCGTGCCGTGTGCCGTCTCGTCTCGTGCCGTCAATGTAATGAATGGCGTAAGATCGCGTTGATGCTATTAAATTCTAAACATTAGGCTGCATTAAAATTCGTAAAAAATCATCTAATTTACATAATTTCTTCGTTTTTATTTTAAAAGAGGGAGAAAAGAATGTTTCACGATTTGTCAAAATATCTAAAAGTTATGAAGGATAGAATTCAAGATGCGACAGTTTTAAAATTATTTTACGAAAAAATTCGCGAAGCAGATGCTTAGTAAAAAAATTCCTAAAAATCGGTAAATCATGTTACGTATTCAGAACAAACTGTTTTTAAAAGAAAATTTCCTCCTATATCCGATGATACAAACGCCGTTTTGCTGCGAGCGTAATTTCCGCCGTTATTACGAATTAGGTGAGAAAAATGCCAAAAATCGCATAAAACATAAAATAAAAAAAATTCTAGGTCGAATTTTGAAAAAATCGCTTCGAGGTGCACAACTACATATTTACATCTTTCCGGGTACCAAATTTGGTGTTTCTAGGTGTAGCCGTTTATCCGTAACGCTGCCGACAGACACACACACACAGACACCTTCTTTTATAATAAGTAGAGATTGTTCTAGATGGGAGACACACTGCAGGAAACCATTTTGTGTCTCCAAATTTCGTTGTCTATTATAATCCGTCTTATATATAGTTCCTCCAATGAGCATTACTTGGCAGTCGAATAAGTCTATGGAAAAGGATGAAAGTATTTCTCTGAATCAGGTTTGTCATTGGTTGGTTTGCCGATATCGACTGCATTGCCAAAATGGAAGTCATTTTAACAGTTCCGGGTTTAATTCGCAAAGCCTGATTTTGCAATACCTCCAGGCGTTGTATCACATCTCTCGTAGCCGAGATCAATATCTCACAGCAATAATTTAGAATTGGTTGAATATACATTTTATACGTCAAGTTGTGAGTCTCTCTACCACACCTCCATTTAATATCTGCTAAGCGTTTAATGATAGGTAACCTACGCTCAGCCTTAGCAACGACATGCTCAGCATGTTTTCTCCAGCTTAAGCGCTTGCCAAAAATAGAGCCGTGATAGGTGGCACCATCTATCTGGTGTAAAACCAACTTCTCGTACATTAGCCTAGGTGTAAAGTGATGACTGTTAAGAGAGAAAAACTGATAAGTAGTCTTCCCCTGGTTAACTCTCATATTGTTAGCAGCACACCACTCCTTTGGTCTCAGGAGCGCAGAGTTTAAGATTCGGTTCAAACCATCTTGATCTTTTTTTCCGGCTCTGACCCATACGAAAAGATCATCGGTGAAAAGGGCAGTGTTTACTAGTCCATCTGATTCCAAGATGCCAGGTAGGTCGTGTATGAAAACGTTAAAGAGAATAGGGCTAATAACTGTGCCCTGAGGCAAACCCGTCTCAACTTGTTTATATTTTGAAGTGCAGGTGCCATAACGAGTAGCACAAGAATATTGGGTCAATTTTTTTTTTAATCCAAAGGAACATTTTTCCACCAACGCCCGATGTCTGGAGCTTTTGAACAGCCTTTAACCTCCAAACGTTATCATACGCAGCTTGGAAATCTAAGTAAATAGCCAGCACCGATTTTCGTTCATTAAGTGCATCTTTAATTGACTGATTTAAGAATACGACTTGCTGGCCCTAATAGCACAGATAGTCACAAAAGAGTTGCTGTGACGTCACAGAGGGTCACAATTGTCACAGGACTGTCACATACTACTCACATTGTGACTTGTGAGTGATGTGACTCTACTGTGGGGTCACTGTGAAGTTTATTTGTGACCAGTCACCAGGTGACGTCGCCGTGAAGTCACCATGTGACTAGTATGTGATCGGTCGCTAAGTAACTCCACTGTGAAGTCACCATGTGACTAGTATGTGATTGGTCGCTCAGTGACTCCACTGTGAAGTCACTGTGTGACTATTTTGTGACTACTGATTTTTTTGGACTTCAAAATGACGTCACACAGCCGCTTTTGCGACTTTGGAAACAGACTCATTTTTTCTAATATTTTATGGCAATTTCTTTCGTGAAACATTTAATAAATAAATCCGAAAATAGTAATTCAATAAAATATCGCAGTTATGTAGTAATGGAATTTAGTTTAATTTATTAATTTTTAAATTATTTCGTTTATACAAGACAATATTATTTATTAAAAAATATTATTCTTAAAAATATTAGAGTTGAGAGTTCTAATCACAGTGGTGAAAACTAAGTATCTGTGAGTAAAATTAACGATTTCTTTCATATCCCCATGGCATATATGTTTCGATAGCGTATGTAGGTTTAAATTTCGGATGGGGGGAGGGGACTATCCGGTATTTTCAACCTTATTGTTACTAGAGTAAATACAAATGTCTCAAAATTGCTTTAAGTTTTCAGATCCCCCCCCCGTTAAATATGTCTCTGGTATGTGTGAAAGTTCCACTACGAAAAATTTGAGGTAAAATTATGGGTCTAAGTAAAAAATACTTTTTTTATTTTATATAATGCATGTTTTTTCCAATTAATTTTATTTATTTTTATATGAAATCCGTTTTAGGCAAAATATAGCAAAAATATAAATCTTATCCCTCACACCTTAATATATATCAAACCCCACATGTCGCACATTACAAATTTATTTCATAACCGAATTAAAAAATTTCAATAAATCATTAGTTTTTTCGGATAAATACTTAAATAAAACTGCACATTATCTCCTTAAAATAATTTATGTGGAAAAAGAAAGATTTCCGATTTTTAATTTATATTTATTAATTATGATGATTTTTATATTATTTATAAAATACTTACAGAATATAAAATTTATTTATAGAATAAATATATATATTTATATATAAAACTTATTTATAAAATACTCACAGAAAAATTTTAAATTTCCAAAAGAAGCCGTCAGAACTAGCTTTTGCATCAATCAGTTTACTTTTAAAGGGTCCAGAGCAAGGTAATCACAGCGTTGCGGTAAGATGCTGGCCTCTTAACCATTAGCTCGAGGGTATCGATTCTGGGCCTCAACTTTTTCTCGACTGAGAGTTTGGTGCTGCCATCTGGTGTATATTTTCGGTAACTCTTTTCTCCCGAATTTTTTCGCTGTCGCAAAACTGTCCAATCGTGACTTCTCTGAACGGTCGCAATATGACTACACAGCGAGAGGACATAGCGAGTCTGGCGAGATTTTGCTGCGGAGTCGCGGCGACTGTTTGTAACTCTATTTTGACAGTATTGTGTGGTCGCATTTCAGTCACAGGGGACTGTTGTTCTATTAGGGGGCTTATAGAACGGTAATTTCTAAATCCCGCTATATTTGGAAGGTAAAGGTACATTCTTGGATCCTGTCGAATTTTGAGATCCCTGTTTTTAAGAGAAAATATTTCCTAGCATCGTTAAATAAAGTGATTATCGATGGTCTAAGTCCAAGAAATCTAGAAAATGGTTAAAATGAAAAAAAAAAGTTAATGGAAAAATGGTTAATGGAAAAAATATCCTCAATTATTTCAGGGCGTTTATGCCAAGATTATTAAAAAAATAAACACAAATGTAGGAAAACGAAAAAGTAAATTGGAACGTGCTGTTGAATAGAAAAAAAAAGTCATTAAAGAAAACGTTAATGTAGAAAAACTTAAAACAAAGTAAGTCAAGAGAGCGGTCAGATTTTCGAAAAAGGATTTCGGAGATGGTCACCAACTAAATTAGATATATTTTCAAATAAAATTTAATTATAGAAAATGCTCTGTAAATTTTTTTCGTGGATAATCTCTTTCTAATGTTTAATTCATTTCTCTGTTCATACAAAACCAAAACTAGTTCATCCATTACCTTTTTCTCCCTGTGTAAACTATTGAAACAAAAAGGTGTCAACTCGTGAAATTTTTGTTTACTGCCGAGTTACAACTATTCAATCAAACTTTCCTTTTGGAATTTTCCTTTTTTTCCGGTTTACAGTTGTCATTAGGAATGAATACTTGTTTTAAAATAATTAAAGAATAGTTACAATATTTATGTGTAATAATAAAATTTTCTTAAAGTGAACTGCGTCTGAGCTATGTGAAAGAAAGGGGGAAAAATCTCTAAACTGTCAGGCATTGATACGTTTGCCTTAAATACTTTTTATTCAGTACATAATTACATTGACTGGCTTAATACATGCATAGCTTAAAACGATGAATTTTGTCATTCAGAGTGGCGATTATTTTACGTTCACTTTTATTTCAAGTTATATCGTTTGTCCGTATCAAAATTAAGCCACACCCTTTTTCTCACGCACATTTAGTTAAAGGAATCATGAAAGCTTGCGTGAGAAGCAAATGAATATTTTTTTTCTAATATATTGAAGTCCCTGTATGACACTTTTTTACGGAACTTAGTATTTTCTCAAACTTGATAGGCTGATAAGCTAAAATAAAGAAATTAACGACTAGTATTTTACATGCGGAACATGTACCGAAAATTTCTGGGTTTATTATTTTTTTAACTTCTTTATACGCGCGTTGCGAAGTAATTTATTAGTATTATTACTGGAGATGTAATAAACGTAATGGACTCTGTTCTAGAAATGGAGGTAAAAAAGTATGAGACGTATACTTGATAGATGCATCATGACAGATAACTATGTTGATACTACGATAAATGAAACATCCTTTGCCGTAGTATGAAATATTTTATTGAATTGTATCTGAAGTTATTAAAAAGGTTCATAAAACTTGAAGATATTATCCACATCGTTTTGTATTTTCCTGTATAATTTTTACTAAAGAAGCATGAGTTGTTGTTGGAAGCACATGCGCACATACACTATAAGGTAATTCAGGGATATGCCGCATTTTTTAAAATTTGTGTAAAAAATCCCAGGGTGCACATACAATAAAGTAAACCATCCTGTGCTACTTATAGTAGAATATAGAGCATGTGTACTGCGACAAGAATCTCTAAAAAATAATTAAATTTTTTTAAACAATTCTTTTCTAAAACATTGCAGTGCGGATGAGACGCCGCTCTTGCGCGGGAGTTATGCCTCGCCTGTCGTAATAACTTAATGAAGTAATAAATAAAACATATTAAAATAAATATTCATATCTGGACTACAGTTACCTATGTAATAACGAACAGAAACTAAATAAGTACAAAGAGATGTACTAGTACGTTTTAATCAATATTAGTCTCCGACTTAGTTCACCTCTAAAGTTAAATACTTATATTTTTTAATTCAATTTTTATTTGTATTACATCAACAACGTTACATCAGTGTATTTGAGAACGGGAAAAAAGAGTAAATTAGTGTTTTTTGTGTTTTTTTTAACTCTCATCTCCTTGCGGTCAGGGTTCGATCCCCACTGGTCGTGGCTGTCATTGTATCCATTTCTTCATAAGGGCGACGTTTTCCACCTTCTAGGTGCTCCCCTAATAAAGAGGCCAACAACTCCGACATAACTCACTCATTTTCAGTTCTAATTTATTGAAAATTGGTATCCGTTTTAAAATGAGCTAAATTTCTGATACATGAAGTGAAATCTAGGGGTTGCTATTGTAAAAAAAAAAGTTGATGCGAATTTTAATATGGAGACGGTCCCTCATGCAATTTTTATGTAAAGAAAATTCGTATATATATCATAAACGGTTGGTACCTGCAACTTTGCCGTACGACGAACGGCGTCTCAATAAAGTACACGTGGGCCTTTTTTTTCCGCAACTGTACAAAAGTGAGTATTATATTCCTTGAACTATTAGATATAGGAAAAAAAAAAACTATAAGCTGACTTAAACCACTTTCCAATGGCTCTCAAAAAAAAAAATTACATCGAATGATCATATTTCAGGGATCGTACAGAAATTACGAAGTAAAATACTTTTTTTTTTTCTACTCTAGCAATAAACGTTTACATTCAAAATCATGTAAAGTTCCCGATCGTTGTTGAAGATATCTCGAACACGTTTTATCATTTAGTGCTCTGAATTAGTGAACTATTTAAGATGTAGTCTAACTGTTTTCCATGTTAAGACATCGCGAAAAATCGACCGTAATTGTCTTCTTTGTCGACTGGTCGATCGCGATCGACGTCTTGGCCACCTTGCACATTACAATGTGCAAATGACCCTGCAAAATTGTTCCAAAAACAAATTATCTTACCTAAACTTAAAAAGAAGAGTAAAAAATGTAGTCCCACGGAAGTACGCATTAATAAGTAGTTTTGTGAGAAAATATAATTTAAAAGTTGTGAAACAATATGCTTTAATTTTTTTAACACAAAATTTTTTTCTTAAAAGAAAATTAATATATATATATATTTAAGAAGAAATAAAAATTCGCCCAATATGGAGCTAAAATGTTTAAATATGCACGTAAAATAATTAGAATGCATTACATCTACGAGTGGTCTTAGCATAAAGCACATTTTAGAAAAGTTAATAAATTGAACAATTACTCAAAATAGAATTTCAGCGGAAGTCAAATTTCCTATCTGCGTTTCATATTTAAAATATTGCTCTCTGTAAAAATGAAACATGTCACGTATAAAAATAAGTTCTCATATTTCTTCTTAGTACTGTGTTCTACCAAAATTAATTACTTTTTGAAAACCTAAACTAGGAAATTTGAATATAATTCGAATACTTTTTTCAAATATGCGAAATTATAGCAATTAAGGCATATTATAGAAATTCACAAAATAGATATTATTATGGAAAATATTGTCATTCGGATTAAAAAATCTTTTGCAAGATGTTAGAAAAGAATGTTTAGCAAGCATTTGAATATGAAAAAGGTATTTCAAATAAAGTTAGTTAGTGTAATTAATGTACTGGAGAAATGTTGTAACTTAAGTTGCATTTTCCATCTAAGCTCTCTTGCAATGACTAGAAAAATTACATTAATAAAGTGCATTCTAAAAGTGTTAGTTATATACTTTTTTGAGTGCAAAACGCAACAGTATCTCATTTGAGATGCAGATATCATTTTGGAGCTCGAACTGTCATATATTCATTCATTTATTGAAAAATATTTATTTTTAATACTTTAAAATTGTATAATTTTTAATTAACTCGCTTGTTAAAGCAAAATTATTCATACGAATGCTTTTTATAAATAATGTAAAGTGTTAATTGTCACTATCAAATGAAATTTAATATATTTTGTGCAAGATCAAATAAAATTAAATCAATTGAAAAAGATAGATTGCATTTTTTCTATTATTTTTCACAAAGTTTCTCAAGTATATTTCACCAACTTTGTGATACAAAAGAATAAAAATCTCTTCTTCGTTGAAAACCTTAAAACAGAGTAAAACAAGACAGATTGTGGTCATTAAACGAGTCTAAAAAATATACAAGAAATAATATGTGGAAAAAAGTTATGGCAACGAGAGGTTTATAACAAATGATATTGTTTTATTAGAAAAGCTGGGGAAAAATTGCTCATATTTGTCTGGTTGATTTTTATCCGAATAAAGCTGTTGCTTATCGATATCAATTTTTCAAAAAGAAATATGAAGATGATAAAATATGAAGTTTATTATTATTGCATATTTGTAATCGACTATTGTTTGATGGTATAAAGAAAAGAAAGTAGCTGAATTAAATAACCAATTTAAGGATCAATTCCTTATTTATTGCTTAAAAAACTACGTGAATCGTATATAAAAGGGATTGTGTTTTAATACTCTTACTTTATATAAATTTCCAATACATATCATTTAATAGTTTTTTTATTAAATCTTTTAGTCAGTGAAATCTGAAATTTGCACTTCGTCTGAAATTAAAAAAGATAAGATAAGACTTCATAGTCAAATTTAATTGGTTGTACACTGACTAATTATAAAGTATTTTATGTTTTGGAGAAAGCTGTAACTTTTAATATTCTTTCTTGTGGAATAAATACTAAAACTTATTCCCTTGGATAATATCTTAAATCATTAACAAATGCTTTTTCTCATTATGTATACATAGTTTTAAAATAATTTTACTTTAAATTCCTCTAGAAAAGGCTGGATGCGCTACACACATTTTGCTTGCAATCCATTAGCTGATGCTCGATTACACAACAGAAATTATGAGCATTCAAGCATCCTTTTAGTACATGTTGCAATATTAGCCGTGAATCTAAAACCTACTATGATGCAAAGTGCTAAAATCTAGCCCATATTGTCGCTAATGCTTAGTTATGAATATCTGTCACAAACCTACCCTCCTAAATCAAAGCAATATATATTTTTTTAAGGAGCGACAGAAGACAGATTGATTGTTCATGAAAAAACCATATAAAATTCGTCAAAAATTAACATAATACCTTTGGGTCAGCTGAGAATTGTGAAGGGTGGAAAATATGCACATTAAAAAAGTTAAATTCGAAATGATATTTTAATTTTTTTCATGAGTAATAAAAAACCTTCATTCTCTGATCACTTATGAAGCTCAAATATATTTCGTTGTGTATATTTATTTTTTTATCGCATTGTCTGTAAATGTCTCAAAACAATGTTCCACTTATTATGCGTTTTAGACATTTTCAGATTTGAGTAGTTTATTAAAGGGAGAAACATCTAATGATATTAAGATAGATTAAAATGTCATAAAAATAGTAATATCAGTTCAAAATGATACTTTTATTAGCATAAGATAGATTTAACGTAAATAAAAAACTTTGTAAAAAACACACATAAGATGTTATAGGTAAGAGGATACGCACGTTTCAACCAAAAATTGTTTTGGCCTTCGTCAGTCCAAGCCCTTCGTTGCAAGCAACACAGGGAACTCACAGCAACACAGTTCCCTGTGTTGCTTGCAACGAAGGGCTTGGACTGACGAAGGCCAAAACAATTTTTGGTTGAAACGTGCGTATCCTCTTACCTATAACATCTCATGTGTGTTTTTTATAAAGTTTTTTATTTACGTTATTGTTTAACACCAGTATTTTGAGTGTTTTTTCCATAAGATAGATTTGTTAATAGAGTTTTTACAGAACTTTTAGATATATGAATGTATGCAAACAGAGACATGCTAGGAGCCAAAACTTACATTAGTGTCTTAATACTTATTTTTTAATAAAACGAGAAGTAAAACATTCAGCCACTGCAGCAAATTTATTAAATTATCTACTAAAACATCATTTCCTAACAACTGGTAAGCGAGATTTTATTGCTTTTCATTGAATGTCAAATTTATTAAAAAGGAGCAATAGCAAATGTCTATCCAACTATGAATTACAGTTGTTTAACATTTATTCTCGACAATTAAAATACAAGCATGCATAATATTTAATATTATTTGCTCATGCTACTTCGCGAAAGTTTTCCTATATTTTGCGGTCCACAGATGTAAAAAGATTGGTAAATACACAGCTAAAATATTTGTATCTGGATCTTTGATGTGTTGGTAAAGTGCCAGGTTTATTTTATTCGTTAAAAACACTTTACGTCCTCTTTTAAAACTCCAAGAAATTTTTTGACAAAGAAACTTTTTTTTTATTTTAATGACTGGAGAAAACTTGAGTTAAACTAAACTTGAACCCTGAATTACACCACTAAACATGTACATATTTAAAACCCATTCTACATCCAAAACCATGGTTATAGAAGGGATAAAAGTATGCTTTAGATCGATGCTTAATTGCAATACTTGACAAGTATATTACCTCGTAAACTCACTGCATCCAAATATAAAATACACGAATTTACATGAAAAGCAGCATAAAAATGTTTTTGAAACGTGTAAATTGATGTAAAATTAAAAATAAAACTGCATACGTTACATGAAAGAGTGTACTTGATAAAAAGTTAAATCAAAGAGAAGCAGATTTAACTTAAGTTTTAAATAGTTGTTAAATTTGCTAGTCTTAACACAATAACAGACTCAACTAGTAAAATAGTCTTTATTTCATTTAATAGTTAAACATTCATTCATTATTAACATGCAAATTTAGCAACTACTGAAAATTCTTTATTTAGTATAACTAAATAAATAAATTTTTACGTGATTTCGAAAGTTTTAATGTTATTCGAAATATCGCCCTGGTCTTGCGAAAAAAGTTATTCAATCGTATTAATTTCAGTGAGGTTTCCCAAGCTAACTGAAATCGGAAAAAGTTACGAAATTACTTTTATCTTGATTTAATTTTTATCTCACAGACTAATGATTTAGACTGATATTGAAAGCGATTTATTGAATTCGAGAAAATATTCATCTCCCACTCTAATAATACTTCGCCACTTGCATAAGTTTCCTATAAACCTAATATGGTCTCAATTGGATTCTTTAACTCGTGACGTCAAAATGATATCAATCTCACTTGCAGTTTCGAACTTGAGCTATTGAAAGAAAAAAGTAAAATAACTTACACCGTTCAACTGAATTTTACTATCGGCAAAGCCGCAGAGTGATGTTATATAGCTTATAACATTTCTCAATGAACGGGTTGTGTAATGCAAAAAATAGTTTTTCAGTCAAAACAACTGAAAGCCAGTTTTTCAAATCTAAAAATTGCACCTCAAGGGGATAGTCTTTGGTAATTAACAAAAATTCAACAGTCTCCGAACAGCAACAAATACTAAGTGATACATGTGCAAAGTGCCTTTATATACCAAGTTTTCGCTAAACGTCTTTATATACATAAATGTTGTGTCACGTCACTCATTAAATCTCAATAAATACTTGAGTTGATTACTGAGTCACAGATTCACCTACACTGTCACAATTCCAGATGTACAAAAGATTCCAAAATAAAACTTTCACCTCTATTGCTCAAAAAAAGAAAGGAATTATCCTCGAAAAAGTAATTTAATCCACACCTTTTGTGTGATCGATTCGAAAATTTTCATAATTATGCGAAAAAATGTAGAAAACAGTCCGCACTACTTTTCGAATTTTTACCCGTTCGACTTGTGAATTTTTACATTCGTGAATTTTACAGTCTTAACGTAAAATCTTGCAGCCATGCTGTATTTCTTGCATCCATGTCGTTCACAGACATGGCTGCAAGAAATTCTTAGATAAGCGTGGGAAAGTTAAAAGTTGTCCAAATTACGGCACAGTCGAAATGATTCGCCATCTTTCAGATTCCTGAAAAATTTTACTAAAAAATATAATACATTTCACACCACTGAACCGACTGGTTTGCACATTTGCACAGATACATTAGAAAACGTGGTAGAAAATATGAGCTACTATAAAATTCTGCAATACCACCAATTTACTAATTTTTAATATCTGAAAATCGTTGTAATGGAGAAGAACAGTTCGCCTGAAAAATCTTTTCGAAAGTATCCAGATTATCCTTAATTTGGGAAAATATCGAGACAAGCCTTAAATTGGGAATTAATTCAGCAACTGAAGTGACAACAATATTATTGTGATAACTGTGACGATTAAAATAGAATTTTAAGTTATATATTTTAAGTGACAAAAATTAAATGTATTGAGTGTAGACACTTTTTCTGAGAAATATTATGTTAATATAGAAAATGTGAGACTGTCGTTCACAGACATGGGTAAAAAGGATGAAAGAAAGATGATTCCTTTCCTTTCCCTCCTTAGATGAAAGGGCCCCTTTCATTTAAGGGGTGAAAGGGGCCGATTGTAAGTTTCCTTGTAGACTGTAGAAATTAAAAAATTGCACTTCCTTGATGAGGCGCAATGCTGTGAGAAAGAAAGTTCAAGGTCATTGTTAAAAGAAGTGTTAAAATAAAGAATTGGTGAGAAACATCCAGAAAATATTTGTGAAAAAAATAGATCTTAAGAAAAAATTCGCCAAAAGAGAATTCAATATTCTTAATAAGGGTTATTTTATGAAGAAATTCGCAAAAGGTTCTTAGTTTAAATGGAAAGTTTGCAAAATAGAGCTTCGTTAAATAGAGGTCTGACTTAAATTCATATATTTTCAGACCTTTAATAAAATCAAGTATATTTCGATTTCTGATAATCGGAATGCATCAGCTAAAGCATTTTTCCCCATGGCTGAAGGTACAGAATGATTCGTCAAATATTTTACTCGAAATTCAAACTAATTTCTGATTTAAATTATTCAATTTCAGTTGATTTTGTAAGGACTTTTAGTTAACGGTATTTTCATTACATTTAACTATTTGCACCTATTGTTACGAAAATTACATACTGGATGTATTTTAAGTGAGTTCAACAAGCTCGTAAGAGAATATAACACTTCATTTGTTGAATCGCAGCACTTATGTCTCACAAGAAAATACTATTAGGAATATTTGGGTTACCCTCTCTTTTGGGAACTAATCTAGTCTAAAATTCGTATTTCTGCATTTTGTTGCATCAAAATTGGTTAAATAGAATGCGAGATAGGAAGTTTGTGTTTCCCCACTGCTTAAAATAAGGTTTTCTTGAATTTTCGAGAACTATTGGTGCTATAGCTTATTTTTCACTTTAGGGGACTATATAGAGCCAAATATGGCGGTGTTTCCCCTAAAAATCGCAACGTTTGGCGACATTTCGGACATTTCACGCGATTTTACTAATGGTGCCTGCAATTTTTGTTTTCCTGCATTAGTATTAAACGATAGCTTAGTATTACTCAATTACTTATCAATCAAATTCGGGTTTGATCTGGATCATTCCGGATATGGTTTCCTCTGGAATTTTCTCGGAATAGGGCATAAGCTATTAAAGAGTAGGGTTACCCCAGAGTGAGTTCAGTTTGCTGTTGGCTGCCGAAATAATGCTGATGTCCGTTTTGTTGAAAGCATGACGCTCAGTATAGAAACAATATAGTTAGAGATTATTAACAGTTATAGAAACAATATTTTCCTAGTTTGAGAAGCTCGTCTTTGAATGCTGTTTGTAAATTCTTCATTATTGAGCCATGAGGGACTGTTTATGATTTCCATCTTGAATTTCTACTGAATTTTGGTTTCTATAATTGTTTTGTTGAATGTTAAACACAGCATCTGAGAAACTTCGGTTCTCATGTGACTGTTATAAGTCATGTTAATGTTTATTAATTCTTGTGATTTGTATCTACCAGATAGTTCAACGAAGTTCTGGAAGCAATGAAATTTGTATTCCATCCTGACAAGTGGACTGTTTACTATAACTACACTGGACTTTCGAACGATGAAACGAACCCGACGGAACGAACCCGAGAACTGAGGAAAGTTTTCTGCAACAATACAGAATTTTGACAGAGCAAAATCATTAACCAACAAAGAATTAACAGTATCCAAATCGCAATGTCAATCGCATAGCTTTGCTTTCTATATCTGTAATCTATCACATTACACGTCAGTGAGATATACTCCTTATTTTATATAGATTTCCAATCAGAAAGTAACTTTAAAGAATATTCCAGTTATTTCTTTCTTAATTGAGACCCAAAACTCCGTTGGTTTCAAGAATTTTCTTTTCATTTCCAACATCGCAAAATTTGTCGCCAATTCGTTAAAACGGTCGCCAAGTTTGTCAACAAGATCAAAGGGCCACATATTCGTTTCACTAGCAACAATACCCGTCTCTTTCCAGCAACAAACATTAATCCAGGAAAACAACATTACAATTTTGTAGCAATATTATTATGCTTCCAGTTATTCAAAATGAAATGAATTGTCTAGGTTAAATACAAAATAAATAATTATATATCACTTTTTAATTGCCTTTATAATATTTTTCACGTATTTCGAGACATTTTTTTAAATGCAGGCTGTAATTAAGCGTACATTGTTCTGTTTCTCAATCTAAAGGAAGAAGATTGAGAAATTACAAAACTGTTCACTGAAAGAAAAAAAAAGTTTTGATTAAAATTTCATCATTCTGCGGTTTTTTCGGAAAGCAATTTAATGGAAAAAGTCGTATTCCCGCGGAAAGGTTTTTCATATCAATATATTTCTTTCAGTACATGTCTTCACGTATTTTTCTTTTCCAATCTTCATATTCATGTCACGCTCAGTGCAATCTTT